>ML795603.1:0-16631 GCA_009831015.1 Picea engelmannii | reverse complement strand
TACAAAATAAGATGGATTCAATGGAAGCTAAGTTGGATACTAAGATAGATGGTTTAAAAGGGGAGATCATGGAAGTGTTGAAAAATTTCGTAACAGAGAAGACACCTGAAAGTGAAAATGCATCCCATGAAATTCATGATGAGTGTTGGAGCCACCTTTGTTTTTTCTAGCCCATCTCAAATTTCATGTCTTAATGCTCAAAATCGAAAGATGGTTTTCGTATTTTCCATCTGTGGTTTCAAAATCTCTGAAGTCTTATCACGCAAGCAGTGATGATTATTGTACTCCCGAGGTGAGTTCTACTTTTCGGCAAAAACAAATTCCCCCTTTTGTTCTACCTCAGGATTTCGCATGTTGGATGCTATAGATCACGTAGTTCACAAGTCCCGAGCAACGAAATAGCGAAATCGCTTTAAAATTTTACCCAGGTCAGTAATGGGAGTAAATTTTTCCTAAATCACGATTAAACATCATCAGTTTTTCACGCCTCAGCGTTCACTAAATCCAAAACTCTCATTGTCGTATCCCCGATATCCGAAACCACGAAGTCTGTATGTTAGTAACCCATGTCAAAGTTAAAGGAAAAAACTAAGCCATGGTTAAGTTCCGTCAGCAATTCGCCACTCGACGTGTTCTCTTTTAAAAAACTACACTGTCTAAGCCCAAGTCGCGAAGTCGCGATAAAGATACGAACGTAATTAATTAAACACTTAATCCGAGTTTATCTTCCCTTTTAATTAAAATGTATTATCGTGATCTCGTGGTTTCGCAGCTCGGCATGCAAACTTCCCGGAAACTTACCTTTGAAGCTCCGAGTCGCGATATGGCGAATATAAATAATTACATAATTAATTAAGTGCCTAATCACAATTGCGTTTTTATTAACCAAAATCAATCATCGCAAATTTGGGGGTTAGAGGTTCAAAGGGTTAAAGCAAAATTCTCGATACAACGAGTACCGAAGGATTAATTAACTTTGGTCAAACCAGATTAATTAAGATAAATCAATATCTCTCGTGTTTTGATGCTTGCACAGTTTACGAGGCAGTCTTAATTCTTCCTTACGCCAACTAACATTTCGAACCGCCAAAATTTATGGCATTAATTTGAAATAAGGCGAATCGACATATAAAGATTGGGTTTTTATTGCTAAATTTATTTCTAAACATGATTTGACAGATCTGTTCTAAAAAGTACCGAGTTTTCGAATATATATAGAGTTGTTATTTGTTATAACAAAATCATTTCTATATTATGCAGAGCACACTTTTTCAGTGAGCTGACTTCTGTATGTATACGTATTTTTATCGCAGAAGATCCAAAACAGGATCTCCCGTCATGGCCCCGCGAAAAGCATCCAAAGCCAGCGTTGAGGTTTCAGGACAAGGTTCGGACAACGTCACTGATACTTCACCTCGAAGTGTCGACTCTGTCCCGAACTGGTCATTCGTTTTCGATGTTCTGCAGGCCGAATTAGTGGATTATTCCGATGATTCCAGTGACAATGAAAAAGACGACATAACCACCAAATATAAGATCGTCATTCAATCGGGAATGCATAAAGTAGTGTCCAGGCCACGATTGCTCCCCTATTATGATATGGTCCAATGGGCATTAGACCATGTGGACATACCAACCAGAACCATCATGAATGAGCAGAAGTTCACCATCGGGACTTTGAGACCTGAACATCTGCAAGCTATGTACAAGTTACCCACAGCGTCTGACCTTACATATGATGCCAAATTCTTGGAAGAATTCAAATAGAAGGAATGTGTGCAGTATGACAAGACTATGTCTAGCTTAATAAGAGATTGGGTTTCGCACCCTGCGAAGTTCAAGGCAGACAGTCATGGTATATATTCAATAGCTTCCTTGGAACCACAGTTCAAGTATGTAGCTATGATGACATGCAGATTATACGGTAGAGAGGACACCTCACATTTCTTTCTTCAATGGGTGCCTCTAATATATCGAGTTGTCGAAGGCTACTCCTTCGACTGGGCGAAAATGTTGTCTGATAGCTTGACCAGTCGGGTTACAGAGTATCGGGCGCAGAAAGAGAGCGGCAAGATTTCTTCATTTTTTATGTCTGCATACATTATGGACGCCGTGTGTTTTCTAACACCATTTCCATTAATGAGTTGGAGTTGGACTCCAGCAGAGGACGAGCCCATCCACGTCTATCATTCAAAATTGTGGGAAAACAAAGCGGTAGATTTTTTATATGAAATCTTCAACTGGGTGATGGTACCGCTACATGTCACTATTTTCGGCCACTCACCACCTAGGATCTTGGACAGTATAGTGACGAATTTGAGCAGCATAGCTGACTGGTATGTAGAAGCCGAATTCTCATATCTCAGAGTTTTCGGGGCTTCTGTTCCCCCACATGCATTGCCATTATTCATTCCCAACAAGATAGCTTGTCGTGAGGTTGCTAGACAAACACTAATCGGTGGTATAAGAAAGGACCTTAAGGGATACTCAAAAAAGATATGGCCACCTTTTCCTGTTCATTTAAATTCATATTCTTTGTTATATTTTGGGCATGCTAAAGCTAAGGCAGTAGCCCTGGAAGACCTAAAGTTGGTCCTGATTGAATACAAGAAGCACGATCCGCAAAGGGTCGTGAGTAATCATTTGGCCAGTTGTGGACTCAAGAGATTTGAACACGAAAATTCTCCCTCGGATGACATTTTCCGAGGTGCAAGGTCTTATGCCGAGATTTTAGCTCGGATACAAACCTTGGCACCTGAAGAGAGGGCTGATGTTCTGAAATTCCAAGAACATCGACACGGTTGTCTTCCCGCAGTATTACGGGGTGAGAATCCGAGTACAACGGAGGTGAAACAAAAAGATGTCGAAGGCTCCAAGGATGCAACTCTCGGTCAGGAAAAACACCAGGATGAGGGAGAGAAAAATAGGAGTCTGAAAGAAGAGATAAAGACTCCTGACCCGTCGAAGAAGCAGACTCCGATTACTACTCCGGGACAATCAGCGAAGCAAATCGGGGATCCTATCACATCATTTACTCCCTTCCAGTCAACTCAGGGAAATATTGACGCAGGGTGGATCTTCAATGAAGATTTGAGGCCTATAAAGGTGGAAGAGCTCCCTCCAAATGAGTTCTTCTTCGATAAGAAGAGAAAGGCAGTGGTAAAGAGAGAATTCTATCAGGAAGGGGAGCCGATAGTCAAGAAATACAAAGTTATGATTGATGGGAAGGACAAGAAGAATGAACAATTTGCCACAGAAATAGCTGGGACATTAGGGGCATATGCCACAGTGAATCAATTTTCAGTCGGGGTTTTAAAAAACCAGCTGAAACGAAAAAATCACCTCATCAAGACCCTAGAAGCCAGACTAGCCACAGCAACGGACGCTGCCAAAGACCAAGCGAGTGTAGGAATAGAGCAAGCAAGGTTGGCTAATAAAAGTGAGATAGAGTTGTTCAAGACTAAGCTCGAACAAGCACAGCTGGTGGTTTGGGATGGTCACATGCAAGCAAACCAGCAAAAATATTTGATCGCACAGCTACAGGCTAAGGTTGAAATTGCCGAAAGCAAAGTGATAAATATCGGGATGTTCCAATCCTAGGCAATGGAGATTCGGAACAGAGTCTCTGCGGACCAACGAAATTCACTCACCAAGGTAGAGGTGATTCGGGACAACTGTTTGCTGGTTAATCAAGTTTTGGAGAATTTATCTGCTAGGGAAAGAGAAGTTGGAGTAGCATGGGTCACCTTTCAAGAGGCTATGATAGCTACAAACAACAGGGATTCAAAAAGTACTCCCAGGTTTACCATTTCGGAGCAGACCAGAGGAAACATTCTATTGAAAGAATGGGAACACAACATCTTAGAAGGTAAGCTGCAAGCCAAGAGGGTAACGAAATCCTTAGAAGAGGCTTTTAGTTCTATAGATGGTAATCTACTAGGCATTGATAGCAGAGGTAATGCCGAGGCATTGATTCAAATGAATATGGCAAAAATCTCACTTGATTTAAATGAAAAAGAGGAAAGAGATTCAGCCGAGATCTCACAAGTGACTATGGCGGACATAGTCCAAATAGATAAATGTATGATTAAACCAAGTGCGCAATTATGCACTATCGACATCATAGACAGACAGATGGAAGACAGGGTACCGCAATTATCCCGAGATTGTTACTCTTTTGAAGCCAATTGTCAAGCAGAACCGTCAAGGCTGATATCTCGGCTGGTTGAAAGATGTGTCACCTATACCGAGCATGCACGAGGACAAGCTTCTGGCACCAAGTAAAGACAGAGAAGAAGAAATGGAGTGATTGCTCTCCTCCCTATCATAACTGAAAATTTTGCAATGATTGAGATTCCATCTTATTGTAAAACTGTATAAATACACCATAGAAAGAAAGAAAAAAGGCTGGACCTTTTTGTGTCGATTGTAACAGAGGTTTTACATTTTGAGAGTTAATATAAAGCAAATCTGAAGATTCTCAATTCCGTCACGACTGTGTTATGAGTTTGTTTTCTTGTATCTCATATTTCTTTTCATTTCATATTCGTATATGATGAATGCTTCGCTATAATTTAGTGCAACCTCTACTATAGTGAATGAATTTTGGTTTTCTATATTGTTTACTATTTTTCCTCTATACCAGCTATCAGCAGGTATAAGACTAGTCAACACTTTCAGAATTCTATATATATTTTATGCTTCATCGGGTTATTTCCTTACATTTTTCTTCTTCTGTTTATAAGTGAGATTCTCCCTTGATAGGAGCCTTACTCGATAGACAGCTAAATGTTTTCTCCCACCTCATACATTTTATTAAAATATAACTCAGTTACGGGAAAGAGCCTTTGATTTGCACCACGTTTTATTAATGAAACCGTAAACTCTCTTTTATACGACCAAATTGAGACAACACTTAACTTCCCTCTGAAGTTTTCTTATTTTACTGTTCCTCCATGACTTTCCCTGCACCAACACAACCCAATATTGAACCCGGATTATCAAATCAAACGCACATTGCCTTAAACCTTTTCGATACTATTCTTAAAACATCCACTACTCGGGTTGAACTCGAACGTTCATGGGCAACGATTGAACAGGATATAAACATCCAGGAACAGTTGGAAGATAGACAACACCAACACAAAAATATTCCCTAGTTTCCCTTGCTGAAGGTTGACGTTTCTCTCTTCTTTACCCTTTACCCACTTTCAGATGCCTAGACACTGTACTTCTAAGCCTTAAGTACAGACTCTGGAACATCTTTTTGGCGTCATTTTCGGGGACCGAAGTTACGAAATCTTTTTCCCTGGGAAAACGACATTTTTTTTTATTGAAAGTGTTACCCTTTGATAGTGAACAAAGAGTACACACCTTTTTAAGGATTTTCAATCTTTCACTTGGCAACTCCACAAATAATAAACTGGCATCCGGTCGAAGTAATACCAAACAAAACCTAGATGGTAAGAAGATTACACCCATTACCAATCCCGAGAAGATTCTAAAGGTGAGAGACTCTCTTAAGCCAACCGTTGCAGTCTACAAGCTTAAACCCCCACAACTGAAGACTAAGAGTTCTTCTGAACCCTCAACTTCACGGAGTCCTCTCTTTGACACTAAAGATTTAACGTCAAACTGCTCCGAAGTTAGGAGTGAGATTCATCCGACAATCCCCTTAGTACACAAAGGAAAGGGCCCTCTTGAAAGTTCATCGGTAGTTGACATACCAGCTTTCCTTCAGTTAAATTTCCCGAACTCACCTAATTCTGAAGAGTGTGTTACACATTCGGTTTCCACATTCAGTTTCCACACCCGTCGGTTCTCCTGATTTCGTCTCTTGCAAATCTGAGGAACCAAGTCCTCGCGTTCCTTATCTTTCATCATCGAATTTTCCTCTTCACGAAGAAAATAAATATTCACTTTTAATTTTCTGAAACCCCCTTTACAACTTTCCACTAATAATGATGGAAGCCACCGGAGGAGGAGGTGGAGGGGTTATCAGAGGAGGAGGGGGAGGAGCTCCTGTAGGAGGAGCTAGAGGCCAAGGACCTGCCCCCCCTCCCAGAGTGTTTGCGAAAGTTGCAGCAAAATACGCTCCCTTGGTTTTGCCCGTTCCTCGACACGACCTTCCCGACAATTATATAAAAAAATTGCCAAAATTCACTGGGGAAGGAGATCTAACCGCAGCCGAACACATTAATTTCTTCGATCAATTCTAAGACATCCTAGGTATTGAACATGAGGATGTGTATTCGAGGCTTCTTGTCCAAACCTTCGAAGGCCAGGTCCGAACTTGGTTTCGGAGCCTACCTGCAGCATATATCTTGTCTTATGACGCCTTGGAAGATGCTTTCCTCAGACAATGGGGCGAGAGAAAAGACCACCTATATTATTTAACCGAATTTGGGTCTTTAAGAAAAAAGAATTCAGAAACAGTCATGGAGTTTTTTCAAAGATTCAACAAGCTGTATAACAAGATCCCAACTGAGGTTAAACCATCCCAACCCGCGGCCAAAGTAACTTTCGCAGGTGCCTTCAAACCAAATTTTGCACTCCTTTTGCGAGAAAGAAGGGGAGCCACCCTAAATCGAATGCAGGATGACTCTGTAGAAATTGAGTCGAATATGATGGCTTCTGGTAAGTTTAAAGCTAGAATAGAAATGGGAAACCAAGAAACTAAACGTTTTAGAGAACAAGTAGGTCCATCAGGGTCTAATATATCCACAGATGACAAAGTAGACGATATGGCCAGGGTAATTAAAGAATTGTCTAATAAAATATCTAGAATGGAGCTAGAACAAGCCAATGTTGATTCTTTCGCCAAAAAGGATTTCAAGAGGAACCCCAACCCCCCGAACCAGCAAAGACAGATAAAAAACGAAGATCAAAAAATACAAGCTCCCCTAAAGGGAGAAAATTTTATAGGAGCGAACGATCTCCAAGATTTCGGAGATTCGGATAATGATGTCATGAACTTCGATGATGAATGCACACAACCGTATCTGACTAGAGAAGATTATGAGAAATATCTAAACACTCAACAACCGTCGGTTAAGGATGAAGAAAGTGATCATACTGACCTTTGTGGCTCTCAACAAGAAACTGAAATGATAATGGCTGAGATCCAACCTAAGTACAACTTGAGATCTAAGAGTAAGCCCATCTCAACTACTAAACCCAAGAAAATCCTCCAAAGAGGTCAAACTTATGAGCCTACTCCGGAAGAGACCCTATTACCCAACAGCAAAATGAAAGTAGTAAGCACACAAGAGTCCGAAGTGGGAAAATTTGAGACCCAAGCACAAGGAACCGAAGTGGCTAATAAAATTATGCCTTCAACCAAGACAATGAGTAGTAAAGCAGTCCAGACGAATAAGTCGGAAAGGAAGGATTTGGAAGTCTCAACTAAAGAAACAGACAAGGTGAGCAGAGTATTCAGTTTTGAAAATGAGATAAGTAAAATTAAGATACCAATCCCTCTAGTAGAATTAGCAAAAAACCCCGTTTATCGGAAGCAAATTACCAAAGTGATGGGTGTCTCAGAGCTAGAAAGTCAGTCTGACGTTTTAAACCTGGAAGATGACAAAACTAACATCACTTTTGGTCCACATTTTGAAGGGGCCAAAGACATTATTGCTCCCTTTTATATCACTTTAAATGTATATGATC
This sequence comes from Picea engelmannii, assembly GCA_009831015.1. NCBI lineage: Eukaryota > Viridiplantae > Streptophyta > Pinopsida > Pinales > Pinaceae > Picea > Picea engelmannii. The sequence goes on along the minus strand of ML795603.1, from coordinate 8,963 downwards.
AATTGCTATATAATTGCATGTTAGACTCTGGAGCCTCCCATAACATTATGCCTAAGATTATTATGGACAAATTGGGTCTCCATATCACCAGACCTTATGGAGATCTTTACTCTTTTGACTCGAGAAGGTTTAAGTGTATGGGAATGATAAAGGACTTAGTAGTTACCCTGGCACAGGTCCCGGTTAAGAGTATCTTGATGGATGTGGTTATTGTTGATATTCCCCCTAAGTATGGCTTATTGTTGTCTAGGTCATGGGGAGCCAAGCTGGGGGGTTCTCTTCAATTGGACATGACGTTCGCCATAATTCCTATGTTTGGTGGGTAATTTAGTCGGTTTTACAGAGAAATGAGGTTAGCATATATAGTAAGCGACCCTCAAAATCCAAACAATTTCCCTATTTACATTGTGGATCAGGATTTAGAAAATTGTATCTTATCTTTTGATGACAGTTTAGATGGTTGTCTAGAGGAAAACGATATAGAGCAGGAAGAGTCAGGTTACATGACAGAGGATCTGTGTAGCACCGGTCTCTGGAAAATGTATTTTGACGGTGCCTCATCTTGTGAAGGGGCTGGTGCAGGAGTGCTTTTAGTGGCTCTCGAAGGAAAGTTTGTGGTTCCTTTTTTCCTACAGACTGCAATGGGATATAGATTATACTAACAACGTATGTGAATACGAAGCGTTGGTCTTAGGATTAGAGGCTACCAAGAAGCTAAAAATAAATAACTTAGAGGTATATGGAGATGCAGAGTTAATAGTCAAACAAATAAATCGACAGTACCAAGCCAAGCATCCCAGATTAAGATCATACAGGAATTGTGCCTGGGATCTGATGGAAAACTTTTTCTCGTCCGTAAATGTCCACTTCATCCCACGTGCAGAGAAATTACACGTTGATGATTTAGCTAAAGCAGCTTCAACCTTCTCTCCTCCCATGACTTTCAAATTGAAGTATCACATAGAAATCAGACACAGACTATCTGTACCCGATAACATCCAACACTAGTAGGTTTTTGAGGACGATGAGCAAATTAAGAAGTTTCTTGAAGCAATAGGTGAGTTTTCTGAAACCCACGCAGATCAAGAAAACCAGAACGAAAATATGTGGATCATGCAAGAAGGGGAGGATCCTAAAGCTTTTTGAGACAAAATCACGGATCATCGCATGTTGGTCCTTAAAAACAACCAGATTCCGAAATGATTGATTCCTCTAGAAAGACTTTTTGATCAAAATGACATACCTGTAAAATCTGCCTTACAACCCCAACCAGAAGAAGTGGAGGAATGTGATATAGGAACCAAAGAAGAATCCAGGATGGTAAAAATATCCAAGTTCCTCCCTCCCGAAATAAAAAGTAAGTATAAAGACCTACTTAGATAGTATAAGGATGTTTTCGCCTGGTCTTATGATGAGTTAAGGACATACGACACTTCCATAATTGATCACAAGATACCTCTAAAGTTGGGGGTCAAACCATTTAGGCAAAAGCTTAGACAGATTAACCCCATTTTGTTACCTGTGATCGAAAAAGAAGTTAAGAAACTTTTAGATGCGAAAATAATAGTACCTCTAAGATATTCAGACTGGGTAGCAAACCTGGTCCTGGTTAGGAAAAAGAATGGGGAAATCAGACTGTGTGTGGATTTCAAAAATATAAATAATTCATCTCTTAAGGACAACTATATATTGCCCAAAATGGACCATGTGCTAGAAAAGGTAGTTGGAGCCAACCGAATGTCTATGATTGACGGGTTCTCCGGTTATAATCAAATCGCCATGAATGAACAAGATAGAGAAAAAACCACTTTCACTACACCATGGGGTACATTCATGTATGATAAAATGCCTTTTGGTTTGATGAATGCAGGGGCCACATTCCAGCGCGCTATGGACATCGCTTTCATCAGTGAAAGGGATAAGTTCGTAGTCATTTATCTTGACGATTTGACGGTTTTCTCTAAAACCGACGAAGAGCACTTGATACATCTTAAACAGACATTCGAAAAATGTCACAGGTTTGGTCTATCTTTAAATCCAAAGAAATCACATTTCGCCATGCGGGAAGGTAAGCTTTTGGGTCATATCGTATCTAGAGATGGAATCAGGATTGATCCTAAGAGGATTGAAGTGATAGATACTATAAATATTCCCAAAAATGTAAAAGAGATTCAATATTTCTTAGGAAGAATAAATTTTTTACGAATATTTATCATGAATTTCGCTGAGATTGTAAAATTGATCACAGGTATGTTGAAGAAGGACATCGAAGTAAAATGGACAACCGAGGCCAAAGCATCGTTCGCACATATTAAGAAAGTCATAAGCGAGGCACCTGTGTTAGCAAGCCCCGACTATCTAAAAGATTCTCTTATTTTCTCATTTGCCTCCGAACACACTATTGTCGCGGTGCTCCTACAAAAGAACGAAGAAGGTTTCGAACAACCGATTGTTTTTTTCAGCAAGAGCCTTAGAGACGTAGAATTGAAGTATGATATAATATAAAAACAAGCGTACGCCATGGTAAAATAATTAAAGGCATTCAGAACGTATGTACTACACTCCAAGATAATTGCGTACGTACCTACCAGTTCTGTGAAAGATATTTTGGTACAACCAGACAGTGATGGTAAAAGAGCGCGATGGCTCGCCAAAATCCAAGAATTTGATCTGGAAGTCAAACTGACCAAATTGATAAAAGGGCAAGGCCTGGCCAAACTCTTAGCTGAGTCGAATTTCAGAGCCATAGGTATCAATTGCCTGCAGGAAGGCAACAAAGACATGAACCTAAACGAGATGAATGAGCAAACCAGCCCAAACAATATCGAAGAGAAGTTCATATCGTCAAGCTGGTATAGAGACATAGTATCATACCTGCTAACTCTAAAATGCCCAAATGAGCTATCACCATCAAAAGCCAAGACTTTAAAACTCCATGCAGTTAAATATTGTATCGTCGAAAGTCAGCTATATTGGAAATATCCACTCGGTTTCCTGTTAGTCTGTTTAGTCGAATCGGAAACTCAGCAGATTATAGACGAATTTCATGAGGGAGTCTATGGGGGGCATCACGCTTGGAGAGCTACAGCTTACAAAATTATGAGGGATGGGTACTACTGGCCAAAAAATTTCTCGGATGTTAATGCCAAAGTCCGGGCCTACAACCCTTGTCAACTATTTGCAGGTAAATAGAAGCTCCCGGCACTGCCTTTAGTTCTAGTCAAAGCTGAAGCCCCATTTCAGCAATGGGGTCTAGACTTCATAGGTGAGATTAATCCCCATTCCAGTGCTCAACAAAAGTGAATCTTAACCGCAACAGATTATTTTACGAAATGGGTGGAAGCCATTCCAACCAAAAGGGCAACAGACTCGGTGGTAATCGATTTCTTAGAACACAATATTTTGTCCAGATTTGGTTTCCCCCGAAAGATAGTTACAGACAATGCCCAAGCCTTTAAATCTATGGCTATGATCAGCTTCTGTCAAAAGTATAACATCGTTCTTGGCCATTCCACAGCGTATTACCCACAAGGAAATGGATTGGCCGAGTCATCTAACAAGAGCCTAGTAAATATAATCAAGAAGGTATTGGATGAAAACAAAAGGTCTTGGCATGTGCACTTAAAATACACATTGTGGGTGAATCGTATAAGCACAAAAAGGTCTATCGGCATTTCTCCTTTTCAGATGGTATATGGGACAGATGTTGTGCTACTTATAAACCTAGTGCTCCCAGTGATGAAGTTATGGAAAGATCAAAATGAAGAACCCAATCATGTCACCAAGAGGATAAATCAGTTGATTGAGGTTCAACAGCATAGGGTCGAAGTAGATGAAAAGTTGCAGAAATACCAAGATGACATGAAGGCATTATTCGACCGCAAAGCAAAGGACATAGATTTCCTCCCAGGTGATTTAGTATTAAGGTGGGATGAAAGAAAGGAAGAAGCAGCAAAACATGGTAAATTTGACCACCTCTGGTATGGGCCATTCAGAGCCTCGTCTCTGGAGGGAAAAAATTCTTTCCTACTAGAAAATATAGACGGTGAAATCCTCAACGCCCCTGTCAACGGGCGTTATCTGAAGCATTATATGACGTAACAGTCGCCAAAATATATATATAAATAAAAAATTTGTATACTTATATAGATATTTTGTATACATATATATATTTTTCATTTACGCATTGCTTTTTGATTTTCTTTTTCTTTCACGAACTTTTGACACCTTTCAGATAGCCCCGATAACCTTTGTATTTTCCTCTTACAGGATTCCAGCTGCACACAAAATAAGCAGGAGAAGTAAACCAAAAGTTGGTGTCAGAAATAAATCGGCTTAAACAGGTGATACCTAAGATTTTTATAGTGTGCAAAGAAATTGAAACGAAAAGGTAAAGATGAGATTTCCTAAAGGACGTGTTCTAAAGGACTATTAAAGAAAACTGAGGTAACCTCATTCAAACAGCAACATCGTTTGAACTGATAAATAATAGAGTTGTTTCTTTGTTTGATCATCTACAAAAAAATAAGACAAATTAAATGATTCACTCAAATTAAAAGCAGTCAGTCGAAGTAAAGTAGACCTGAAAAAGATCTACAAGAGTCAGTTTTGAATTTTTGACCTCTGTATTTTCAGTCCGTAGGTCACTACCTGTCACCCTTTTCTATCTTTGGGTTTACCTTTTAAAAAGTCAACATCTTTCCGTTTCACATAAGAAGGGATAAGAGTTTTTGTTTCAACCTCGTGAGCTTCAAAGAAGATGGTGGAAAGAAAGCGGGTCTTCACAACTCCTCGATCCCCTGATAAACGAAGGGACACTTAAAGTGATCCTAACTTTCCTAGGTTTTTCAACAATATCGGAAGATTGAAGCTTGCTCAAATAGAATGCCCTAAGAAAGTTATTTTCCCTTTTTTCCCTGAGAACGAAGGTGTTGTGAAGGTCAAGGGAAGGTTGGTACCGAGTAATCAAAGTAAGTTGACAGACCTATAATGCAAAATATTACACATATATCAGCCCTGATACAAACTGATTGCCCCCATCTTCGCGCTCTAAAAAGAAAATTATAAGACAAGTGGTGAAAGGAAATTCAGAAATGATTGCCCCCATCTAGTCCAAGAGACGATGAAAGGAAATTCAGAAATGATTGCCCTCGTCTCAGCATTTAAATGCATAAATATATTCCAAAGTGGTGAAAGGAAATTCAGTAAAAAGGGGCCAGATAACTTCACCAGGGTACTGAACAGGCTCGCTGGCAGTGAAGAAATATCTGAGATATCTGTAAGGCTGTTATACATGAATATCACTCTACTCTGGTAACCAATTCTTTTTAAAAACCTGATCTACATCCCAAGTTCAAACGGGACTTCCCAATTAAAAACATATAATCTTCTTCTTTTGATGCAAGCTGATAGACACAAGATCTGTTGGGTCTCCTATAACTGTTTTGATTGTCTTAAGGCAGATCTGAATTTAGTAACGGGAAAGGGAAAGTCGTGAAAGGGACTACGGCTAAGTTTAAAAAGAGTATCTGAGTTTGAAAAGCTTTTCAAGGTAAAAAACGAAGTCTCTTACCCCCTTCGATACCCTGTTCTCAGAAACCTTTTCTCCTGATTTAAGATTTTGACTCCATTTACCCAATATTGGCACGTGGTCTACTGTTCTTCCCGTCTTACAAGAAAACGGGATCCCTAGTTGCAGCCTATGTTGAAGCCGCCTTTGTTTTTTCTAGCTCGTCTCAAATTTCATGTCTTAATGCTCGAAATCGAAAGATGGTTTTCGTATTTTTCGTCTGTGGTTTCAAAATCTATGAAGTCTTATCACGCAAGTAGCGATGATTATTGTACTCTCGAGGCGAGTTCTACTTTTCGGCAAAAAAAATTTCCCCCTTTTGTTCTACCTTGGGATTTCGCATGTTGGATGCTATAGATCACATAGTTCACAAGTCCCGAGCAACGAAACAGTGAAATCGCTTTAAAATTTTACCCAAGTCAGTAACGGGAGTAAAGCTTTCCTAAATCACGATTAAACATCATCGGTTTTTCGCGCCTCAGCGTTCACTAAATCCAAAACTCTCATTGTCGTATCCCCGATAGCTGAAACCATGAAGTCCATATGTTAGTAACCCGTGTCAAAGTTAAAGGAAAAAACTAAGCCATGGTTAAGTTCCATCGGCAATTCACCACTCAGCGTGTTCTCTTTTAAAAAACTACATTGTCTAAGCCCGAGTCGCGAAGTCGCGATAAAGATACGAACGAAATTAATTAAACACTTAATCCAAGTTTATCTTCCCTTTTAATTAAAACGTATTATCGCGAACTTGCGGTTTCGCAGCTCGGCATGCAAACTTCCCCGAAACTTACCTTCGAAGCTCCGAGTCGCGATATGGCGAATATAAATAATTACGTAATTAATTAAGTGCCTAATCACAATTGCATTTTTATTAACCAAAATCAATCATCGCAAATTCGGGGGTTAGAGGTTCAAAGGGTTAAAGCAAAATTCCCGATACAACGAGTACTGAAGGATTAATTAACTTTGGTAAAACCGGATTAATTAAGCTAAATCAATATCTCCCGTGTTTTGATGCTTGCATAGTTTACGAGGCAGTCTTAATTCTTCCTTACGCCAACTAACATTTTGAACCACCAAAATTTATGGCATTAATTTGAAATAAGGCGAATTGACATATAAAGATTGGGTTTTTATTGCTAAATTTATTTCTAAACATGATTTGACAAATATGTTCTAAAAAGTACCGAGTTTTCGAATATATATAGAGTTGTTATTCATTATAACAAATTCATTTCTATATTACGCATAGCACACTTTCTCAACGAGCTAACTTCTGTATGTATATGTATTTTTATCGCAGAAGAGCCAAAACAGGATCTCCCGTCATGGCCCCGCGAAAAGCATCCAAAGCCAACGTTGAGGTTTCGGGACAAGGTTCGGACAACGTCGCTGATACTTCACCTCGAAGTGTCGACTCTGTCCCGAACTGGTCGTTCATTTTCGATGTTCTGCAGGCCGAATTAGTGGATTATTTCGATGATTCCAGTGACAATGAAAAAGACGACATAACCACCAAATATAAGATCGTCATTCAATCGAGAATGCATAAAGTAGCGCCCAGGCCACGATTGCTCCCCTATTATGATATGGTCCGATGGGCATTAGACCATGTGGACATACCAACCAGAACCATCATGAATGAGCAGAAGGTCACCATCGGGACTTTCAGACCTGAACATCTGCAAGCTATGTACAAGTTGCCCACAGCGTCCGACCTTACATATGATGTTGAATTCTTGGAATAATTCAAACAGAAGGAATGTGTGCAGTAAGACAAGACTATGTCTAGCTTAATAAGAGATTGGGTTTCGCACCCTGCGAAGTTCATGGCAGACAATCATGGTATATATTCAATAGCTTCCTTGGAACCACAGTTCAAGTATGTAGCTATGATGACATGCAGATTATACGGGAGAGAGGACACCTCACATTTCTTTCTTCAATGGGTGCCTCTAATATATCGAGTTGTCGAAGGCTGTTCCTTCGACTGGGCGAAAATGTTGTCTGATAGCTTGACCAATCGGGTTACAGAGTATCGGGTGCAGAAAGAGAGCGGCAAGATTTCTTCATTTTTTATGTCTGCATACATTATGGACGTCGTGTGTTTTCTAACACCATTTCCCTTAATGAGCTGGAGTTGGACTGCAGCAGAGGATGAGCCCATCCACGTCTATCATTCTAAATTGTGGGAAAACAAAGCGGCAGATTTTGTATATGAAATCTTCAACTGGGTGATGGTACCACTGCATGTCACTATTTTTGGCCACCCACCACCCAGGATCTTGGACAGTATAGTGAAAAAATTGAGCAGCATAGTTGACTAGTATGTAGAATCCGAATTCTCATATCTTAGAGTTTTCGAGGCTTCTGTTCCTGTTATAACCCTAAAATGCACCATACAGGTTTACCTGGCATCAGGCCAACTCATGCCTCTTCCTAGCCAAAGCTCATGCTGAGTATTTCCTCAATAACCACTTAAAAATAAGCAACCCGTGCCCTAACTTCTCACTGGGCGCGGGCATCCGCTTGCTGTACTCTTACTGCACGCGGGTATCCGCGGGCTAGCCTAAAACAGCCCGCGAGTACCTAACAATGCAAAAAATCAGGGAAGTTTCCGCCGAGACTCGGGGATTTTTGTCAGTTAACTGAAACTCTCCGCCATGCATGACCGAGAGTTCGACTAAAACCCTAGCTCTTCCTAGCCTATAAAAGGAGGGGTAGGGGTACTAGTCAAAGGAGGAAAAAATATAGTAAAGGAACTCTGCCAAATTGCCAAGCCAGTTTTGTCCCAACCCTTTAGCTCTTGCCTCAAGCTGTAGGAGAACTCAAGAAGCAACAGTTGGAGGACAGAAAAGAAGAGGAAGAGCCCAGGATCATAATCGTGGAACGGTGACCGGCCTCAGAAATCATTGTAAGTTGATTTGTATTGAAGTTAATGAAAAAGATACTTTTCCCGTCCCGCATACATAAGTCTCATATATGATATTTGATTTATGTTTTTATCTCTAACCCTATAATAGATCAGTAGCATGCATGCATAGTATTGTTTGATTGCAGGAAGCTTTGTGGAAGGAGAAGCAGCAGCAAAAGGACAAGAATTTCAACGGAGGATCTACTTCAGTCGTCCGGAAAAAGGTTGGTTTATTCTTCTCTTGTATGCATGTGAAGAAAGAGGTTTTAGATTCGGGTAGAAGGTCAAAAGTTAAGTATTAAGGGTCATTTTCTACGTATAAGTTTAGAGCCCTAGATTATTAGTCCGTAGGGTAGAATACCCAACAACAGAATTGGCGACTCCACTGGGGATATTGATTACTCTTAGGGTCTCTTGGTTTGGTGAAAGATTTTTTGGTAGTTTAAGAGAATTAAATTTTTGTTTCTTTGCTTGTTTTTT
>ML795602.1:131705-157466 GCA_009831015.1 Picea engelmannii | reverse complement strand
TCATCATGTGTTAGATATTCTCAATTAATAATAATCGACCCAATCAAAAATTCAATTCCTTTGGATTCTATTATTGATCGCATGAGGGTATTCTTTCCCTCTAAGAAATGTGTCATCCAATAATCAATGCCCCATTTATTACCTCTTGGTGAAATGACTACATATATGTGCCCTACAAATAATGGAGTTCCAACATGTGATTCCAATAAATGACCAAAGAATATAACATTGCTGATAGTTATTCAAAGTTTAATAGAAAGTTTCACTAAACCTGGAAGTATGATATCTGAGACATGATCATAATCTAATAAAATATTTGATTGGTCCTCCTCCAACTAGGATAATTTCATAGTTATACGCTGACCAATTCAGAATGATACACATGATCCAATATATCAACCCAGTCTATCGATTCACAATCATCCCATTCATTAATATTACATGGACCACAAAAGCAAGAGAGTTTTTTTATGCATATTTCAACTATTGCATTGTCTAATCCATACATACAACTAATGCAAGGAAAGGCATATCCTGGAATGGAAAGAAAATCTAATGAAAGCTATGTCATGGCATGGCATGGAAAGGAAAGGAAAGGGATGTAATTACAAGGCATGGTGTAGCATGACAAGGCATGGGATGGAAAGGCATGGCATTGCATGGAAAGGAAAGGCAATGTAAGGCATGACATGGAAAGGCATGGCATGACATGGGATAGCAAGGTAAGTAAATGCAAGCCATGGCATGACATGACATGGTAAGTAAAGGCATATCATTCAATGAAAGGAAAATCATAGCATGGCATGGGAAGGAATGGCATGGCATGGGAAGGGAGGGAAATGTAGGGAATGGCATGGAAACGCATGGCATGACATGGAAACCCAAGGAAATGCAATGCATGGCATGGTGTGGTAAGGAAAAAAATGCAAGGCAAGGCATTGTCTAGCATGGAAAGGGAAGGAAATGCAAGGCATGGCATGGCAAGGTGACATAGACCCATGACCCTTGGGGCGAGATCTTCTCAATATCGTTCTAAATATGCCTTCCTGAGTCTGATTCACTCTTTGATTTCCCCCATAGGGAATCCCTCGCACACATGATGTTGTATCCACAGGTCCTTATGAGTATGCCTCGTGTGATCAAACAAAATTCATCACCCAAATCTCCTGACCTCAATGAGATTGCACCCTTCGTCGAACTGGGACTTCGGGTTTCGCGATTTCACAATTTTTGTTGTCGAGTTTCCAACCCTTCAACCCACCAAAACTTGAAATGACAAAACGCCAAAATATTTGGCCGCGTCCTCCTCCATAGTTGTGTCACATTTTATGACTTCGAGAAATCCAGAACAAAGAACCCTGACCTCTTGTCTTCAAAAATAATGCAATGCTAAACCCTGATGTGTTCAACAAAGGATAGCTCCCCAATGGGACTTTTCACTGATTCAGAGTTTCAGACTTCGCAATTTTGCAAATCTAGATGCAAGACTCCTAGCTCTTCAACCTCCAAAACCCAGAAATGGTCAACAATGTTTGACTATGCCTATTGACGAAGACACGCCACCTGTCTACTCCAATGTCTTCTATCTTTGACGTGGACTCTTGCCACCTGTCACTCAAGCTTCTCGACTTTCGAGACTTGAACAATCCTCCGATCGTTGTTTCTCTACCACTTCGAAACCCCAAATTCCGAAATTACCTCTCTATGGAATCAATGGAAAGTAGCCTCCCTTTTGATCTGACGGCCCACATTATGTCGGGCTTCTCGGTACCCGGAGTTCGAAACTCTCGATCCTAAACACTACCTCTGCTTTCCGACAACCGAAGTGCCGAAATCCTAAAATTCACACCAAGTCCTCTCACAACTCACGACTTTGGGATTTTCACTCCACTATGCCCTAACTCCTTGTTGTCAGGACCCCTGAAGTACGAAATCCGGACTTCCGAATTTCTGAAAATTCCACTCCTCGCCCTCACATGCGATAATCCATTTCACAATTCGGGAGTTCGAGTGACCAAGGGATTTGGCTTGCACTCCAGACTTACAAACCCCGATTTGTCGAATTGATCCAATGGCTCAAATGACCATGATCAATGGTTCACGTTGATCCTTGAAACCAACATAATGGGTCCGTCCAACCCTTATCCACCCTGCAACTCTTCTAGATCCTACGGTCCTCGCGATTTCGCAAGTCCTCCACGGAGAATTTCGATCGTTCAATTTCTTCCCCAAGAACCTTCAGCCCAAATTAACCTGGTGTTATTTTTCTAGGACATAACTTCTTCACAATGATTTCACTTCCTATCTTCCTTTGAAGTGTTCAAAGGTGTTATCCCTCCCGAGCTTTCACTTGCAACTTCAAGTCCACAAAAGGAATTCATTATTCTTCTCGCACTCCTTGCGGAAATATTTCAAATACTTCTGTGTATTTGATTCTTCAACTTTGTGCACTCTCGACAACAACAGTCCTTCACTCTTCAACCTTAGTTGATAAATTCTAAGGCTTCAATTATCCTGCACACACCTTGCATGGTTTCTATGCTTCACCTACACTTCTGTTGGAATGAGAACAACGATATCTCTCCTGAGCTTTCTGAGGTAAACTCAGAGTCTTGTCAACACACACCTTGCAGACGTCTCACTGCACTCCTTGCAGGAACTCTCTCTCAGGAAGATAAACAATTGAAACTCATCCTCTTTCTTCTCTCAGAGTTCAAACATTCAACATGAAATCATACATTCAACACAGTATTAAAGAAAATGCATAACAGAGAGAATAAAACAACTGTAAGCATACCATTCAACATGTATAAATAGAAAACATCATAACACCATGAATCTGATTGAAAGATTCCTATATTAATTCAAAGCTCATGTACATGGGTTCTTCTTTTCAGTTCTCCGCTACAACTCTCCTCTTCTATTCTATGCTAATGATACAACAATACCATGATACAAAGGCAAGGGTGTCTATATCCATTTTCCCTCCTACTCTCTAAATTGTCTAATCTATGAATTCAAATCTACCTACTTTCATTAATTACGTATAAATGCCTTTACATTATACAGATGAGAGAAACCCACTCAAGATCTATTTACAACATGCCAGTACGCTTCCTTTAACTACTACATTAATATCTTCTCATTAATTTTCCAAAAGAAAACATTTCAAAATGTGAAAAATGTGTGTTACGCTTTTTCAGCTGTCTTTCTCCTTCATGTTCGCTTGGTTGGTCGCTTACGATGCTCCTACATCATACTCCCTCGCTTGAAAATTTTCATGAACTCCTGTTCATGAGCTCTTGCATGGTCTGTCCATGCTTATGCATTTCTGCTTCATCTTCCCAACTAGCATCTTCAACTCGATGTCCCTTCCATTTGACCAAGTATTCAAAATACTATTTTCTTTTGGTCTTTTTGCTAATCCTCTTGTCAATTATGCTTTCCATCTGTGGCTTTTCAGCTACAGGCATTTTTTTTTCCCATTGAACCTCTTTCTGGTCCTTCTCTACTCTTGCTTCTTTAGCTTTGTAAGGGTACAAATTCCCAACGTTGAATATTATTGAGATTCTGATCCCATCAAGTAATTCAATCTCATATGCGTTTGCCCCAAATTTCCTTATGACTTTGCATGGTCCAATCTTTTTCATCTTTAGTTTGTTATATGTTCCCCTTGGGAACCTTTCCTTCCTCAAATGTGCAATAATTAGATCACCAACTTCAAATTGAATTTCTTGCCTATGTTGATCTACTCTGCACTTGTATTCTTGATTTGAATTCTGCAATCATTCCTTAATTCGGTTGTGAATATCCTTCATTGCTTCTGCAAAGTCCTCTGCACTAGCACTCTTGAATTCATTTTGTTCTGAATTTTTCAATTCAGAAACTACCCTGGGTTGCATTCCATATATAATATGGAATGGACTCTGCCCTGTTCTTTTTTTAAGAGAATCATTATAAGAAAATTCCACTTGTGGCAGAATGGGATCTCACTGACTGTGGTTTTCAGTCACTAATCTCCTCAACAAGTCTCCCAAGCTTATGTTCATGACTTATGTTTTCTCATCTGTTTGCGGATGATATGTTGAGCTCAAAGACAAACTTGTCCCCATCTTTTTCCATAAGGTCCTCCAGAAATGTCCTACAAACTTGGTATCCCGATCAGAAATGATACTCCTTGGCAAGCCGTGAAGTCTAACGACTTCCTTGAAAAACAGGTTCGTAATATGAGTTGTGTCACTGGTTTTCTGGCATGGTATGAAATGTGCCATTTTTTAAAATCTGTCGACTACCACAAAGATCGAATCATATCTTATCTGTGTTCTTGGCAGTACCAATATAAAATCCATGCTCACAACATCCCACAACCTTTCTGGTATGGGTAATAGTTGGTATAACCCTGTGTTCTGCCTTTTCCCTTTTGTGTGCTGACAAATTTTGCATCTGTCCACAAATTTCTTAACATCTGTCCTCATCCCTGGCCAAAAATATGATCCATTCAACTTTGAGAATGTCTTATCATGACCGAAGTGTTCGACCAATCCTCCACTCTGTTTTTCCTTCAGCAGGTTCTCCCTCATGGAGCAGTTTGGAATACTTAGTTGATTGCCCCAGAATAATAACCCATCCTGAATCATATACTCGGTCCATTGGCTTTTGTCCTTGAGAATTGGATTCTCAGATGCCTCATATTCCTCCTTAAAATATGGGCCATCCCTGTACATTTCTTTGAGGTTATCAAAACCTAAAGTCTTGACTTTGAATTCCTGCATAAGAAAACATTTCCTTCTCAAAGCATCATCAACTTTGCTAGCAGTTCCAGAAATATCCTTAATCACAAAAGTAAAATTCTGCATGAATTCAACCCATTTAGAATGCTTTTGGTTTAACTTCTCTTGAGTCACAAATTGTAAAGAGTGATTATCGTTGTACAAAACAAACTCTTTGGGAACCTGATAGTGTCTCCATTTCTTCAGTGCTTATATGACTGCATAAAATGACTTACAAACCCCAATTTGTCAAAATTATCCAATAGCTCAACTGACCACGATCAATGCTTCATGTTGATCCTTGAAACCAACATAATGGGTTCATCCAACACTTATCCACCCTGCAACTCTTATGGATCCTATGGTCCTTGCGATTTCACGAGTTCTCCATGGAGAATTTCGACCATTCAATTTCTTCCCCAAGAACCTCTGGCCCAAATTAACCCAGTGTTCTTTTTCTGGGACTTAACTTCTACACGATGATTTCACTTCCTGTATTCCTTTGAAGTTTTCAAAGGTTTTATCCCTCTTGATATTTCACTTGCAACATCAAGTCCCAAAAATGAATTCTTCTCGCACTCCTTGCGGTAATCTTTCAAATACTTTTGTGTATTTGATTCTTCGACTCTGTGCACTCTTGGCAACAATAGTCCTTCACTCTTCAACCTTAGTTGATAAATTCTAAGGCTTAAATTAGCCTGTGCATAGATTTCATGACTTTTGTGCTTCACCTGCACTTGTACTGGAATGAGAACAATGGTATCTCTCCTGAGCTTTATGAGGTAAACTTAGAGCCTTGTAAAATCACACCTTGTGGATGTTTCACTGCACTCCTTGTAGGCACTCTCTCTCAGGAAGAGAAACAATTGAAACTCATCCTCTTTCTTCTCTCAGAGTTCAAACATTCAACATGAAATCATACATTCAACACATTATTAAAGAAAATGCATAACAAAGAGAATAAAACAACTGTAAGCATACCATTCAACATGTATAAACAAAAAACATCATAACACCATGAATCTGATTGAAAGCTTCATATATTAATTTAAAGCTCCTGTACATGGGTTCTTCTTTTCAGTTCTATGCTATAGCTCTCCTCTTCTATTCTATGCTAATGATACAACAATACCATGATACAAAGGCGAGGGTGTCTATATCCGTTTTCCCTCCTACTCTGTAAACTGTCTAATCTATGAATTCAAATATACCTACTTTCATTAATTACGTATAAATTCCTTTACATTCTACAGATGAGAGAAAACTGCTCAAGATCTATTTACAACATGCAAGTACGCTTCCTTTAACTACTACATTAATAACTGCTCATTAATTTTCCAAAAGAAAACATTTCAAAATGTGAAAAATGTGTGTTGCGCTTTTCCAGCTATCCTCTGCCTTCATGTTCGCTTGGCTGGCCACTTACAATGCTCCTGCATCACAAGGAATGGAATGGCATAGAAAGGAAAGTCAATCCAAGGCATAAAATGACGTCAAAAGGAAAAGCAATGTAAGGCATGGCATGGAAAGGCTTGGAATGGCATGACAATGAAATGCATGGCATGGAATGGCATGACAAGTCAAGGCCATGGAAAGGAATGGCATGGCAAGTTGTGGCATGGCAAGGCATGGCATGATATGTAAAGGAAAGGAAATGCAAGGCATGTCATGGCATGGAATGGAAAGGAAAGGCATGACATAGCATGGAAAAGCAAGGAAATGCAGGCCATGGTATGGAAAGGAAATGCATGGCATCGAAAGGCAAGGCATGACATGGCATGGCATGGTAAGGTAAGGCATGGGACAGAAAGGCATGACATGGCATCACAAGGCAAGGAAATTCAAGGTGTGGCATGACAAGGCAAGGCATAGCATGGAAAGGAAAGTCAAGGCATGGAATAACATGATAGATAATCACTTGGAAAGGCAAGGAAAGGTATGGCATGGAAAGGAATGGCATTGAAAGTCAAGGCAATGAAAATCATGGCATCACATGGTGTTGTTCCAGAGTCTATACTTAAGGCTTAGAAAGTACAATTTCTAGGCATCAGAAAGTGAGTGAAGATTAAGGAGAGGGAAAGCATCAACCTTTGGGAAAGGAAGCTAACGCCGATTTCTAGGTTGTCGTTGTCTAGCTTCCAACTGTTCCTGGATGTTTATATCTCGTTCAATCGCGGCCCATGAATGTTCAAGTTCTACCCGGGTAGTGGTTGTTTTAGGAAAAGTATCTAAAAGGTTCAAAGTGATATGTGTTTGATCCGATAAAATGGGTTCTATGTTAGGTTGTCTTACAATGGGGACAGTCATAGAGGAACAAAAAAATTTAAAGGAGAGTTCAAAATTTCATATGTTGTCTCAATTTGATCTTATAAAAGAGAACTTGTGAATTCAATATTAATAATAAAATGCAAACCAAAGGCCTTTTTCCATAACTGAATTATATTTTAAATAAATAATGTGTGAAATGTTAGAAAAACATTAAACTGTCTATAACATGAGGCTTCTATCAAGGGAGAATCTCACCCTATAAACAGAAGAAGAAAATAAGATAAGAAGGAATATGACGAAGCATAAAATATGACAATCTAAAAGGTTCACAGGTCTTGTACCTGCTAATAGCCGATACAGAGGAAAAACTGTAAATGATATAGATGGCTAAAAATTGATCACCACAGTAGAGGTTTTACTATATTGCAATGAAACATTCATCAGACATATATAAGAGAAATGAAATTAAATATGAAATCACAAAGAAAAAAAACTCATAACACAGTCTTGATGGAATCAGAAGTCTCCAGATTGCTTTTTATTAATTCTCAAAAAGGAGATAGTCTCTATTACAATTGACGAAAAAGGTCCAGCCCCTTTTTCTTTCTTCAAATTGTATATTTATAAAAATTTCTATATGCTGCAATCTCAATCATTCCAGAGGTTTTTGGTTACAACAAAAGGAAATTAAACGTTTCAATTCTTTGTCACTATCCTTATTTGGTACCGAAAACCCGCCCCTTCGCATGTTCGGTGCAAGTGACACACTTCTCCACCAGCTGGGATATCAACCTAGAAGGTTCTGCTTGATTATTTGCCTCAAAAGTGTAACAATCCTTCACCAATTGTGGAAATTTTCCTTCCACCTGTTGGTCTTTGGCTCTAATAGAACATAATTGTACACTCGGTTTAATTAGCCATTTATCTATTTGGACTATGTCCATATGGGTTATTTGTGATATTTAAGCCAACTCTCTTTCTTCCTTTTCCTTGATATTGAGTAGATGCTTGGCTGTACTGATGTGGCCTAGTATCTCAGTGCTTCTTTCACCATCGAAACCCAACCAAATCCTATCTAGAAAACTGAAAGTTTCTTCACATAACTTTCTCAGGTATTTAGCTTGTCATCTTCCTTTTGATATGTTATGCTCCCATTATTTCAACAAGATGTTACCTCAGGTCTGCTCTGTGATGGAAAACTTGGAACTACTGCTTGTTTCTCTTTTCACCGTGGTTATAATAGCCTCTTGGAAAGCAACCTGAGCCACCCCGGCTCCCTTTTCTCTGAGAGAGAGGTTTTACAGTACTCGATCAATGAGTTGGAAGTTGTTTTGAATTATTTCCACCTTATAAAGTAGACCTTATTGAGCTAATGACACTCTTTTTTTTATTTCTATAGCTTGGGATTGAAATATCCTGATATCAATTGCCTAGCTTTTGGAGAAGTCTAATTTGGCCTGTAGCTGCCCTATCAATTCTCCTTACTGGCCTATCTGTATTTGACTGTTCTGAGCCATCATCTGTGTCTGTTCAATATCATCTTTGAGCCACTCGATTTCCTTTTGATCAGCTACTCTAGATTTCTCTATACCTGTATTCGCCTGATCTTTGGCAGCTGCCTCTGTTGTACCTAGTTTATCTTCTAATTTTTTGATCAAGGGATTTTTTTGCTTCAGCTGATCCTTTAGGGTCTCGACTAAAAATTGGTTGGTTGTAGCGAAAGCCCCCAATGTCCCTGCTATTTGAGTTGCAAATTCCTTGTTTTTCATAGCTCTCCCATTAGTTAAAATTTTAAATTTCTTGGATATTGTGCCTGCCTCTTGATAAAATTCTCGTTTCACGACAGCCTTTCTCTTCTTTTCGAAGAAGAATTCATTAGGTGGTATCTCTTCCATAGTTATAGGCGTTAATTCTTCACCGAAAATCCAACCTGCGTCTGGGATCCCCTTTGTGGACTCTAGGGGGGTAACAGTGATGATGGGATTGTCGATCTGCTTAGATGATTTCCCCAGAGTAACAACCGATGTTGGCTCACTTGGAGGGTTGGGAGTATCAGCTTCCTATTTTGGGCCCCTAGTTTGCTCTTTATTTTCTTGGTGTTCTTCTTAGTCAGGTGCTGAACTTTGGAGCCCTCAGCTTCCATTTACTGCACCTCTACGGTCATTGGGTTCTCACCCTGTAATACTGGGGGAAGGCAGCTCTGTCAGTGTTCTTGGAATTTGAAAACATCAGCCCTCTCTTCGGGCAACAGGGCTTGTATCCGACCCAATACTTTGGCATAAGATCTCGTGCCTCCAAAAATATCATCGTGAGGTGAATTCTCATGTTCAAATATTTTAAGGTCACAATTAGCCTTGTGATTACTCACGACCCTGTGTGGGTCATGTTTCTTGAATTCAATGTGGACCAATTTAATAGCTTCCAAGGCTATTACCTCAGCCTTTGCATGCCCAAAATCTAATAAAGAATAGGTATTTAAATGAATGGGGAAAGGTGGCCATACCTTCTTCGAAAATCCTTTAAGTTGTTTGCTTATGCCACCAATCATGGTTTGCCTAGCGATTTCACGATAAAACATCCTATCATGTATAAATAATGGTAGAGCATGAGGAGGAACAGAGGCATCGAAAACCTTGATGTATGCAAATTCTTCCTCCACGTACCAGTCAACCATGCTTCTCAAATTGGTCGCGATGCTATTTGAAATCCTGGGCGGTGGATTACCAAAGATGGTGACATGCATCGATACCATTACCCAATTAAAAATTTTGTCTATAAAATCTGCGGCCTTATCCTCCCAAAGCTTTGAATGGTAGACATGAATAGGCTCAACATCAGATGGAGCCCAAATCTAGCTCATTAGGGGAAAAGGCATCATGTAACACACGATGTCCATAATGTATGCAAACATAAAGAATGAAGTGACCTTCCCACTCACCCTCTGTGTCTGATATTCTATAATCTGACTAGTTAGACTATCTGGCAATAGTTTAGCCCAGTCGAAGGAATAGCCTTCAATGACTGTATGCATTAGAGGCACCCAGGAGAGGAAACAATGTGTGGTGTTCTCCCTCCCATACAATCTACAGGTCATCATCACTATGTATTTGAACTATGGTTCCAAGGAAGATATGGAATAAATTCTGTTATTATCTGCCTTGAACTTCGCGGGGTGTGAGATCCAATCCTTGATCAAATCAGATAAGATTTTTCTATATTGCTCGCATTCCTTCTGTTCAAAATCCTCCAGAAACTCAACATTGTATGTGAATTTCGGTGTGGATGAAAATTTGTACATCGCCTATAAGTGTTCTGGTCTAAAAGTCCCAATAGTGACCTTATGCTTGTTGATGATGGTTCTGGTTGGGATATCTACATGGTCTATTGCCCATCAGATCATATCATAGTAAAGAATAAGATGTGGAATGACCGCTACTTTATGGATCCCTTCTTGGACGACAATCGTGTATTTGGTGGCCAAGTTGTCCTTCTCATTATCACTGGAATCATCTAAACAATTCACCAATTCAGACTGCAGAACCTTGGAGATGTATGACCAGGTTCTTATAGAATCAACACTTCATGGTGAAGTATCAGAAACATTATCTGAGCCTTGGCATGAACCCTCAACACTTTCCTTGGACACTTTTCGTGGGGCCATGACGAAGGATTCTGATTTATCTCCCCTGTGGTAAAAATATGTATACATACATAAATCAATTTTCTGAGAAAAGCTTCTCTGTGCAAAGTAGAAATAAGCTTTGTGACACTGAAAGAAAGATACCTATATCTTTGACCATTTAAAACCTTGACATCCTTATGAATAGAATGGTCAAATCATTTTTAGAAACAAATTTAGAAATAAAAACCATATCCTTACTTGTTGCTTCGCCTCATTTCCAATTAATGCCATAAATTTTGACGGTTCATGACACAAGTTGGCGTAAGGAACATTTAAATTTACCTCGTAGACTGTGCATATTATTATTTGTATTAAACACTGATTAAGTTGGCTTAGCTTCCTTAACTAGGTTTTCTTAAACTTTAATCAACCTTTCGGCGTTCGCCATATCGGGTGTTTTCACTCTAACCTTTCGAGCCCCTAAAACCCAAGATCACGATAACGCAATCTAGTTAAGCGAAAACATAATCTAGATTAAACATTTAATTAATCATGTTTTAATTTATATCTTGACTTCGCAACTCGGGGCTTCGAAGGTATAGTTCTCGGGAGGAGAGTATGTCGAGTCGCGAAATTTTCAGATCGTGATGATGTGATTTAGTTAAACTAGAAGGTAAACAGAATTAAGTGTTTAATTTATCATGTTTTAATTAATATCGTGAGTTTGCGACTCGGGGCTTCGAAGGTATAGTTCTCGAGAGGAGCGTATGCCGAGTCCCAAAATCCCGACAGAGTTTAACTATGGTTAAAAACATATTCAACCATGAAACTAACCCAAGTAACTTATGTAAATGTCTTGCGATTTCACCTATCGGAGTTGTGGAAGTAATTTTTTTGGAGAGAGTGAACGCCGAGACATGAAACCCTGATAACACTTGACTAGGGTTTAAGGAACTTTACTCTCGTCTTTAACTTGAGGTAAGCCTTTTAAAATCTTTTGCATCTTCGCGCATCGGGACTTGTAAACATTGTGACTCGTAACTCCTGAAATGTGATATCCTAAGGTATAGAAAAGTGAAAAATTTCACTCAACGGTTAAAAGGTAATGGCTTAAGAGTATAACGGACATTGCCACTCTGTATATCAGGGCGACTGAGATTTTTAGTGGGTAAGGTCATGAATTAAAAGACAACTTAAAGTCCAACCTTTGATTTTAAAAATTACATTTAAACTGGTTGAAAAAGGCGGCTCCAACATAGGCTCCAACTAGGGATCCCGTGTCCCTGCAAGATGGGAAGAATAGTAGACCACGTGCCTATATTGGGTAAATGGAGTCATTGGTTTTACTTCTACGAAAATTGCTTAAGGAAAAAATGATACAGAGGGAAGAAGAGATTTCGTCTTTTACTTCTGAAAATCTTTTCAACACTCAAATACGTTTCAAACTCAGATGCAGTCACTTTCATGACTTTCTCTTTCTCTTTACTGAATTCAGGTCTGCATTAAGACAATCAAAACGGTCCTAGGAAATCTAACAGATCTTGTGGCTTTTGGCTTGCATCCAACAAAGTTTATTACATGTTTTTAAAACAGGGATCCCTGTCTGAAATTAGGATGTATATCCGGTTTCGAGAAAATTGATTACCAGAGTAGAGTGAGATTCATGTATAAAATCCTTACAGATATCTCAGATATTTCTTCACTCCCAACGAGCCTGTTTAGTGCCCCGGTGAAGTTATCTGGCCCTTTTTGCTGAATTTCCTTTCACCACTTCGAAATATATTTATGCATTTAAATGTTGAGAGGAGGGAAGTCATTTCTAAATTTCCTTTCATCATCTCTTTAGACTAGATGGGAAATTAAATATGACTTTCCTTTCACCATTTGTCTTATAATGTACTTTTTAGAACATGAAGTGGGGGAAATCAGTTTGTATGAGGGATGATATCTGTGTAATATTTGGATGTGGAGTTCTGTCAACTTACTTTGATTACTCGGCACCAACCTTCCTTTTACTTTCAACACACCTTAGACCACATGGAAAAAGGGAAAGATTAATTCTAGGGGCCTTCTTTCAAGCAAGCCTCAATCCTTTGAAACTATTAAAAACCTAGAAGAATCAAGATCAAGTTATGCATAGCTTTGTTTAGTAAGAAGTTGTGGAGTCGTGAAGGCTGGTTTACTTTCTAAAATTTGTTTTACAACTTCCAAAGCTAAGACGTAATCTCTTCTCCCTATGTATAGAACCCAAAAGGATATTGGGCTTCTTAAGAAGGTAAAACTAGAGATAGAAAGAAGGGTGACATAGAGATATCTATAAACTGAAAAACAGGGGTCAAAAAATTGAAACTAACTCTTGAAAACCCTTTTTTCGGAGATGCTTTATTTTCCTTGCTTTATCTTGATTACCTTATATCTTTATCTAGGTGAAATTCTTAGGACCCAGGATATGGGGTTGGCTTTTTTTTTTTTTTTAATATTTCTTTTTAATAACCAGTTAAGTGAAAGAATTATATTTATGAGATCATTACGATGCTTTGAAGATCTTTGTTTTGAAAAATAAAATTCTCATGGATTCATACTTTTGCCTTACCATTTTAAAATAACGGAAAACCTTTTCTATCACATGTTCTCGACTAATTTATTCTCTGATATACGACCTTATGTTTACTACTTCCACTTGTTTGAG
This sequence comes from Picea engelmannii, assembly GCA_009831015.1. NCBI lineage: Eukaryota > Viridiplantae > Streptophyta > Pinopsida > Pinales > Pinaceae > Picea > Picea engelmannii. The sequence continues at coordinate 144,118 of ML795602.1, read as the reverse complement.
AAGCAAGACAAAATCCTGAAAGGGAAAAAACACAGAATGTACCAGGTTTTTTTTTTTTTTAATGTATTGAAAATTCTATATCTTTAAATTTTTACAAAAATCACTGACTTGATTAATTATTTGTGAAAGTAAACTTACCAAAAATAAATTATGAAATAGAAAGAAAACACAAACCAGTATATACAATGGAATTTTTTTGGGAACCAACTATTGCATATAATGTTTTAAATAACGCCTATTGACAGGGACATTGAGGATTTTACCGTCCAGGTTTTCTAATAAAAATGAATTTTTTTCCTTCAGAAGCTGCGATTCTGAATGGTCCATACCAAATATGATTGAATTTACCATTTTTTTTTTATTCTTCCTTCCTAGCATCCCATCTCAAGACCAAATCGCCTGGGAGAAACTCTCTTTCTTTTGTCTTATGGTCGAATAACGTTTTCATGTCATCTTGGTATTTTTGCAACCTTTCGTCCACTTTGACCCTGTGTTGTTGTACTTCGATCAATTCATTTATCCTCCTGGTGACATAGTTTGGTTCTTCTTTCTCATATTGCCATAGTTTCATTACGGGAAGTGCCAAGTTTATGGGTAATACCACGTCGGTCCCGTACACCATTTGGAAAGGAGAAGTTCCAATAGATTTCTTCGTGCCTCTCTGATTTTCCCATAAAGCGTATTTCAGATGCACATGCCAAGTTCTTTTGTTCTCGTTCAACACTTTCTTAATTATATTGATTAGACTCTTGTTTGAAGACTTGGATAGTCCATTTCCTTGGGGGTAATATGTTGTGGAATTGTCGAGCACGATATTGTATTTTTGGCAAAAACTGATCATAGCCATAGATTTAAAAGCCTGGGTGTTGTCGGTAACTATCTTTCAGGGGCATCCGAATCTAGATAAAATGTTCTCTTCTAGGAAATCTATTACTACCGAATCAGTTGCCCTTCTGGTTGGAATAGCCTCCACCCATTTAGTGAAGTAATCTGTGGCAGTCAGAATCCATTTGTGTTGATCACTAGAATGGGGGTTAATTTCACCTATAAAATCTAGTCCCCATTGCTGAAAAGGAGCCTCTGTTTTGACTGGGACTAATGGTAGCGCCAAAATTTTGTGTTTTCCTGCGAACAATTGGAAAGGGTTGCATGTTCTGACTTTGTCATTGACATCTGAGAAAATTTTTGGCCAATAATACCCTGCCCTTAGGATTTTATAAGTTGTTTCCCTCCAAGCGTGATGTACTCCGCACACTCCTTCGTGAAATTCTCTTATAACCTTCTCTATTTTTTATTCAAACAAACAAATCAATAGGAAGCCAAGTGGGTCCTTCCAATACAACTGACTTTCAGATATACAGTACTTGACCGCATGTAGTTTTATCATCCTAACTTTGGATGGGGATAAATCACTCAGGCATTTCAAAGTCAGTAGGTAGGACACTATGTTTTTGTACCAATCAGAGGATGCAATTTTTTCTTCTATTTTTTTTTCACTTGTTTGCTCATCAAGCTCGTTCATATCCTCACCCTCTTTGTATCCCTGTAATCTATTTATTCTGAGGACTCTGAAATTTGATCCAGCTAAGAGTTTAGCCAAACCTTGTCCTTTTACCAATTTCGTTGGTTTTATCTCCAGGACAAATTCTTGAATTTTGGCAAGCCACCATCCCCTTTTTCCATCACTGTCAGATTGAACCAAAATAGCCTTTACAGAACTGGTAGGTACATACGCAATTATCTTGGAATGCAGCACATAAGTTCTGAATGCTTTCAATGCCTTCACCATAACATATGCTTGCTTTTCCATTATATCATATTTAAGTTCTGCGTCTCTAAGACTCTTTCTAAAAAAGTGTATCGATTGTTCGAAACCTTCTTCATTTTTTTGTAGGAGAACCACGATGATTGTGTGTTCGGAGGCGAATGAGAAAGTAAGAAAATATTTTAGATAATCAGGGCTTGTTAGTATAGGTGCCTCGCTTATGAGTTTCTTGATGTGTGCAAATGCTTCTTTGGCTTTTGCCATCCATTTCACTTTGTTGTTCTTTTTTAGCATATTTGTGATCAATTTCACGATTTCAACAAAGTTTGGAATAAATCTCCTCGAAAAATTTATTTTTCCTAAGAATGATGGAATTTATTTTACATTCCTAGGAATATTTATAGTATATATAGCCTCAACCCTTTTAGGATCGATTTTAATACCGTCTCGAGACACAATATGGCCCAAGAGTTTACCTTCTTGCATGGTGAAGTGAGAATTTTTGGGATTTAAAGACAAACCAAACCTGAGACATTTCTCAAACGTCTGCTTGAGATGTATCAGATGATCTTCATCAAATTTAGAAAAAATAGTTAGATCATCAAGATAAATGGCCACAAATTTGTTCCTTTCACCGATGAAAGCAATGTCCATAGCACATTGGAAAGTAGCGCCTGTGTTCATTAGACCAAAAGGAATTTTATCATACATAAAAGTACCACAAGGGGTAGTGAAAGTTGTTTTCTCTTTATCTAGTTCATTTACGGAAATTTGATTATACCCAGAGAACCTATCGATCATCGACATCCTATTTGCCCCAACTACCTTTTCTAAAACGTGATCCATTTTCGGTAGAGGGTAGTTATCTTTGAGGGAGGACTTATTTAGATTTCTAAAGTCAACACATAGTCTAATCTCCCCACTCTTCTTTCTTACTGGGACCAAGTTTTCTACCCATTTGGAGTATCTCAGAGGTACTATTATTTTTTCATCCAAGAACTTTTTAACTTCCTTTTCGACCACAAGCAATAAAATAGGGTTGATCTGTCTGAGTTTTTTTCGAAAGGGTTTGACACCAGGTTTTAGGGGTATCTTATGTTCAATTACGGTGGTGTCACAGGTTCTCAGTTCTTCGTAAGACCAAGCGAAAACATCTTTATACTGTTTGAGCAAGTCATTATACTTGCGTTTTACCTCAATAGGAAGGTACTTTGATATTTTTACCATCCTAGGTTCTTCTTTGGTCCCTACGTCGCAGTCTTTAACTTCCTATGGTTGAGGTTGCAGGGTGCATTTCAAGGGTATGTCATTCTGATCGAACAGTCTCTCCAGGGGGATCAGTCCTTTTGGAATCTGATTGTTCTTTAGAACCAGCATGCGATGATTTACAGACTTTTCCTGGAACTCCTGAGGGTCCTCTCCTTCTTGCATGATCCATGTGTGATCATTTTGATTCTCTTGATCAATGTGAGTTTCAAAGAAGTCACCCACTTCTTCAAGGAACTTCCTGATCTATTCGTCATCCTCGAAAACCTACCAATGCTGTATGTTGTTCAGGATGGATGGTTTGTTCCTTACCTCTATGTGGTACTTTAATCTAAAAGTTGTAGGGGGAGCGAACGTCGAGGCTGCCTTGGCTAACGAGTTGGACTAGAAATTTTCGGTGTGTGGGATGAAGTGGATATTTATAGATGAGAAGAAATTTTCCATTAGACCCCAGGCACAATTTATGTATGATCTCAATCTCGGGTTCTTGGCCTAGTATTGTCAATTTATTTGTTTGACTATCAATTATGCTTCTCCATATACTTCCAGGTTCTTTATGTTCAGCTTCTTGGCAGCTTCCAATCCTAATACTAAGGCTTCATACTCACATACATTGTTGGTGTATTCTATATCCCATTGAAGCTTGTAAGAGAAAGGGACAACAAATTTATTTTTAGGTGACACAAAAAGTACCCCTGCACCTGCTCCTTCACATGACAGGGAACCATCAAAAAACATTTTCCAGATCCCAGTGCTATGCATATTTTCGTATTCTTTCTCATCTATGTAATTTTCTTTTCTGTAGCTATCTATACCATCATCAAAAGAGAAAATACAATTTCCTAGATCTTGATCAACAATGTAAATAGGAAAATTGTTAGGATTCTGAGGATCACTCACTGTATAGGATAACCTCGTTTCCCTGTATAACCGAGTAAGTTGTCCACCAAACATAGAAATTGTGGCGTAAGTCATGTCTAGTTGGAGGGACCCCCTAAGTTTGGCTCCCCACGACCTTGATAGAAGTAATCCATACTTTGGGGGGATATCAACAATACCTACATCCATCAGGACGCTTTTGACTGGGACCTGTGCAAGGGTGACTACTAAATCTTTTATCATACCCATGCACTTAACTCTTCTCGAATCGAATGAGTAGAGATCTCCATAAGGCCTGGTGATCTCGAGGCCTAGTCTATCCATAATAGTTTTGGGCATCACATTATGTGAAGCTCCAGAGTCTATCTTGCAATTATGCAACAATCGATCATGCACATTTAGGGTGATATAGAAAGGAGCGACGGTGTCCCTAGCACCATTGAAATGTGGACCAAAAGTGATATTAGGTTTATCATCTTCCACGTTTATCACGTCAAATTGACTTTCTTGATCTAAACAACCTATCACTTTGGTTATCTGTTTTCGATACGCAGAATTCTTTGCTAATTCAACTAGAGGTATGGGTATTTTGATCCTATTTATCTCATTTTCAAAACTGAAACCTCCACTGCCTTTGTCCGTTTCTCTGTTTGGAACCTTGGCCTCTCTCTTCTCCAACTTATTTTTCTGGACTAATTTATTGCTCGTGATTTTATTTACCGGTGTCTATGTATCGGCTACCTTGATTTTCTTTGTTTGGGTCTCAACCTCCATTCTTGGATCCAACGAGTCTATCCCCTTTACTTTGTTATTAGATATTTCAGTCTCTTTTGGGGCAGGATCGTATACTTCACCTCTAGGGAGAATTTTCTTGGGTTGAGGAATCAACGCAGGTTTGTTTTTAGACCTCAGGTTATACCTAGGTTGGATCTCAGTCATTACAGAATTGGTCATTTCTTGACATACAATGAAATCAATGTTGTTGATATCGTCATCTTCATTTGATGGTTTTCGTGTGTTTAAAGAATTCTCATAATCTTCTTTAGTTACATAAGGCTGAGTACAGTCGTCACCCAAATTTGTCACATCTTCTTCCAGACCCTCGAAAACTTCTAGGTCATTTCCTCCTATAAAAGTTTCATTTTTTAAAGGGGTTTGAATTTTCTGATCTTCATTTTTAGTTTGTCTTTGTTGATTTTGAAGATTGGGGCTTCTCCTGAATTCCCTTTTTACGAAAGGATCGGCCTTAGATTGATCCATCTCCATCCTAGAAATTTTATTTGACAACTCCTTAATTATCATAACCATATTATCTATTTTATCGTCTATGGATCTATTAGACCCTGATGGTCCTACTTGTTCCCTAAAACGTCTAGTTTCTCAGTTTTCCATTTCTACCTTAGATTTCAACTTACCAGAGGCCATCATGTTAGATTCTATTTCCACAACATCATCCTGCATTTGGGTTAAGGTATCCCCTCTCCTTTCTCTTAAGAGAAGGGGAAAATTGGGTTCGAAAGCTCTCGCGAAGGTTACTTTGGCTACAGGTTGGGATGCTTTAACTTCGGTAGGGATCTTATTATACAACTTGTTAAATCTTTGAATAAATTCCATAACAGTTTCTAAATTCTTTTTCTTTAAAGATCCAAACTCGGTCAAATAATACAAGTGGTCTTTCCTTTCACCCCATTGTCTAAGGAAGGAGTCTTCTAGGGCATCATAGGATAATATTGGTCCTACGAGTAGGCTTCGAAACCAGATTTGTACCTGTCCTTTGAAAGTTTGAACAAACAGCCTCAAATAAATGTCTTCATGCTCGAGACCTTGGATATCCGCAAACTGATCAAAGAAGTTTGTATGTTCGGTTGTGGTCAAGTCTCCTTCCCCTGTAAACTTTGGTAAGTTTTTTATATAATTTTTGGGAAGGTCATGAATAGGGACTGGTAGGACCAAAGGTGCATATCTTGCAATCACTTTAGAGAAAACTCTAGGAGGCGGGGTAGGCCCTTGGCCTCCCATTTCTCCTCCTGGAGCCCTTCCACCTCCTAAAACTCCTCCACCTCCGAAAACCCCTCCTCCTCCTCCTCCAGCAGCTATCATCGGTACTACTAGATAGGGAAATGGTGTATTGTATAGAGGGTTATGGAACACTAAAAGTGAATCTTTATCCTTTTCGTGGGATGAGAAAACCAAATACGAGTTATAAGGGATGCAAGGACTTGGCTCTTCGAACTTGCAAGAAATGTAATCAGGGGAACTAGCGGGCGTAGAATCTGAGTGTATGGTATACTCTTCGAGACTCGATTAGGTCATGAAATCTAAATGAAGGGTCGGCGGGATATCGACCACTGATAAATTCATTGCGGGGTTTTTACCTTTGTGAATGACAGAGGTTGTCAGATGGATTTCACTTTTAACCTCAGAGCTAGCTAAAATTGGATTGATGGTTTTGGAGGGGAAGTGTGCGAATTTGAAGGTTCAAAAGAACTCTTGATCTTGGGTTGTGGGTACTTAAGTTGGTATACTGCAGTAGTTGGCTTAAGGGAACCTCTAGTTTTCAGTATTTTTTCGGGATCGAAAATAGGCTTGGTCTGTTTGGCCTATGGGTTTTGTTTGGTATTCCTTCGACCAGATGCTAGCTTATTTAAATGTGGAGTTGCCAAGTGAAAGATAAGAAAATCCTTTAAAGGGTGTTCACTATTTGTTCACTATCAAAGGATGAAACTTGCGAGAATGTCGTTCTTCCGAGGGAAAAGGTTTCATAACTTTGTCCCCGACAGTGGCGCCAAAAGGATGTTGTTCCAGAGTCCGTACTTAAGGCTTAGAAAGTATAGTGTCTAGGGATCTGAAAGTGAGTGAAGAGTAAGGAGAGGGGAAGCATCAACCTTCGGGAAAGGAAGCTAAGGCTGATTTCTAGGTTGTCGTTGTCTAGCTTCCAACAATTCTTGGATGTTTATATCCCGTTCAATCACGGCCCATGAATGTTCAAGTTATACCCAGGTAGTGGTTATTTTAAGAATAGTATCGAAAAGGTTCAAAGCGATATGTGTTTGATCCGATAAGATAGGTTCTATGTTAGGTTGTCTTACAACGGGGACAGTCATAGAGGAACATGAAAATTTAAAGGAGAGTTCAAAATTTCAGATGCTGTCTCAATTTGATTTTATAAAAGAGAACTTGTGAATTCAATATTAAAGATAAAATGAAAACCAAAGGCCTTTTTCCATAACTGATTTATATTTTAAATAAATGGTGTGTGAAATGTGAGAAAAACATTGAACTGTCTATAACGCGAGGCTCCTATCAAGGGAGAATCTCACCCTGTAAACAGAAGAAGAAAATAAGATAAGAAGGAATCTAATGAAGCATAAAATATGACAATCTAAAAGGTTCATAGGTCTTGTACCTGCTAATAGCCGATACAAAGGAAAAACTGTAAATGATATAGATGGCTAAAAATTGATCACCACAGTAGAGGTTTTACTAAATTGCAATGAAACATTCATCAGACATATATAAGAGAAATGAAATTGAATATCAAATCACAGAGAAGACAAACTCATAACATAGTCTTGACGGAATTAGGAGTCTCCAGATTGCTTTGTATTAATTCTAAAAAATGAGACAGTCTCTATTACAATTGACCAAAAAGGTCCAACCCCTTTTTCTTTCTTCAAAGTGTATATTTATACAAATTTCTATATCATGGAATCTCAATCGTTCCAGAGGTTTTCGGTTACAACAAAAGGAAATTAAACATTTCAATTCTTTGTCTCTGTCCTTATTTGGTACCGGAAACTTGCCCCTTCACATGCTCAGTGCAAGTGACACACTTCTCCACCAACTGGGATATCAACCTAGAAGGTTATGCTTGATTATTTGCCTCAAAAGTGTAACAATCCTTCACCAATTGTGGCAATTTTCCTTCCACTTATTGGTCTTTGGAACTGATAGAACATAATTGTACACTCGGTTTAATTATCCATTTATCTATTTGGACTATGTCCATCTGGTTTTTTTGTGATATTTCAGCCAAATCTTTTTCTTCCTTTTCCTTGATATTGAGAAGATGCTTGGTTGTATTGATGTGGCCCAGTATCTTAGTGCTTCTTTCACCATCAAAACCCAACCAACTCCTATCTAGAAAACCGAAAGTTTCTTCCCAGGACTTTCTCACCTCTTTATCTTGTTGTCTTCCTTCTGATATGTTACACTCCCATTCTTTCAGCAAGATGTTACCCCAGGTTTTCTCTATGATGAAAAACCTGGAACTATTGTTTGTTTCTCTTTTCTTTGTGGCTATAATAACGTCTTAGAAAACAACCTGAGCCGCCCCGGCTCCCTTTTCTATGAGAGAGAGGTTTTCTAGTACTCGATCAATGAGTTGGCAGTTGTTTTGAATTGTTTCCACCTTAGCAGGTAGAGCTTGCTAAAATGCTGACACTCTTTTTCTGATTTCTATAGCTTGGGATTGAAATATCCTGATATTAATTAACTGGCTTTAGGCGAAGTCTAATTTGGCCTGTAGTTTCCCTATCAATTCTCCTTGTTGGCCTATATGTATTTGAATTTTTTGAGCCATCATCTATGTCTGTTCGAGATCGGCTTTGAGTCGCTCGATTTCCTTTTGATCAGCTACTCTAGCTTTCTCTATACCTGTATTCACCTGATCTTTGGCAGTTGCCTCTGCTGTAGCTAGTTTAGCTTCTAATGTTTTGATCAAGTAATTTTTTCACCTCAGCTAATCCTTTAGGGTCCTGACTGAAAATTGGTTGGCTATAGTGAAATCCCCCAATTTCCCTGCTATTTGAGTTGCAAATTCCTCTTTTTTCATAGCTCTCCCATCAGTTAAAATTTTAAATTTCTTGGATACCGTGCCTTCCTCTTGATAAAATTATTGTTTCACATCGGCCTTTCTCCTCTTATTGAAAAATAATTCATTCAACGATAGCTCTTCCATAGTTATAGGCATTAATTCTTCGCTAAAAATCCAACCTGCATCTGGGATCCTCTTTGTGGACTGTAGGGTGGTAACAGTAACGATGGGATTGTTGATTTGCTTAGATGATTTCCCCTAAGTAACAACTGAGGTTGGCTCACTTGGAGGGTTGGCAGTCTCGGCTTCCTGTTTCGGGCCCCCAGTTTTCTCTTTCTTTTCTGGGTGTTCTTCTTTGTCGAGTGATGAATCTTTGGAGCCCTCGGCTTCCGTTTGTTGCACCTCTACGTTCGTTGGGTTCTCACCCTGTAATACTGGGGGAAGGAAACTCCACTGGTGTTCTTGGAATTTGAAAACATCGGCCCTCTCTTCGGGTGACAGGGCTTGTATCCGACCCAAAACTTCGGCATAAGATCTCGCGCCTCGAAAAATATCATCGTGAGGTGAATTGTTGTGTTCAAATCTTTTAAGGCCACAATTAGCCATGTGATTTCTCATGACCCTCTGTGGGTCGTGTTTCTTTAATTCAATGTGGACCATTTTAATATCCTCCAAGGATGTTGCCTCAACCTTTGCATGCCCGAAATCTAATAAAGAATAGGTATTTAAATGAATGGGGAAAGGTGGCCATACCTTCTTCAAAAATCCTTTAAGCTCTTTTCTTATGACACCAATCACGGTTTGCCTAGCGATTTCGCGACAAACCATCCTTTCAGGTATAAATAATGGCAGAGCATGAGGAGGAACAGAGGCGTTGAAAACCCTGATGTATGAAAATTCTACCTCCACGTCCCAGTCATCCATGCTTCTCAAATTGGCCGCGATGTTATTTGAAATCCTGGGTGGTGGATTATCGAAGATGGTGACATGCATCGGTAACATTACCCAATTAAAAATTTTGTATATGAAATTTGCGGCCTTATCCTCCCAAAGCTTTGAATGGTATACATGGATAGGCTCAACATCAGAAGGAGCCCAACTCCAACTCATTAAGGGAAAAGGCTTCATGTAACACATGACATCCATAATGTATGTGGAAATAAAGAATGAAGCGACCTTCCCACTCACCCTCTGCGTCTGATATTTTGTAATCTGAATGGTAAGACTATCTGACAACAGTTTGGCCCAGTCGAAGGAACAACCTTCAACGACTGTATGCATTAGAGGCACCCATGGGAAGAAAAAATGTGTGGTGTCTTCCCTCCCATACAATCTAAAACTCATCATTTCTATGTATTTGAACTTTGGTTTCAAGGAAGATATGGAATAAACTCTGTTACTATCCACCCTAAACTTCGCGGGGTGGGAGACCCAATCCTTGATCAAATCAGATAATATTTTTCCATATTGCTCACATTCCTTCTGTTTAAAATCCTCCAGAAACTTGGCATTGTATGTGAAGTTCGGGGTGGATGACAATTTGTACATCACCTGTAAGTGTTCTGGTCTAAAAGTCCCAATAGTGACCTTATGCTCGCTGATGATGGTTCTGGTCAGGATATCTACATGGTATAGTTCCCATCGGATCATATCATAGTAAGCAAGAAGACGTGGCATGGCCTCTACTTTATGCATCTCTGCTTGGACAATGATCTTGTATTTGGTGTCCAAGTCATCCTTCTCATTATCACTGGAATCATCTGAACAGTTCACCAATTCAGATTGCAGAACCTCGGAGATGTATGAACAGGTTCTGATAGAATCAACACTTTGTGGTGAAGTATCAAAAAAATTATCTGAGCCTTTCCCTGAAATATCAGCACTTTCCTTGGATGCTTTTCGTGGGGCCATGATGGAGGATTCTGATTTAGCTCTCCTGCGGTAAAAATATGTATACATACAAAAATTAGTTTGCTGAGAAAGCTTCTCTGCACAAAATAGAAATAAGTTGTGTGACACTGAAAGAAAGATACCTATATCTTTGACCATTTAAAACCTTGACGTCCTTATGAACAGAATCGTCAAATCATTTTTAGAAACAAACTTATCAATAAAAACCATATCCTTACTTGTTGCTTCGCCTCATTTCCAATTAATGCCATAAATTTCTATGGTTCGTGACACAAGTTGGCACAAGGAACATTTAAATTTACCTCATAGACTATGCATATTATTATTTGTATTAAGCATTGATTAAGTTGGCTTAGCTTCTTTAATTATACTTTCTTAAACTTTAATCAACCTTTCGGCATTCTCCATATCGAGAATTTTCACTCTAACCTTTCGAGCCCCTAAAACCCAAGATCATGATAACGCGATCTAGTTAAGTGAAAATGTAATCTAGATTAAGCATTTAATTAATCATGTTTTAATTTATATCGTGACTTCGCGACTCAGGGCTTCGAACGTATAGTTCCTGGGAGGAGCGTATGCCAAGTCGCGAAAATCTGAGATCGCAATGATGTGATATAGTTAAACTAGAAGGTAAACTGGATTAAGTGTTTAACTAATCATGTTTTAATTAATATCGTGACTTCATGACTCGGGGTTTTGAAGGTATAGTTCCTGGGAGGAGCGTATGCCGAGTCGCAAAATCCTGATAGAGTTTAACTATGGTTAAAAACATATTCATCCCTGAAACTAACCCAAATAACTTATGTAAATGTCTTGTGATATCACCTATAAGAGTTTTGATGGTAAGGTTTTTGGATAGAGTGAACGCCGAGATGTGAAACCCCAATAGCACTTGACTAGGTTTTAAGGAACTTTACTCTCGGCTTTAACCTGAGGTAAGCCTTTTAAAATCTTTTTGCAACTTCGTGCATCGTGACTTGTAAACATTGCGACTCGTAACTCCCGAAACGCGATATCCCGAGGTATAGAAAAGTGAAAAAGTTTGCTCAACGGTTAAAAGGTAATTTCTTAAGAGTATCACGGCCATCGCCACTCTGTATATCAAGAGTACAGAGATTTTTAGTGGGTAAGGTCATGAACTAAAAGACAACTTAAAGTCCAACCTTTGATTTAAAAAATTACATTTAAGCTAGTTGAAAAAGGAGGCTCCAACACATGGCATGACAAGGAAAGGCATGGAATGACATGGAATGACATGGAATGTCATGAAAATTCATGGCATGGCATGGCATGTCATGGCATGAAAATGCATGGAATGGTGAGGCATGGAATGGAAAGGAAATTTAATGAAAGGCATGGCATGGCATGGGATGGCAAGGAAAGGCATGGCAACACAAGGCAAGGCATGGCATGGAAAGCAATGGCATGGAATGCAAATGAAAGGCAAGGTATGGCATGGCACGAAAAGGTAAGGCAATGCATGACATGGAAAGACAATGCATGGGATTGCATGGAAAGCCAAGGAAATGCAAGGCGTGGCATGGAAATGCAAGGCATGACATGACAAGGCAAGGCATGGCATGGCATGGGATGGAAAGGTAGGGCATGGATTGGAAAGGAAATTTAAGGATAAAATAAACATAATTACCTAACAACAAAAAAGAGCTAGAACATACAAGAATACCATAGCAACCATACCATGAAGACAAAATTTAATCATTCATAAATATGAAATATTTGTTCAATTATTCCTTTTACATATGTATGGTCATT
>ML795602.1:96760-108510 GCA_009831015.1 Picea engelmannii | reverse complement strand
AACAGATCCTAATTCATCTATATATACTTAACTTTTTTTAACATAATTCATCAAATTTATATCTTTCTATTTAAAAAAATTATATATATATATATATATATATATATATATAGTGGGTCTAATGGTTGAGAACATGTGTTTCCTCTTAAGAGGTCACAAGTTCAGATCCAGAGGGGGAGTTAATCGCGGCTCCAGAGGGGGAGTTAATCGCTGGGTTGTGCTCGCTTTTCACCATAAAAACAATATTATCAAATTAAAAATTACATAGACCATTCTAAAATTCTTTCTATTTAAATATTATTTTTATTTTTTTTTAGATTTTTTTTTTATTATTGATAATAGAATTATGTTTCATAAATCAAAATCTTTCTATTAACAAAATTCAGAATCAATACGAAGCAAATTCCTTACGCAACCAATTCTCTTCCATCGCCCAAATTTGGACGTTCGACCTGAAGTTGATTTTAAAAGAATCCATGGTTTTAGTGTAGCCACACTATCTTTAATTTTCTACTTTCTCCTCAATTAAATAAAAGTAGTTGACGAATAACAAATAAAAACAAAGAAATCGTTTTGCGTTGCTTTTTCTTTAGGGTATTAATCTGTAGATATAATGGCATTATATCTTTACTTAAAAATAACTTCCACCATCATATTGCAAAACCGCTTTGCAATTTTATGATTTCAAATCGATGGCAACAATCATTGCAGTCGATGCAACTGTCGGTCTCATCTGGTGCGTCGTCCTTAGCCTATTGTAATGGTTGTTCTCGTCCTTTGCGTAGCTCTCGTGTTATGCACGACCTTTCTTATCAATGAGATCATTAAAAAATTTAACATTATAATATAATATAATAATCTATTTTTAAGGTCATGACCAAGTCAGCACACCAAATTGGTGTATGAGACCCCCTTGTTTATGGGACAAGGGACCCCTTTCCGCCCAGCGATTTGACTGGTAAAGTCTACGAAGGTATTACATTGATATCACTTATCATGAAACTAAAATTTCCAACATTCCAGTTTCAAAGGGATTTTGCAATTCTTTAAGTAAAGTTTGTCCTCCCGTCGAAGTCATAGATTAGATTTTACAAACCTAAAAGAAATTAATTTTTTTTTTTTAAATAAAAAAGTGGAACCTGCTATATTAGATTAACAAAAAAAAATTGACAAAATATACAGTAGTGTAGGTCTGATGTCACCAAAAATGTTGCCGATTACCGAAAACCAACATAGGTGGAGAGCAAATAGCAGTAGCATGATAAAACATGAAGTAAAGTAGCATGTGTCCTCCCCGGAGGAAACCAAGACAGATGTCTATAGTCCAAATGCACATAAAACAGTAACATAATAAGACTAGGAACTAAGAGAGCATAAAAACCTAGGTTCCTGTTGACCTGTCGTCCTCGCCAGTCTTCCACGTGGACCTAGCCGGGATGGAAAATGCCTACACGTAGAGGGGGCACTTCCACTGAGCTGGAACATTAGAATATGCATCGAGGAGCAAGTGCAGGTGCTGGCCCATGATAAGGGCCCGATGCTCCAGGTCAGACATGTGGCCACGAAGGTCGAACACTAGAGCCAGGTGCTCTGCCCGGAGGAGAGAGCCATGCATACTGCCACCCACGTCGCTGGGGGGAACATTCCTCGAGTCCACCGCCACTCCAAAACCATCCTCGAACACCCTCTGCTCCGCATCAACCTCTGCACCCTTCGTTTCTACTTCATTCACCTATGTGTCATGGCTGCTGGGGTTGTTGTCGCCTAGCCATGGGATTTCTTCAACAATGTAGCCAGGGGTATCGTCTTCCTGTGCCAGAATAGGTCTGTGTTCCTCCCGGTGAGTCGCCTCAGTGGCGCGGGGCTTCTCTGAAATCGTCAGGTCCTCCATGAATGAGTCTTCCACCATGACACAGGTGGGAAACTCCTCCTCAGTACCAGCCTCCTGCCAGTCTCCCGATGTATTTGCCTTGACATCTCGACTACAACCAGCTCCCGGATCAGCAATGGTGGCGAGCAGCACCAATTTCTCAGCCCAAGCTTTCTTTCGAAGTATGGAGGTCGCCAGAGCCAAAGTACATTCCAATTTCTCTTTTCGTCACTGTTGCACCTTATGGGCATTCCAGGTCGCGCCACGATGAGGCCCGCCTCTCTTTATAGCCATGGTGAAAGAACAAAGAAGTTGCAGGGAGAGGCAGATGAGCCAGGACGAGAGCAGTTGCAGGTGTAAAGCCCGAGCAAACCGACTCTGTCTCGGCACACACAAAGACAAAATACCCAGACAATCGTTACCAAAATACAACGAAAATATAGAGAGTCAGGGCAAGAGGAGTGTAGGACTTCAGCAGAGAGTCCAAGCGAAAAGCAGAGCCGAGGCAGAAGCAGTCCCGCTCTGTCCGGGCATATAAGAAATCAAATAAACAGAAGCCGAGGTCACCTGTCCGCACTTAACCCCTTCCATCCCGAGTGCGTTGTGGGCATAAATGATCGCATGAGGGAGAAGTCCCTCCATCGTATGGCTGCATCTATGGCCGTCCCCCATCGTTAATGCAGACTTGTGGGTGGCGACCATCAACATTTATGCCCAGGATGAGTGCTATTCCAACTGTCGCCGTAGAGCTACGTGTCACCCCATCCAGGTCTGGTAAGTCTCTGCAAGCAAGGTCTCTGCAACGCCTTGAGAGGTCTGTCTCTTCAGAGACGTGGGCCTGCCAATATATGAGTTCTTCTTTTGAGTCAATTCCAGTATTTTCCAGGTGATCCTCAACCTTGTTGGCTTCTCGTTTTACATGAGAAGGGATTAGGGTGAGATTGGAGTTGGTGAAATTGCCAAAGTCCTCTAGAAGTCCAGAGAGTCTCCAACTGGGGGAGATCTGCCAGGGGGGATTGCCATGAAGGATTTTGGAGATGAGTTTGATTATTACTTGGGAGTCTCCTTCAATAACCAACCGATGATACTGATGTTGAACAATGGCTTGGAGGCCTCTTACTAGACTTGTGAGCTCCGCCACGTTGTTCATATTTTCACCCAAAAAGCCTGCAATCATATGAATAATCTTGCCCATGTGGTTCCGAAGGACGGCCCCAAAACCAGCTGGTCCAGGGTTACCCCTAGAGGCCCCATCGAAGTTGAGCTTGAGAAAACCAGAGGGGGGTGGGGTCCATTCCGTGGGACTGTTGACCCTCCCGTTTTTGGTCTTCCCCTATGGATGCATGCACATTTGCAAGTTCCAGCCTTCCAGAATAATATTCTCCTCAGGCTTACACTGCGTGTCTCCGTGGAGCCAGGATTTGCTGTGGACGGTTTCACGGATGAGCCGTTTAACCCTTTCCCAAGTAATGGTAGAGGGGGACTGTTTGGAGTTGAAGATTCTCTTATTTCTTTCTTTCCAGATTAACCATAGTGTGAAGCTCGGGAGAAGCTGCCAGATGCGCTGGTGAATTGGGTTGTGGAAGGATATTGTTTCCCAATTTACTAGAGTGTCCCATATACTACCTCGATTCCATTGGGAGCGTCACATGGCTTGGGCTCCCCAATCCCAAATCTGTTGACTGTAGTAGCAATTGTTGAGGAGGTGTTCCATGGTTTCCTCGCTTTGCTGACAGAGGGTACATCTAGAGGGGCCTGTGAAACCTCTCTTTTGGAGGTTGTCCCAAGTGAGGATACGGTTTTGAGCTGTGAGCCATAGAAAAAAGGAAACCTTGGGACAGAGAAAAGGTTGCCAGACTTTGCTCCAGATTGTATCGGGGATTTGGTTTGGGGGATTTCCTTGTAAGTGGTAAGCCTCCTTGACCGAGAAAATGCCTAAGGTGGAGTGGCCCCATCTAAGTATGTCCAGTCCCTCTTTACTTGGAATTTTCCTGTATTGCATGCATTCCTGCCACAGTAGATGGTCGAGCTCCTCCGTAATCTGTAGATCTGTTCTACTGGTTTTCCATTTCCTCCAGGGTTGCCTTCTTTGAGTTGGGATCCAAAAATCCTTAACATTTTTGAAGCTGTTTTGCTGTAACTTAAGCTTGATTGGGTGGAGTCTTTCCATATCATCAAGAGGGGGTAGTTGTTGCCACGAGTCCTGCTAGAAGAGTTCTCTTTCACCATTTCTTATCTCCCAGAAGGCGTGCTACTGTATCAGGGGGCGATTTCACCAGGCGGTGTTCCAAATATTGGATCCTTGCGTCTATTCATTGAATATGATTAGTTGGTCAGATTGTGCGTTCAGGGCATACTTTTTCTTCCAGATCTGCGCCCAGAGCTCTTGCAAATGTTGCAGCCACCTCCACCACATCTTGTCTCCCATGAATTGGTTCATCTTCCCCGGGTCTCGAATTCCCAGGCCTCCGAGCATTTTGGGTTTGCAAAGTTTGTCCCATCCAACTAAAGCCTATTTATTGTTGTTATGGTTTCCCTTCCACAAGAAATTATGTTGGAGGCTCCTAATAGCCTTGATAACCGAGATGGGGGCGGCCAGTGTTGTAAAAAGATACGTGGTCAGAGCTTGTAGAATTGACTTGAGCAGGACCAGTCTGGAAGCAATATTCAGTGGTCTGAAGGTCCAGTTGTTCAGCCTGTTGGCTATGGATAATAGCAGACTGTCCCAAGAGATAGATTTTGCTGACTCTCCAGTTAGGGGAATGCCTAAATAAGTGGAAGGGAGGGAGCTTCTGGTAATGCCTAGAAGTCTTGAGAGGTGAGCCTGAATCGAGGCTAGCGTGTTAAAGAAATAAAGTTTTGATTTATCCAGGTTAAGAAGCATGCCAGAGGTGTCTGAGAAGTCAGAGAGGATTGAGTTGAGATTGGTGGCTTCTCTAACCATGGGGGTGTTCATGAGGAGTGTATCATCGACAAATTGGCTATGTGAGGGCGCCGAGTGAAGGTTGTGGAGTGGCAGCCCAGTGAGTAAGCCTTCAAGGACCGCCGCTTTGAGATAAAGACCTAAGCCCTCTGCCATGATAACAAAAAGGAAAGGAGAAAGGGGATCTCCTTGCCTGATACCCCTAGTGGAGAGAAAAGGTCGGGAGGGTGTGTCATTAACAAGAATAGAAAAGAAGGGAGAAGAGGTGAGCTTGAGAATCCAATCAACCCAATGATTAGAGAAGTCGAAGGATTCCAGAACCGACCACAGATATTGCCAGCTTAATCTGTCAAAAGATTTTGAGATATCATGTTTGATAAGCATACCTGGTATTTTGCTCATATTTAAGGAGTGGATAACCTCATTGGCCAGTATGACACTATCCATGATTTTCCTACCCTCCACATATCCAGATTTCTCATTAGAGATGATGGACGACATGAGCGGTTTGAGGCGATTGGCAATAACCTTTGTGATTATTTTATAAATGACATTGCAAAGGGAGATTGGTCTGAACTGCTTCGAGTGAGTGCCACGTTCCTCCTTGGGGATGAGAGTGATAAAGGTTGTGTTTAAAGTGGAGAGAACTTGACCGGATGTTCTGGATTCTTCTACTGCCAGCCAGACATCTTCCTTGATCATGTCCCAGCAGTAGTGGAAGAAATCCGTTGTGAAACCATCAGGGCCTGGTGCCTTTCCAGGGGGCATGTCCTTTACTGCTGAATCCACTTCAGACTGAGTAATAGGCCTTATCAGTGCTCTATTCTGCTCAGAGTTAATCAGCTTGGGTATGTGCCAAGTGACTTTTTGGATGGCCTCCTCCCTGTTTGTATTGGTCTCTGTGAGGAGATCTTGATAGAAGGAGTTGAGTGCTATCGCTATTTGGTCATGATCTCTTATTGGCGTGCCTTGATCATCCTCCAACTGGGTGATGCGATTAATGTATCTGCGATGCGTCATCACCCTATGGAAGAATTTTGTGTTGCGCTCTTCTTCTTTAAGCCATTGGACCCTGGATTTTTACCTCCAGAGAATCTCTTCTTGTTCTCTACAGGCCTTTAAGTTCGCCATTAGCTTTTCCTCTTCCCTTGCCAGGTTATGAGTTCAGCTCCCTGCTATGAAAGTTCGTTGAAGTTCTTCGAGTTGGCTCTCAATTTCCCTCTTCCCGAGTAGAATGTTTCCAAAGGTGGACTTGTTCCACCTTTTTAGATGTAGTTTGAAGTTCTTGAGGCACTGTTGGAACTTGTACATATGAGTGCCATGATCAATTTATGCCTGGGCCCACCAAGTGTGTGCCAGCTGGTGAAAGTTTGGGTGAGTAAGCTAGAAATTTTCAAAGAGGAAGGGATTTGGCCTAGTGGGGAATCCTAGGTCGAGACAAAAGACTATGGGCTAGTGGTCCGACCCTGATTTTGGTACAATATTTTCTTCCATTGCCTGGCCTCTTTCAAGGAGTGCTTTGGTCACTAGAAAGAGATCCATCCTACAGGCCACATGCTGGTGCCCTGTTCTTTTGTTGGACCAGGTAAAGATTCCATTCTGGGTTTCCATGTCGACCATATTTAATTTCTCTATTAGGGTTTTGAACTTACCACTATCCTGCTCCAGCCATTTTGTTCCTCCAGTTTTCTCCTCCAGAGTTAGGATCATATTGAAGTCGCCTCCAATGATCCAGTGTGGCGTATGTATGAGGGTTTGAACATAATGAAGGGTTTGCATAAATCTCTCCTTGTCTTGGACGGATTGCGGGCCATAGACATTTGTGATGGCTCCTTCCTTGGAGGAGGCTACAACTTTGAAGTAAGATGTTAAGGTGTCTCTTGTGGAGAAGGGGTGAATCAGAGTGACCGTTTGTGGGTTCCAGAGGATGGCCAGTCCTCCTGCCGCGCCCAAGGAATCCTGAAAGAGGAATTCCCCACCTCTCCAGCTGCTCCAAAAAATACTTTCCACCTCCCGTCCTGCACATTTGGTTTCCTGCAATAGTAGTATATCTGGATTTTCTATTTTAATACATTCTCAGAGGATCCGCTGCTTGGATCTTCCATTAAGACCTATGATGTTCCAAGATATAGTCTTCATTATAAGGATGGTGGGGGGGGGTGGATATATCCCTCCGATAACCTCTGTATATGGCCCGAGTTGATCATTAAGTGCCTTGTCTCCCTAATAAGTTGTTGGGTTGGTTTGCGTCCTCACCTCTTGTTTTCCTTGGTAGATTTTTTGGGCTCAGGGCTGGGATCTGACGAGATGCCCAGCCTAGCTGTGGAACCCGCCGTGGAGTTAGTGAACACTTTGTGCACTTTCCTGAGATTTTCTACTGGAATATGTTGCAGATCCTTTTGATTGAGGGCTTCCTCCAGTTTTTCTAGGTCTATTTCTGCCAAATCTGTTTCATTAATAAGCATATTGGTGTCTTCATCCCTACTAGATTGTGTTGACTGAGTTGTTTCCTTTGGGTGAGTTGTGTGTGGTACTTTAGGGATTTTACCTTTCTCTTGTGTTGATGCTTGGAGGGGGTTTTGTAATTCTGCCTCTTTCTGTGGCTGATTCAGAGCCTCAAAGGAATTCTTGGAGGAGGCCTTTAAGGCTAAGATCTGGTTCTATTTTTTTTTACGTATTCTTTCGCCTTCCTGTGACGCTGGTAAAGTCGTCCTTCTGCTCGGCTTCATAGGGTTTAGGGGCTGAGGCATTCAAGGGGAAATCTCTGAACAAGTGCTCGTGCTCATGGCACTTTCTGCATCGAAAGGGTATGTGTTCGTATTCAATTGTCTAGTTCCAGTCCTCGTCCTGGTATTCTAGTGTGATGGAACCCGACAGAGATTTCGAGATGTCCATGTAGATGCAGATACGGGCATATGATGTGTATTTCCTTATTTTTGTATCTTCTGAAGCTTTGACATACTGTCCCACCATCTTTCCTATGCCCATTAGTATTTCTTCCAGCCAAAATTCCTGGGGCAGGGAGTACAGTCGTATCCAGACCGGGGCTCTTGAGAAGTCCTCTTGCTCTGGACTGAATCTGTCGGTCCAGAACCTTAGAAATAGGCCCACTGAGTTATAGAAGTATGGTCCGTTGTCGAATATTTTGTCCTTGTCTTCTAGATTGTACAGGATAATTGTAAAGAATCCCTTGGAGCTAAGATGGACCTTATAATCTCCTTTAGGGTTCCACCAGTCCTTTATTCAGCGAGTGAGATCTCTCTCGGTCGGCCAGAGGTCCAGGAATTTTCCTATCAATGCGTGGTCCATCATAAAATGGGTGTGTTCCCCCACCCTATTCGATTTGATATGGTAGAGTGGTGATTTTTCCATTTGTGGAATACACTTACCTGGCAGCCAGTTTTTGGAAGCTTGCGGATGGGATGTGCTGGGCTCGAGTTCCATTTCTTTGCTGAGACTTTGTTCCTGGGTAAAAAGTTGCTCCCTCAGATGCACCGGTGGCTCGAAGGTAGGCCTCTTAGCATGGATACCGGATCTGTCGTTGGCGGCTATGTCGTTGTACGAGGGGGGTTTCCCCCCCTCTCCCGTGCTCATTGTGTGGAGTGCAAGGTCCTCGTGAGGCGCTAGTCTGCAGAGCGGTAAGGCGGGTGGCAGGGCGTTGGCATCAGAACATGCAACATACAGACATGGGGCCTAGTTCTTCAGTGCGCTATGGTTCTTCAGTGCGCTAGGGTTCTTCCGCCCCAACCAATACTATTAAAAAAGAAATTAAAAAATTAAAGTTAAAAAAACTTTCTAATTTCTAGTAGTTTGGTTATATTGTTTTTTCTGTTAGTTTGGTTATATTGTTTTTTTAAGTAATATTTTTCTATTTTTCTTATTTTGTTTATCCTTTATTAATTACATTTACACTTATTTCATTTTTTCTTTCTCCTTTGTCCAACCTTTGGTGATATTCCCCTTTTTCATAAGGGTTTTTTTATATTCCCCTTTTTTCATAAGCTTTCTATTATACTGAGATTTATTCCATAATACAAAGTGTCCCCCAAAATATCTCGTTTTACTAGTAAGTTAATGGTTTTTCAATAAAATTGTTGCATTGGATCCGAGACATTGGGTTTCACCTAGTGGAGCCTCTTCACTATTATTTTTTTGTCTCAAAAAACATTTGTTTGAGGATCTTCGAGACTAGGGTTTTGCTTAATGAGGCATAGTGCAAATTCTAAACAGTCTCGCATAGTCAAGATGTCATTGTATAGCCTGAGACATTCTCCCAGGCAATGGTACAAGAATTTTGATTCCTTCATTGTGAGCCTAAATTTTACAAGAAGTGAATATGCTCATTGTGTTTACTTTCAAAAGTTGGAAAATGACATGCTCATTATTTTGGTGTTATATGTCGATAATATGCTTGTGGCAAGAAAAATCATGGCCAAAATCAATAGGTTAAAGGCTCAGTTGGCTAGGGATTTTGATATAAAGGATCTAGGAGTAGAAAAATAAATATTAGGCATGGAGATACATAGAGACAGGAAAAATGGTAAGTTGTGGTTATCACAACAGAAGTATGTGGAAAAAATACTTAACTGATTTAATATGAATAATGTGAAGCCCATACAGATCCCTTTGTCTCCTCATTTCAAGCATTCTTCAGGTTTATGTCCTAGTAATGATGAAGAAAAGGATTATATGTCTCGTGTACCATATGCTAATTCAATGGAAAGTTTGATGTATGTGATGGTGAGTACTAGACCAGATATTTCACATCCAGTTGGTGTTGTTAGTCGATACATGGAAAATCAAGGAAAAGAACATTGAGAAGCAATGAAATGGGTGCTTCAATATCTTAGAGGCATAATCATTTATTCTATCACCTATGATTGTTCCAGAGATTCAATTTGCAGTTATGTAGATTCATATTTTGCAAGTGACTTGGACAAAAGGAGATCCACTTCATGATATATCTTTAGTCTTGATGGAGAACTTGTTAGTTGGATGTCAAAGCTTCAAAATATAGTTCATTTATCCACTAAGGAGGCAGAGTATATGGCTACTTCACATGCATGCAAGGAGGCAATTTGGTTACAGAGTTTATTGGGTGAGTTTGGAAGGATACAGGACAGGGTGAAAGTATTTTGCGATTGTCAAGGTGTTATTCTTTTGGCTATAAATCCATCTTATCATAGCAAGACAAAGCATATTTATGTTAAGTACCATTTTCTAAGACAGGTTGTTGATAAAGGTGGAGTGTCTCTGGAAAAGGTCCATACAAAAGTGAATTCTGCAGACATTTTTACGAAACCAGTTTTGTTAGAGAAGCTACGATGGTGTTTGGCTTCTCTTGGTTTGCAGAAAAGGTGATGAATTAATTAAGGGCATGATATATCAAGTAAATTGTTGTCAAGGTGGAGATTGTTGGAAATATGCCAATGAATTTCCTCATGCGGTCACATACACATGCATGCAATCTATTTATGAACTGTTTCTATAACAATGTGATCTATTCATGATCAATCTATGTAATTGAGTGATAGATGTTATATATATGAGCATTCCCATAGAGGTGTCAGTGAAATGTGTGAAGAGTGTGAGAGCAAGCTTTGTAGAGAGCAGAGTGTGTGCAAGGAGAGGATGATTATATTCCTATGAAGGATATTGTAATTCTCCCTTGAATAATAAGAATATTGATAATAATTTTGCATGGTTTTTTCTCTCATTGGGTTTCCACATAAATCACCATGTCAAATTATGGGATTGTTGTGATTGGTTTAATGCATGTTTGATCTTGCTTGTTTATGCTCTATTTTTATGCTATGTTTTTCTTCCGCTTCCCAACAATATTCCCCTTCTTCATAAGCTCTTAGTTATATTCCCCTTTCTTCATAATATCTCTATTTTGTATACTAAGATTTATTCCATAATATTAAGTACCCCCAAAATACCTTGGTTTACTAGTACATTAATGGTCGTTCAATAAAATTAGGATGAGCCTCTTAAAAATGATGTCATGCACCTATGGGTCACCTATCTAATTTCACTGCCTTTTAATTTTGACCCAATTAATTTTGGATGGGTGGCCCAATTAATTTTGGGTGTGAGATGAGTAATAGTTGACCTTGGATGGCCCAAAAGTGAGGTGATGTTATCGTGTTTCCTAACCTTTCACAAAGAGCACTAGTTATTGGATTAGAAGGCTAGATCTAAGGACAGAGAAAAATAATGGAGTTCTTGAGTGTCTTCCTCTTAAGAAAAAAGGCGAGCTATTACTCCTTAGAGTGGTAATACTACCACCAAAAAAATGAACAAATTAGATTCAATTTCATTTTTGGAATCCATGTTTCTTCATTTAGACTCTTATTCTTCCAAAAAATGAAATATTCCTTGGTATTGTGGCTTCTGGTTCTTCTTGAAACTCTTTCATCCATAATTTGTGTGATCTATTCTTTCTCATGTTCCAGAATATTCTCTCTCTAATCAATTACATTTTCATCATATTTTCCATCTATCCGTTCTCCATCTATCCATTCATTATATTCAAATAAATTAAGAACATTAAATGTGGGTGCCATGCCCAACTTGGGGCAACTCCAAAACATACGCATCATAAAAAAAATATTAGAATTTTGCAGTGACGAATCTTCAGCATATTCAATTTGTTATAACTTCCCTTGGGGAATATTTCCTTTCTCAAATGTGTTCAAACTAGATCTCCCTCTTCAAAACATTTGATTATTCTTTGGTATCAAATATCCACGTGTACTATTAGTTTCTTGTTTGTAATTGTTTTTGCACCTATTCATGAAATTATTTCATCTAATCCATGAAAGATTAAACATTACACTCTTTTGGATTCTTTCTAGTAATGCTACTAAGTCAGTCAGTCTTGTTGGGGATATTCCATTAGCAATCTTAAATGGAAATTTATCTTTAGATCTGTTTATTGAATTTTGATTGAAT
>ML795602.1:0-20794 GCA_009831015.1 Picea engelmannii | reverse complement strand
CAACAAGGCCCTTACATGTATGCCTAGAAAAAGGGGGAGTAATTAATTTAGTATTTTCATAAATGAAATGGTAGGAACTTATGAATCAAACCCCTTCTAAGTGAAATTAGACTCAAGGACCTCCCAAATGTAAGATATCTTATTCATACATTCCTTTCCATGTATCATATGACGTACATCTTACTACTAATATATGCATGACCTATGTCGGTGGTCTACCTAACAAGTATTTCATCTTGTTAGTGAATCCCTTCTTGTATTTGATAACTAGATGAAACTATTGTATGTAGGCTTCCCACTTCAGGTGTCTCTATTGCTGCATTTTACTTTGCGAGTTGATGAAGATGAGTGGACGATGGTCTGTGTGCAATTTTTTTTTTCCCCAAAATATAATGGTGCCATTGTTTGAAATCCTGCACCAAGTTGTATAGTTCTTTGTTCTAGGTACCGTAATTGATCTTTGTGTCATAAAGGGTCTCAAAGTGGTATGTCATTGGGTGAACTCCCTTTTTAAGTATCGTACCAATATAAAATTGAGAAGCACTCATCTCATTTCAAATGGTTGGACCAAGTATGGAAATCGAAGGACCTGAGAAGAGAATACAACTTTCTTTAACTTCTCAAAGTTTTGGTGGGCATCTTAATTTCATATGAACTTATCTTGATTTGTGAGATGATGTAATGGACAAGCCAGCTTGGACAAATGGGAGACAAATTTCTTGTAAAAATTAATTCCCCCCATAAATATTTTAAGCATATGTGCAATGGTTGATGTTGGCCAGTGAGCCAGGGCCTGCACATGAGAGGGATCTGGACGCACCCTTGTTTGGTCCACAATGAATCCTAAATATTTCACATAAGTCTATACAAAGCAAGATTTATTTCCCTTCACCTAAAGATGATTTTTCCACAATAATTCTAATACTTTGCGGACATGTTGAAGATGTGCCTCCCACGACCTATTGAAAACCAAAATATTGTCAAGATGAATAACTAAAAAATTAGCTAGGTGTGGCTTAAATATGTTGTTGATGACATGCATAAATGTTATCGATGCATTGGTCAGTCTGAAGGGCATCACCAGCCACTCATAAAGACCAAACTTTGTCTTAAATGATGTCCTCCATATATATGTTGATTTCCTGCACACTTGATGATAGACAGAGGTCAAATTCATATTGATGAAGAAGGAAACCCCTTGTAAATGGTCAAGTAAAGATTAATAGGGCGTACCAAACACAAAGAGACATCTTTCTTGTGAATAACATGGTTAATTTCTTATTTACTAGGATGTCGCGGGGGGGAGGTGTGAGGTGGGTAAGTTAGTACTGGTAGAATTTGGCATGGTACACACAGGAGGAGGTCAACATTGTCTAGAGGTGATACATCACAAACTAGGGTGTCGCAGAAGGGGCCAATGGAGAATGTTACTACAGAACACTGAGCGATAGTGATGTAGGGTCCTCCCTTTTGTACCCAACCAAGTTAATAATGATCCGAGTGAGGAGTGGTGGGAAGTTGTAGATTTTGTACAAAGTCTTGGTAGACAAGATTCTTTTGGATGCCATTGTCCAAAATGAGAGTGGTGAGTTCATGTTTAATTTGGTAGTTATGTGTAAAGAGGGGAAAATTAGTGAGACTAGGTTCGAGCATCGTCATGAGAATGAGGTAGGGGTCTGCATTAGTGGGGTTGGCAAGAGATATGATTTACGATTTTTCGGTAAGCTTAGTGGGGGTGACCTCTACAACCAAGGTTTTATTGGTGCAAATATTTTTAATGGCTTGACAATTGGCAAAGTTGTGGGAGTTCATCTTGTGAAAACTACACCAGTTTGCATTTTTGGGCATCGACGAAGAAGAAGTGTAAGGTTGTGGATGAGAAGGATTCAAGTTGTCATATTTGGTTTGATTTTGCGAATAACAAATTTAAGGAGTGACCTTACATTCTACTACCAATTCCCTTAAAAAATACTTGTCTAGAGAGGAGCTCTGGAAGAGGTCAACTTTGTGATGGAGAGGAAAAAATAGATGAGAATTAAATTTGATGATTAATACCTCATCTGGATCGTTGATATCGAGATGTATGCACAACTTGTAGAAGACATCAATGTAGTCTTGTACGTACTTAGTGGAAAGATGGCAGAGCTGCAATCATTTGGAGAGAATATTCTGGAGACATACTAGGGGATATAAATGCTCACGAAAGGCATGAAAGAAATCGTCCCAAGAATTAATATGTCCAGGTGTTGGAGATGGTGGTGTACTGATATCAACGACCAATTATGAACGTTCCAATTGAGTTTCCCATCAGGATTGAGCAATTCCTTCAAGTGGCAGGATGGTGATCTATAATTTAGTGCGTTCTTCCATATCTGGGGAAGTCTTGAAGTATCTAGAGAGACTATAGATCCAAGGATCGACAATATCTCCATTCATTTTCTCAGTGAACTTTGACAACTTAAAGTGAGTGTGTAACGACCTCCTCATTACGACAACCATTCTAGTAACAGGTGCAATTTTTATTTTTTTTTGTTTACGGTGTGTGCGCGCGTGTAGAAGTAACAACACACTTAACTGTACGACGCCACTCGAAAAGCAACAAGACTCAACCACAAAGTTCAACACAAGAAGACTAAAAGCACACAATGAGTAACTGCCAATATACGACCATAGGCACAAGGCGCACAACACAAACAATAAGACATTCTAGAGGCGCACAATAAGAAAACAGAGGGAAGAATCCATGGTGTTAGGGTTACTATTTCTGCACAGGAAAGCAGGGCGTTTAGTCTTATGTCTTCTTGAAAGAAGATTAGACAGGCTCCTGGCCAACTGCTCAGGCATAAACTAGTAACCCGACCTAGAACAAGACGCAAGCAAGGCGAACACAACAAGACGACCCCGACATATCACAGTGACAACAAACAATAAACGCTCCTAGACGTAAGGCATACAACTAGCAGATGTAAGCAAAAAATGAAACTAGGTGTTAAGTACAGTACGATCACAGATGGAAGAATCCAACAATAGAGTTTACTATTTCTGCACAGAAAAGCAGGGCTTTTAGTCTTATGTCTTCTCGAAAGAATATTAGACAGGATCCTGGCCGACTGCTCAGGCAGAAAATAATAAATCTTTTTAGGGATTCGTAGTAGTGGAAATTGTGCCTTTAAACAGCCCAAGACTACTGATACGGCTCAACATTCTTTACACCGAAAATCACACACTCATACATAAATACTAAGGCTACAAGGAGGTGGCCATACCCCGCCCGACACAAGCAGACCAAGTAATGAAAGACGACCAAGAACAATGAAACAATGATCATCAAACTCCATTCCATCAAGTCTAACATCAATTAACCATGAAGCTACTTAAGTCTACCTCATCAGATAATAATATAAAATTATGGAAAAAGGGACATCATCAACGATCGTCAAGACGCGAAGGCATCAAAACCAACATACGTAACCCCAATTTCATGGTGCAAGAGAAATGACCTGCTAGATCTATCTAGCAAAGACCAAGGGTCGAGGCAAAATTCTACTTAAATCCAGGTGCACGCTTTAATCAATCATCATAATCAAGGATCCATTCATCCTTTTAAATCTAGGAGTCTCCATTATAATCAACACATACATTATGATAGAAGAGCAGTAACTACATTTATTATAACTTTACATCATTATAGTTTATACCTCATTAAGGTTCCTAGCTAAATATTACATTTATTTAGGTTGCTTGTAGCAATTAGGGCCTAAGTTGTGTGGATGGATTGCTTATATTGGATTTAGAATGGGCACCTATTGATGACAACCACCATGTGTATTCCATTTGACCAAACTTTCCTTATTGACTTTTGCTATGTAGAGTAATATTAGACCCCCTAGGGTTGTTGTTATTTGTAACTAAAGGTACATAGAGACCATGATTGTTACGGTTAGGATCCAAAGAGTGGTCAAGCAAGAGGCTTGTTGTTTTGAGCTTCAGTTAGAAAAAATTTACATCATTAAATGAATTATATCCAAAATTTCAACTCATTGATTAATCAAATAACAGGGGCAAGTCAATAGCTATAATTGAAGAAAGGATTTTTGCCAAGACACTTAACACTTATTATAATGCATAATTCCTTTGTAGTTTGTCAGATTAGCAAGCTAACATAGAAATTGAAATGACAAGTTTGGTGCCTTTTCCTGCGCACAATCAGTTTAGCATTCGTTTTAAATTTATAAATAAAATCGCGGCCTAAATTAATGAAATGGTTTTCATTTTATTATTAACTTATTGCTGGGTGTTGTATCCATGCTAGCAAACAGTGCCATGTTAGGAATAAATGAGTTTTAACCGCTTTAACTTAGAAAAAGTTCTGAATAAGGTTGCATAAGAAAATATAAATATTTACATGCACAGGGCAGTGAAAGGCGATTTAATTATATATAAAATACAAATTTTGATTCCTATTTATTTAGAAGTCTCGGGTTGAGTAATTAATTTATGCTTTAGAAATTCATTGTATAGTATCACACATTTGGTTTTTACTATGCATTAAAAATAGTATAGACTTCCTAAGAATCGTCTAGAAGAATCGTACACCCAATATAATGTTAATGTTCATACAACGAATTTGAACTATGGTAAATATTAAAAATCGAAACATTACAATCTATGTGCATATTGTTTTATCAAACAATAAACAAATGAGAAAAATGGGAATGCTTTG
The DNA here is from genome assembly GCA_009831015.1 of Picea engelmannii. NCBI lineage: Eukaryota > Viridiplantae > Streptophyta > Pinopsida > Pinales > Pinaceae > Picea > Picea engelmannii. The sequence continues at coordinate 16,071 of ML795602.1, read as the reverse complement.
GGCGTTGTATCAATGCTAGTGAACAGTGCCATGTTAGGAATAATTGAGTTTTAACTGCTTTAACTTAGAAAAAGTTCTGAACAAGGTTGCATAAGAAAATATAAATATTTACATGCACAGGGCAGTGAAAGGCAATTTAATTATATATAAAATACAATTTCGATTCCTATTTATTTAGAAGTCTCGGGTTGAGTAATTAATTTCTACCTTAGAAATTCACTGTATAGTATCACACAGTTGGTTTTTACGATGCATTAAAAATAGTATAGACTTCCTAAGAATCATCTAGAAGAATCATACACCCAATATACTGTTAATGTTCATACAACGAATTTGAGCTATGGTAAATGTTAAAAATCGAAACATTACAATCTATGTGCATATTCTTTTTATCAAACAATAAACAAATGAGAAAAATGGGAATGCTTTGGTTGGTGATAAATTATGGGTATATATGGTCAACACTGATCAACAAATTGTTCTTTTTAATAACCAGTAGAGTTATGATAATATCGTAAGGATTGAACTCTATATATAAGTATGTATATTTAAATAGGAACTTTACGACAATCCGGCTATAATAACTCTGCATTTCTATATGTATGTATATCCATCAGGAAGAAATAATCTCATAATTTTTGCTTAAATTAATACAACATAATTTGTTGATGTATAACAGTACAATTTGCATGCAAAGGAGATAAAAATAAACAAAATATAACAATGTACTCAGCAATATGCTCAGCGAATTTATAGCCACAAGTCAGCAATATACTCATGAAATTTCGGCCCTAACTCAGCAATAACCTCAACGAAGATTCGACAATATACTCAGTGATGTACAGACGCATAATTGCAGCAATAATAACCAAAAACGTAATTCCCACGATTATACTAGAGCACGATAAGGAAAAACGAAATGTCGAACGAGTTTGAAACCTTCATGATCGATAAGCAAACAAAAGCATTCGAATCGCCAGAATGGTCCGAACCCTTTGGGTCACTAAACAAAAACAGAAATCATTCAACTGCCCAACTGTCAAGAAAAAAAATGCAGGGTATAATAATTGCCCACTGTATGCAAGTAAATCGCCCAATACAAGAATGGCCCACTGAATATAAAAACGCCCCATACCACAACAGAAGACACACACAGTAAAATATTTCCCCCCGCCAAAACAAAATGGGTTCTCTCATCCACCACAACAATGAAATACAAAATGAGGTTTCAGACTTCCAATTTCATTAACCATTTAACCATCGTCATTCATAGAAATGAAATTACCAGAACTAGGCTTTCCAGTACAGTTATATAAAGACAATTTACCAGAACAATCTCACAATAACATTGCTGAAACGAAATTTGCCGAATATAAAAATGCCAGAACAATCTCACAATATCAGCATCAATAACATTAAATTTGCCGAAATTTGCCAGAACAAACTCACAATAACATTGCTGAAACAAAATTTGCCGAATATAAAAATGCCAGAACAACCTCACAATAACAACATCAATAACATTAAATTTTCCGAAATTTGCTAGAACAATCTCACAATAACAACATCAATAACATCAAAATTTGCTGAATGTAAAAATGCTTTCTACTTCACCAATTAAAATCATATCGTTTCCTTACGCCCGCGTCGGAAGACATCCCGCGTCTCGCTCGCCGACTGTAGAAGGCTCACCGGTACCTCCCACCCAAATGCTAGGGGTACTCTACTTCCCCCTTAGCCTCCCGAGCCACAAACGGGCCACACAATATCCAGAGATAAGACTAGCTTCTCAGCTCACCTCCAAGGCGGAGCTACCACTCCAATACAGCTGAGATAAACCCAACTCCTCACAAGCAATCCGTCAAGCCACAATCCGGCAGCGTAACGTTACACTAATCGTTCATCCCTTCCTCTTTCTTTTCCCCTTATTTTATAGAAATTTGAGACCCATCTACTTTCCTAAATCATTATTAATTAAATTTTTATGACAAACCTCTAAAAATTCACTGCCGTCCAAGTGTCACTAATCCCCATGCTTCTCCAAAAATTCATTTCTTTTTAATAATTAAAAGAATCAATTCCCGCACCCCCCCTTTAATTGCTCCTAAAATTACTCCTAGGGTTCCTAGATCCCCTCTCATGCTTTTAATAAATTTCCTAGAATGAAGTAGTTGATTTTTAGTAACTCCTTAATTGTTGATTCCTTTTTGCTTTTTACCCTATGTCTCCTACTTTCCAATATTAAGTTTCCTTATTTCTATTAATGGTTCCTTTCCTTTAATTTTTTATTTTATTTTATTATTATTATTTTTTCTTTACCCAAAGGGTAAATGCACCTATTAAACCTTTCTATATTTTTTTAAATTCACTACTTTTATACTCTCACATGTTTTTAGCTTTATATTCTTTTTTACCATAACACCACGTAGTTTAATTAATTTATTCCCTTTCTTCACCTTACCCCCTTTAATGTTAAGAAGACTTTAATTAACACCTAGGAGGGTTTTAGTTTACACCCTTATGTTTATTTTGTAGGATCTTTTCTTAGGGCTTATCAAAGTTTTATCCTAGAGATGTTTTTTTTAAAATTTGGTTTAGATTTGAACTGGGCGACAATTAATTAGGGGAGTCGTTTTAAGAATTTCATCAGGTGCTAAGGTCTCAGGGTCATCTAGGTTGTCTCATCATCCTCATCAATGTGACATGCCCTTCAGGATGAACTACGTGCTCAAAGTGTGCCACTCGCCTCTTTTGCTTCTATTGCACGACGTGCCCTTCAAGATGCACCACGTGCTCCAAGGGTACCACTCGCCAACTGGTGTTTCTTTTATGCGACGTGCCCTTCAGGATGCACCATGTGCTCCAAGGGTGCCACTCACCAACTTGACAGATTGGTAGACATATATAAGCCCTGGAGTCAACACTCTGCCAGGTGAACTTGTGGGAGACTAAGGGCTCTAAGGAATAAGACCCCTGCCTTATTGTGCGCCCATTAGAATCATCGCGAGCGACTGTCGTAGTCTGACCTCACGGCATCGTGGATCCTCTCGAACTAGGCAATCGTTAACCTACAGTTCGAGCCACGACGGGAGTGCTAGTAGGCTGTGGCAGGGCTGTTGTCCACACCTCTCCCTCATCCTCTCTGGAAACCATGTGTGGCCCCTTCACTCCATATGTGAGTCTGGTCGGCAAGCTATCGTCAGCCTGCATCATCAACCATCATGTCAGAACATGTCAACAACATATCATCAATCAATATCATATCATCAAAACAAAGCAATATCACCGTAAATGAATCAACCCAAATAGCACACTCCCTGACTCAATCTGGAGTCCAAGGGGGTTCCACCGATGCCTCTGCATCCTCGAGGTTCCAAAACCCTGCACACTCAACAAAACTGAGTCAATAGAACCTGTCTACCTCAAGTAGTAAAACATCATGTCATCTATCAGAACGCATCATAATCAAGAATAAATGTATTAATATCAGAAAGGTCCAAATCACTTGTGAGAAAGTGTCCTCAAAGAATAAGTTTTGTAAGTGCGCCAGAGTGGGATGTTACATACACCCCCTCTTGGTCTAAACTTCGTCCCGAAGTTTCTCAGTATAAATGCCGAATAAATGTACCACAATATCATAAGTACCATTGTATCATAAGTTTATCTATCAAACAAAAATGGAAACTGTTGGCGGATATCATATGCGTCCTCCCAGGTCGCCGAGTGCGGACTATAACTGTCCCACTGGACCTTGACCTGATCTACCATTCGACGTCGTAACTATCAAACGTGATGATCTAAAATGTGGACTGGCTCAGTCGTGAGCGCTCCCTCGTCCGATACCTGCAAGGAACTCATGTCAATCACGTGTGTAGGATCACTAACATAATGTCTCAAAATAGATACATGAAAAACATCGTGCATACGCCTCAAAGAATCAGGCAAAGCTAGTAGATAGGCCACGGGCCCCTTTCTCTCCACAATCTCGAAAGGTCCCATGAACCTAGGAGAGAGTTTATCTCCCTTTCTAAACTTGATCGAACTCTTATGCAGTTTAACCCGTAAGAAAACTCGATCGCCGACCTCGTAACTACGGTCGACTCGGTGCGCATCGGCATAACTCTTATGTCGATCCTACGCTTCTTTTATCCTTTGTCTTATGGTTTGCATTTGATCTTCCATTTCTTGGATCACTTCTGGTCCCACCAAGACCCTATATTCAAGCCGATCCAAACTCAGGGGCATCTGACACGGTCGCCCATAAAGGAACTCAAAAGGCGCCATCTTAATGGTGCTCTGGTAGCTGTTGTTATAAGCAAACTCTACTAGAGGAAAGAATTCCTCCCAACACTTTTGTTGATCCATCACATACATGCGCAACATGTCTTCCAAGGTTTGGTTCGTACATTTTGTCTTTCCATCCATCTCTGGGTGATATGTAGTACTAAAATTAAGTTGGGTTCCCAAGGCCTCTTGGAAGCTCGTCCAAAAACGTCTGGTAAACACCGATACTCGATCGGATATAATCTTCTTAGGCACGCCATGCAACCTCACAATCTCACTGATGAAAACTCTCACTATGTCCAGTGCCTGATACGTCGTATGCATAGGAATAAAGTGAGCACTCTTTGTCAGAGTGTCTACTACTAAAAAAATCGTGTCGTGTCTCCTTGCCGTCAGTGGCAATCCAATAATAAAATCCATCGAAATGACTTCCCATTTCAATTCCGGAATGGCATGTGGTTGAAGTAATCCTGCCAGGTGTCTATGTTCAGCCTTTACCTACTGACACTTGAGACATCTAGCCACAAAGTTGACTATGTCGGCTTTCATTCCTTTCCAGAAGAACAAGGGATTAAGGTCTGCCCTCATCTTCGTAACTCCTGGGTGAGCCATGTAAACTTCTCTATGAGCCTCGCTCAGGATCAACATTCTCAACTCGTCGTTTGGTGGTACGTAAATCCGACCTCTAAACCTCAATAAACCATCGCTATCAAATGAATATCCCTCAAATCATGGTACCATCATAGTGTTTTGTCCGATAAAATCCTCGACTTCTTTGTACCAGTCATCGTCACGCTGTAAAGTGAGAATCTTCTCACGTAGATTCATTTGAAGAGGCAAAACTGAAAAGATGCGTGGCCTCCGACTCAAAGCATCTGCCACTCGGTTCACTGTTCCCTTTATGTAAGTAATCTTGAAGTCGTACTCGCTAAGGAATTCTGACCAACACCGTTGTCACGCGTTCAGGTCGCTTTGCATAAAAATGTGTTGTAATCCACAATGACCAGTCTTTAATTCAAATTTTCATCAAAAAAGGTAGTGTCTCCATACCCTTAGGGCATATACGATGGCTAATAACTCCAAATCATGCATCGCATAGTTTTCCTCATGCCTTCTCAGTTTTCTCTAAATGTAAGCAATCACTCGTCCGTCTTGTATCAAGACTCCGCCTAAACCTTCTTTGGATGCGTCAGTGCATACCAAGAAGTCTGTGTCCATGTCAGGGACTTTTAGTATCGGCGTTGTCATCAACAACTCTTTAAGACTCTGAAATGCTTCCGCGCATTTCTCTGTCCAAACAAACTTCTTGTTTTTCTTCTGCAATTCCGTGATCAGACTTGCTATCTTCAAAAATCCCTCGACAAACCGTCGATAGTATCCTGCTAAACCCATAAAGCTATGCACTTCTATGACATTAGTCGGCACAGGCCTTTCCATAATAGCCTCAACCTTGGTTGGATCCACGACAATACCTTCGTCGGAGATGACATGCCCTAAGTACTGAATCCTCGATTGATAAAAAGAGCATTTGGATAGATTCCCATACAATTTGTGTTCTCACAAACATTGTAGTACCAAGTGCAAGTGCTCGTCATGCTCCTCCATCGTCCGAGAGTAGATCAGAATATCGTCAATGAATACTTGGACGAACTTGTCCAAGTACTCGCGGAACACCGCGTTCATCAAACTCATGAATTCCCCTGGGGCATTTGTCAATCCAAATGGTAAAACAGTAAACTCGTAATGTCCAAATATTGTCTTAAAAGCAGTCTTAGGGACGTCATCCTCCTTGATCTGTAACTGGTGATACCTTGATCGCAAATCGATTTTGGAGAACACCGTCGCACCCTTCATTTGATCAAACAGATCGTCAATTCTTGGTAAGGGATACTGATTCTTTATCGTAGCCTTGTTCAGTTGACGATAGTCAATGCAAAGACTCCACGATCCATCCTTCTTCTGAATGAAAATAACCAGTGCACCCCATGGTGTGACACTAGGACGTATCAGTCCCAGGTCCAGCAACTCCTTCAGTTGCATTTTTAACTCTTGCAACTCCGGGGTCGACATCCGATAAGGAGTTCTTGCTATCGGTTCGTTCCCTAGTTTCAGGTCTATTGTAAAATCCAATTCTCTCTCTGGCGGCATCCCAGGAAACTCCTCTGGAAATACGTCCGCAAACTCCTTCACCACCGGAAGGTGTTCTAGACCTTCCTCCACTCCCTTTTCGTTTAGTGCAAGGATCGCATAAAGCTTTCACCCCTTGCGCAAACTCTTCCGTAACTGTAAGGAAGAGACAAACCTTAGGTATACTCCCTAGTTCCATCCTACTATCACACATCTCTGTCCTTCATCATCAACTAAGCTCAATCATTTCGTATTACAGTTGAGCATCACCTCATGCGATTCCAACCAATCCATGTCAATCACGACATCGTAAGATCCTAATACCATGATGTAGAAGTTGACCCTCATGACAAACTCTCCCAGGTTAAGGGCATAGCCCGTAACCTTTCCTCCGACCTTCTATTTGGCTCTCGAAGTCATCTCCATGAAGCTAAAATCATCCTGTTCGACTGCCTTGACCTTAATCCTTTTTAGCGCTGCACTAGAAATAAAACTCTCTGTAGCACCTGGGTCTATCAAAATACTAAATGTCTGGTCAGTGACAGTACCTGTCATCTCGAGCACTGTCAACTGGTGCTCTACCTGGCGGTTATTCACTACTGCATGAATCCGATGGGCCTTGCCCATATCTCCCACTGTAGTGGGTCTGGCTGATCCAGACGCTCTGGTCCTCTCCACAGGACATTCACGCTGGTAGTGTGGCTCCCCACATGTCCAACACCCCTTCTTCGTCCCAGTAGTCCTGGTACCCGAAGTAGAAGATGACCGCCCACCAGCTTGGAACCCTGGTATGTTCTGCTGAACAGGCCTAAACTGCTATTGCTACTGCTACGGTCCTCGATAAGGTGTTCGTTGCTGAGGCGTGAATGTGGATCCTCTCTGGAAGCCACGATACACCAACGTATGCCTCGCTGGTGTCTGGTGCTGCGACGTTCCAGATGAACCCTGTCTTGCAGGTCTCGCTGGAGTCCTGGTCTGACCTCTGCTAATAAGCTCCTCCTCTGCTATGAGGGACTTTTGGACAACGTCGTGCAAGGTTTGAGGCATCAGAATCCTAACCTTTGCAAGCAGGTTTCCATTAAGGCCAACCACGAACTGGTTGACCTTGAGCTTCTCAGTGTTCAGGTGCGGAGCATACCAGAGTAGCTCTATAAAATGTGCCTCGTACTCAGGCACCATATGACCTCCTTGTCATAATGCATTGAACTCATTGAGATGGCGCTCAATAAATTCCTCTGAAAGATACCTCTCTCGGAACCGTTCCTCGAACAGTTCCCATGACACGTCTTGGATGGCCATGTTCAGCTGTGGTAGGAGCGTCTTCCACCATAGAAGAGTGCTTCCCTTCAGTTGAAAGACCGCCATGTGGACCTTCATGTTGGAGGTATAATCACGAAGTGTGAAGCACATCGCCATATTCTCCAACCATGCCTCGGCAGATGCGCCGTCTAGGGCACCAAAGAACTCGGGAAATTTTACCTTCTCAAGTTCACGGTGAATGCTATTTGTAACGGCTGGTGCACGCGGCAGAACCTCAGCAGGTGTCGGTGCCCTAGCCTCATCTCTGTCCAATATTCTGATCAACGCCTTGGACATGCGCTGGAAATATCTCATCATCCTCACAACATCGACAACTGTGATCTGATCCTATCCAAGGACCTGCTCGCCTCCCTGGGGGTTAGACCCCTCAGGCGTGGAGGCTGCTAGAGGCGTCACGCCTCCTCCCCTAGAACCCCGTCGTCTGCCTCCACGGCGTCCTCTAACCATGATTACCTGCACACACACAATCAAATCAATCAACAATAGAATAATCAAACATAATCATGTCAACGGAAGACGTAGTGAATCACAAGTCACGGGTCGAACCCACTCTGATACCATATGTAATGACCTCCTCGTTACGACAACCATTCTAGTAATAGGTGCAATTTTTTTTTTTTTGTTTAAGGTGTGTGCACGCATGTAGAAGTAACAACACACTTAATTGTACGATGCCACTCAACAACCAACAAGATGCAACCACGAAGTTCAGCACAAGAATACTGAAAGCACACAACGAGTAACTGCCAATATATGACCATTGGCACAAGGCGTACAACACAAACAATAAGACATTCTAGGGGCGCACAGTAAGAACATAGAGGGAAGAATCCATGGTGTTAGGTTTACTATTTCTGCACAGGAAAGCAGGGCGTTTAGTCTTATGTCTTCTCGAAAGAAGATTAGACAGGCTCCTGGCCGACTGCTCAGGCAGAAACTAGTAACCCGACCTAGAACAAGACGCAAGCAAGGCGAACACAACAAGACGACCCCGACATATCACAGTGACAACAAGCAATAAACGCCCCTAGACATAAGGCGTACAACTAGCAGCTGTAAGCAGAAAACGACACTAGGTGTTAAGTACAGTACGGTCACAGATGGAAGAATCCAACAATAGAGTTTACTATTTCTGCACAGAAAAGTAGGTCTTTTAGTCTTATGTCTTCTCGAAAGAAGATTAGATAGGCTCATGGCCCACTGCTCAGGCAGAAACTAAAAAATCTTTTTAGGGAGTCGCAGTAGTGGAAACTGTGCCTTTAAATATCCCGAGACTACTGATACGGCTCAGGATTCTTTACACCAAAAATCACACACTCGGACATAAATACTAAGGCTACAAGGAGGTGGCCATACCCCGCCTGACGCAAGCAGACCAAGTAATGCAAGAAGACCAAGAACAATGAAACAACGATCATCAAAATTCATTCCATCAAGTATAACATCAATTAACCACGAAGCTACTTAAGTCTGCCTCATCAGATAATAATATAAATGATGGAAAAAGGGACATCATTAACGATCGTTAAGACGCGAAGGCATCAAAACCAACATATGTAACCCCAATTTCATGGCGCAAGAGAACTGACCTACTAGATCTATCTAGCAAAGACCAAGGGTCGAGGCAAAATTCCACTTAAATCCAGGTGCACTCTTTAATCAATCATCATAATCAAGGATCCATTCATCCTTTTAAATCCAGGAGTCTCCATTATAATCAGCGCATACATTATGATAGAAAAATAGTAACTACATTTATTATAGCTCTACATCATTACAGTTTATACCTCATTAAGGTTCCTAGCTAAATATTACATTTATTTAGGTTGCTTGTAGCCATTAGGGCCTAAGTTGTGTGGATGGATTGCTTATATTTGATTTAGAATGGGCACCTTTTGATGACAACCACCATGTGTATTCCATTTGACCAGACTTTCCTTGTTGACCTCTGCTATGTAGGGTAATATTAGACCCCCTAGGGTTGTTGTTATTTGTAACTTAAGGTACATAGAGATCATGATTGTTATGGTTAGGATGCAAAGAGTGGTCAAGCAAGAGGCTTGTTGTTTTGAGCTTCAATTAGACAAAATGTACATCATTAAATGAATTATATCCAAAATTTCAACTCATTGATTAATCAAATAACAGGGGCAAGTCAATAGTTATAATTGAAGAAAGCATTTTTGCCAAGACACTTAACACTTATTATAATCCATAATTCCTTTGTAGTTTTTCAGATTAGCAAGCTAAAATAAAAATTGAAATGACAAGTTTGGTTCCTTTTCCTGCACACCATCAGTTTAGCATTCGTTTTAAATTTATAAATAAAATCACGGCCTAAATTAATGAAATGGTTTTCATTTTATTATTAACTTATTGTTGGGCGTTGTATCCATGCCAACGAACAGTGCCATGTTAGGAATAAATGAGTTTTAACCGCTTTAACTTAGAAAAAGTTCTGAATAAGGTTGCATAAGAAAATATAAATATTTACATGCACAGGGCAGTGAAAGGCGATTTAATTATATATAAAATACAAATTCCGATTCCTATTTATTTAGAAGTCTCGGGTTGAGTAATTAATTTCTGTCTTAGAAATTCACTGTATAGTATCACACATTTGGTTTTTACTATGCATTAAAAATAGTATAGACTTCGTAAGAATCGTCTAGAAGAATCGTACACCCAATATACTGTTAATGTTCATACAACGAATTTGAACTATGGTAAATATTAAAAATTGAAACATTACAATCTATGTGCATATTGTTTTATCAAACAATAAACAAATGAGAAAAATGGGAATGCTTTGGGTGCTGTATCAATGCCAGCAAATAGTGCCATGTTAGGAATAAATGAGTTTTAACCGCTTTAACTTAGAAAAAGTTATGAACAAGGTTGCATAAGAAAATATAAATATTTACATGCACAAGGCAGTGAAAGGCGATTTAATTATATATAAAATACAATTTCGATTCCTATTTATTTAGAAGTCTCGGGTTGAGTAATTAATTTATGCCTTAGAAATTCATTGTATAGTATCACACAATTGGTTTTTACGATGCATTAAAAATAGTATAGACTTCCTAAGAATCGTCTAGAAGAATCGTACACCCAATATACTGTTAATGTTCATACAACGAATTTGAACTATGGTAAATGTTAAAAATCGAAACATTACAATCTATGTGCATATTCTTTTTATCAAACAATAAACAAATGAGAAAAATGGGAATGCTTTGGTTGGTGATAAATTATGGGTATATATGCTCAACACTGATCAACAAATTGTTCTTTTTAATAACCAGTAGAGTTATGATAATATTGTAAGGATTAAACTCTCTATATAAGTATGTATATTTAAATAGGAATTTTACGACAATCCAGCTATAATAACTCTGCATTTCTATATGTATATATATCCGTCAGGAAGAAATAATCTCATAATTTTTGCTTAAATTAATACAACATAATTTGTTGATGTATAACAGTACAATTTGCATGCAAAGGAAATAAAAATCAACAAAATATAACAATGTACTCAACAATACGCTCAACGAATTTACAGCCACAAGTCAGCAATATACTCACAAAATTTCGTCCCTAACTCAGCAATAACCTCAACGAAGATTCGACAATATACTCAGCGATGTACAGACGCAGAATTGCAGCAATAATAACCAAAAATGCAATTCCCACGATTATACTAGACCACGATAAGGAAAAACGAAATGTCGAACGAGTTTGAAAACTTCATGATCGATAAGCAAACAAAAGCATTCGAATCACCAGAATGGTCCGAACCCTCTGGGTCACTAAACAAAAACAGAAAGCATTCAACTGCCCAACTTTCAAGAATAAAAATGCAGGGTATAATAATTGCCCACAGTATGCAAATAAATTGCCCAATACAAGAATGGCCCACTGAATATAAAAACGCCCCATACCACAACAGAAGACGCACACAGTAAAATCTTCCCCCCCCCAAAAAAAAAACGAGTTCTATCATCCACCACAGCAATGAAATACAAAACGAGGTTTTAGACTTCCAATTTCATTAACCATTTAACCATCGTCATTCATAGAAACGAAATTACCAGAACTAGCCTTTCCAGTACAGTTATATAAAGACAATTTTCCAGAACAATCTCACAATAACATTGCTGAAACGAAATTTGCCGAATATAAAAATGCCAGAACAATCTCACAATATCAGCATCAAGAACATTAAATTTGCCGAAATTTGCCAGAACAAACTCACAATAACATTTCTGAAATGAAATTTGTCGAATACAAAAATGCCAAAAGAACCTCACAATAACAACATCAATAACATTAAATTTGCCGAAATTTGCCAGAACAATCTCACAATAACAGCATCAATAACCTCAAAATTTGCCGAATGTAAAACTGCTTTCTACTTCACCAATTAAAATGATATTGTTGCCTTACGCCCACGTCGGAAGACGTCCCATGCTCCGTGCCGCGTCCCACTCGCCGACCGTAGAGGGCTCACCGATACCTCCCAGCCAAACGCTAGGGGTACTCTGCTTCACCCTTAGCCCCCGAGCCGCAAAGGGGCCACACAATATCCAGAGATAAGACTAGCTTCTCAGCTCACCTCCAGGGCGGAGCTACCACTCCAATACAGCTGAGATAAACCCAACTCCTCACAAGCAATCCGTCAAGACACAATCCGGCAGCGTAATGTTACGCTAATCGTTCATCCCTTCCTCCTTCTTTTCCCCTTCTTTTATAGAAATTTGAGACCCACCTACTTTCCTAAATCATTATTAATTAAATTTTTATGACAAAACTCTAAAAATTCACTGTCATCCAAGTGTCACTAATCCCCACGGTTCTCCAAAAATTCTTTTCTTTTTAATAATTAAAAGACTCAATTCCCTCACCCCCCCTTTAATCGCTCCTAAAATTACTCCTAGGGTTCCTAGATCCCCTCTCATGCTTTTAATAACTTTTCTAGAATGTAGCTGATTTTTAGTAACTCCTTAATTGTTGATTCCTTTTCTCTTTTTACCCTATGTCTCCTACTTTCCAATATTAAGTTTCCTTTAATACAAGTTTCCTTATTTCTATTAATGGTTCCTTTCCTTTAATTTTTTATTTTATTTTATTATTATTTTTTTTTCTTTACCCAAAAGGTAAATGCACCTATTAAACCTTTCTATATTTTTTTAAATTCACTACTGCTATACTCTCACATGTTTTTAACTTTATATTCCTTTTTACCATAACACCATGTAGTTTAATTAATTTATTCCCTTTCTTCACCTTACCCCCTTTAATGTTAAGAAGACTTTAATTAACACCTAGGAGGGTTTTAGTTTACACCCTTATGTTTATTTTGTATGATCTTTTCTTAGGGCTTATCAAAGTTTTATCTTAGAGATGTTTTTTTTTAAATTTGGTTTAGATTTGAACTAGGCGACAATTAATTAGGGGAGTCATTTTAAGAATTTCATCAGGCGCTAAGGTCTCAGGGTCATCTAGGTTGTCTCATCATCCTCATCAATGCGACGTGCCCTTCAAGACGCACTACGTGCTCCAAGGGTGCCACTCGCCTCTTTTGCTTCTGTTGCGCGACGTGCCCTTCAAGATGCACCACGTGCTCCAAGGGTGCCACTCACCAACTTGACGGATTGGTAGACATCTGTAACCCCTGGAGTCAACACTCCTCCAAGTGAACTTGTGGGAGACTAAGGGATCTAAGGAATAAGGCCCCCGCCTTATTGTGTGACCCTTAGAATCATCGTGAGTGACTGTCACAGTCTGCCCTCACGACATCGTGGATCCTCTCGAACTAGGTAATTGTTAACCTATAGTTCGAGCCACGGCGGGAGTGCTAGTAGGATGTGGCAGGGCTGTTGTCCACACCTCTCCCTCATCCTCTATGGAAACCATGTGTGGCCCCTTCACTCCATATGTGAGTTTGGTCGGCAAGCTATCGTCAGCCTGCATCATCAACCATCATGTTAGAACATGTCAACAACATATCATCAATCAATATCATATCATCAAAACAAAGCAATATCACCGTAAATGAATCAACCCAAATAGCACACTCCCTGACTCAATCCGGAGTCCAAGGGGGTTCCACCGATGCCTCTGCATCCTCGAGGTTCCAAAACCCTGCACACTCAACAAAACTGAGTCAATATCACTTGTCTACCTCAAGTAGTAAAACATCATGTCGTCTATCAGAACGCATCATAATCAAGCATAAATGCATTAATATCAGAAAGGTCCAGATCACTTGCGAGCAAGTGTCCTCAAAGAATAAGTTTTGTAAGTGCGCCAGAGCGAGATGTTACAGAGTGTGGAGTTGCATAGTCACTTGAGTCTTGCATTGTTGTAGTCAAATTAATTCGTGTAGAGATAATTCCAATTATGCAAATTGAGAATACATGGCGAAACTCGACTCCTCACTAAAGGTTTGTCTTTGTGGCAAAATTATTTTCATTCACAGAAGAGAGAGCATGAGCTGCAAAGGGGCCCTAAAAAGGGTGAATGAGGAGCCCCAAGGAGGGCACAAAGCGAGTCTATAACATGGAGACATAGAAGAACCTTGAGGAAGGAAACTTGGAAGTTCTAGAATGAGTGTGGAGTTACTAATGGAAGAGAAAGGGAGAAAAGAGAAAATAAAAAGTTGTTTTTGTATGAATCTTGCAGATGACTTCTCTGTCTTCTCCTTCTTCATTGTGTGCAGAAGATTTCCCAAGGAAATCACTCTAATACCAATTGATTTGTAATGATAGCTAGCAAAGGAGGGTGCACTAATTTCTCTTTCTGCGCTCTCTAGAAAACAAAAGCAAACACTCCCTTACAGGTAAAAGAAGAGAGGGAACACCAATTACACTTGGTGCATAGTAAAATGTATCACCCAAACACTCACACTCAATGAATGGATTTAGAAAATAGAAAGAGAGGAAAAGGTTTGAAGAAAATTCATCAAATATTATTAGAGATAAAGACGTCTCTTTATTAATGCAAGGCAAATTCATTACATGGTAGTTTTTTCTTTATTTTTGCAACACCCTGCACATTCAGACTGGCGAGGGTCATGTCCCGGAACAACAGAATCACAAAGACTGAATCACAAATAATTTTAGGAATATCCTTGCCCACTATACTAGATAAGTATTTATTACAAATATATAGACTTACTAATACTAATGTGGATCAGAACTTAACAAAGTAAATATTATTTTAGAACACCTTGCTTACATGATTGGAAAGATTAGATTACAATAGAAGTTTTTGAGTGAATATTAAGCCTCTTCTACTGGTTTTCTAAGGATGTTGGACTCCCTTACAGGTGGTCCATCAATGATTCATACATGGTTTACGAATCTCAATCATTTTACTCTATTTTTAAAGTATTTCTCCATCATGTTTCCTTATTCATTGTCTTAGATGTAAATTACTAGACATGCCGCCTTATATGCCACCTCATATTATCCCTCCTAATTTTCTCACCTAGTGCTTGACCTCATATTCTTTTCTATAGGTGAAAGGGAGGACTTGGGATTGAACGATCCAAAATCAGGGAGGGCTTACAACCACATAATACATAATAAAGTCCACTTCAAATGCTCCCACTCTAAAACTTTGATGGAGAGGCAACAAATCCCTTACATGTATACCTAGAAAAAGGGGGATTAATTAACTTTATATTTGTAGAAATGAAATGGTAGAAACTTATGAAGCAACCTCCCATATGTAGTATTGATTGCATAACTATTGTTTTGTTCGTAGAAATTGTGAGATTACATGGATTTTCTACAAACATAACATCATATAGGGAAACTATTTCATTGAACATTTGTAGAGAACATCATGGAAGAAATTAAGTACTATATTACATTTTATTTCTACCTATTATCCACAAATTGATGAGAAAACTGAGATTTTTAACAAAAGCCTTGAAAATTTATTAAGATTCTTAGTTGGTGAAAGATAAGCACAATGGGATATAGTTCTCACACAATTCGAATTTGCATATCAAAATTCAATAAATAGAGATATAGGTAAATTTTCATTTCATATTGCTAATGGAAGATCCCCAACATGCTTGACTTACTTGGTAGCATTACTAGATAGAATCCAAAATAGTGTAATGTTTAATCTTTCACAGATCACATGAAATAATTTCATGAATAGGTGTAAAAACAATTAAAAACAAGAAATCGATAATACATGTATTGAGTTGATAGTAAAGAATAATCAAAAGTTTTGAAGAGGGAGATCTAGTTTTAACACATTTGAGAAAGGAAATATTTCCCAAGGGAACTTATAACAAATTGAATATGATGAAGATTG
>ML795601.1:225955-241609 GCA_009831015.1 Picea engelmannii | reverse complement strand
TAAACAGTGCTGCAAGGTAGTATCTCATACTACAAAATTCATCTTCTCCACAATCTGTTCAAAGGGTGAACAGAAGGATACTGCAACCACCACAGCTTCGGCCCAAGCACCTTCTATCCAACAGAAGTAGGTCGACAAGGTTGCAACAAAGCACAAAGATTCCTTCTGCACACAGTCATCTAAAATATCCAAACTGGTTAAAAAGGTCCAAACCTCCCAGCCAAAAGTTCGTGATAGCTTTCAACAAGCTAAGAAACGCCACTTCTTCAGCAAGGCAAGCAGATCACCAAGATTCAGATTCAGCAATTGATTTCCCCTCTCCCCCGGGAACTCAACGCAATGGATACCATTGCTTCCTAAGGAGGGATGATTGATCCAGATGGATATCGTTGGCCACCCACCTTCTCCAACTGGCCCAAAACATGTTTTTGACAATTTTGGTAATTTACTATTTTTAGCAGTTTTTAACTTCTGGGGCCATTTTGAGGCCCTAAATGATGTTTTTTGAGAAAACAGGGAGCAACATGGATCATAGATCATGTTTCTCACCCAAAAGTTGTATTTCTCGGATAGATATTTCCAACGAGCTATCATATGCCTAAAACTAAGATCATATGCAAAAGTTACGACCCCGGGAAGTTGATGCACCAACTTACCCAAATGGGGCCCACATGACTTTTGGCGCTTCATCTCCTAGGGTTAGGTTTTTTTTGGCATTCCTGCTTATTTTAAAAGGGCCTTCAGAGCCTCAGTGTAATCATCTTTTGGCGAATGCGAGTAGCCGTCACATCTCTTCTCAGAGATAAGCTGCCACCATTCTAGCGAGTCTTTCACTCTGTATTTTTACAGTCTCTGTACATTTCTCTGATTAATAGAAATCATGTATTACTGTATATCTGTGTTTATGGTTGCATCTCTGATACATTTCTATTATTGAATATCTGCAATATCCCTATTCATTTCTTTATTATATCTCCTCTCTCATTTCGTGCCGAAAATAATCTGGATCATTGGCATAGCTTCGACCCACTTACTGAAGTAGTCAATAGCTACGATGATATAGAAGTGCCCCCTTGCTGATGGGGGGTTGCAAGTAGTGTAATCAATCCCGCACTTGGTGAAGGGACCAACTGTGATGATAGGAAACATAGGAGTGGGATGTGCCCTCATATTCCTAGAAAATACTTTGCACGGATGGCACTTCTTGATTGATTCGATACAATCTTTGATAAGTGTCGGCCAGAAGTAACCTACTCTTCGAATCTTTTGGGTTGTTTCCAGCCCAGAGAAATGACCGCCACAAGCTCTGATATGGAAATCATTGAGCATGATGATTGCCTCCTCATGTGTGAGACATTGATGTAAGACACAATCTACACCTCTCCGATACAACGTATCATTGAGTATGAGATAATTCTTAGCCTGATGGCGTATACACCGATGCTCATCACGAGAAGCAAAAGTGGGGCACTTCAAAGTATGGATATAGATAAGTATATCTCCATACCAAAGATCTAAAGATGTGATCAAAAACATATCTCCCTGGATAGGTGACTCTTCAGGCACAACGTCACTTGACTCAACTGGAAGTTCCGAAATAAGCTCTACGAAGACTAATGACTTTTTGGACTTAGCTGAAACGAAGTCTAAGTCAAACTCCTGGAGGATGACTATCCATCTACTGATTTTTCCGCCTATAACCTGTCATGTCAACATGTACTAGAATAGATTCACGACAACAATGGCGGTGGTCTTGCGAAACAGAACATAATGACAAAACCGTTGAACAACATGAACTGCTGCCAATGCAAGTTTTTCGATATGAGAATAATTAAGTTCCAGTCCTATGAGGCCTCGACTCAGGTAATAGATCACATATTCTAAGAACGAATCATCTTCCTGAACTAAAACCATGCCAATAGTTGACGCTGTGACAAACAGATATAATAAGAAATCTTTGTTATAGTTAGGTGGTTGTAGCAGAGGCGTAGTTGTGAGAGCATGTTTTAATGCATCGAAAGAGCGTTGAGCATCTTTGTCCCAGTAAAAAGGAACATCTTTCTTTAGTAGGCACATAAATCCCTTTGTAATTTAGGCATAGTTGGAAATGAAGCATCGTAAGAAGTTCACCTTGCCTTGTAGACTCTGAAGTTGTAGGATTGTGTGTGGGGGGGGGGCAACTGGATTATTGCCTCCACCTTGAGAGTATTGACCATGATCCCTGTTGTTGATACAATGAAACCTAGCAAACGTCCTGACGTTACGTAGAATATGCACTTGTTTGGATTCAAGTGAATCCGAAAGTAGCGACAACGTTCGAACATTAGTCTAAGGTGTGTAGGATGATCCGTTCTCTTGCGAGATCATGATGCTAAATCATTTAGATAGGCCTCGACTATATGCTTGAGATCATGAAAAGTGAAAGACATGGCCCACTGGAAAGTGGCGCCAACATTTTTAAGACCAAAAGGCATCATATGATATGAGAATGTACCCCACGAACAAATGAATTCCATTTTGTGTTGGTCTTCAGGTTTGATTTGGATTTGATTATATCTCAAAAAACCGTCCATGAAAGAAAAGGCTTCGCAACCAACACATTCATCAATGATCTGGTCAATGAACGATGTTGGAAAATTATCTTTGGGACATGCCTTGTTCAAATCACGGAAATCGGTACATACACGAATCATGTCTTTTTTTTTATTGAACGACACAGGATTTGACACCCATTGAGTCAAATGGATAGGATAGATAAAACCTGCCTTTAGCAATTTCTCAACCTCAATCTTGATGGTTGCTTCTTTCTTGGGATTAACTGGACGAAGTTTTTGTCGAACAGGCTTGGCATCAGGATATGTTGTGATTTCATGTTCAACTATTTTTGGATCGATACCTGGCATTTCCTCATAAGACCAGGAAAAAACGTCACGAAATTCTTTGAAAAGATCTGTGTAGATTTGAATCTCTTCAGGGGAGAAATCTACTCCAACGAAGATGTTTTCCATGACGCCAGGGTTTCGAGAGATGTTGATTGGTATAGTCTCAGCGATAGTTTCCATATTTCACTCAGCATAAATTTCATGTGTAGCTAAGAGATTTATAGGACACGGCTGATCTCCCGTCATGGTCACGGTGAATTCTCCTGCTTTGATTCGGCTTAACTCTGGGAGAAAATATGATCTGTGATGAAGATTTTCCCAAGTTTTGTCCAGACTAGTCATTGCTTCAATTACTGCTTCATCAGAAGGAAATACTAAGTCTAACGAATCGACGTTAGCGAGAGAATCCTGAGCCCAAATAGGCTCTAAAAGTGGATCTAACTCTTGTGCAGGAGTTGGATCAGTGTTAGCTGAAGCTTGCTGGACTAAAGAGTACGCTACTTCAGTGGTGGACAAGGGCATGGACATACCAGGGTTCCCTGTCTCATCCATCATGGCTGATGGGGAAGGAAGAATCCATGGATCCTCGAAGTAAGTCATGCAGAATGACAAAACTTGAAAAATCTCAACCTTATGGTGACTAGATGTAAATTTGATATTGCCCTGCGGAGGTGGGTAATCGAAGGTACCCATCAAAGATGGGCACAAATCAACTCCTACATTGATGACACTTGGTTGAGCATTATCAATCATCAGGACCGTGGATGTCCCCAAAGCTGGGTCAGGTCTAGAGAAAGACAATTGATCGATGGTCACTATCTGGCCCTCGTGTGGAAACAACAAGACCCGAAAAACTGTAGAAACCATAGCTTGCATAGCGTAAGTCCAACTCCTCCCTAACAAGAGGTTATAGTCGAGGGGAGCATCGACTACCTCTACTTCGACACACATGGTATTCCCTCCTAACTGCAAGGGGAAAGAAGGAATGATGCCATGTGGTCAGAATGAATGACTGTCGAACGCAGTGAGGAGAGTAGGTGATGGAGACAAAACGGGATGGCCAATGGCCTTCCAACATGCCAACGACATAACGCATGTCGAGGCGCCCTTGTCAACCATCGTGTGGAAGATATTCCATGTAAAAAATTTCGTGGGGTAAGCCACTACTATCTGAAATGATACGTGGTAAGGAAGACGAGGTTTTAAGTCGGTTTTATCTAACATGATGGTACCCAGATTACAAGTATTAGTAGAGCCCAAAGCGGTTAACAAATCTTTCCTCTGAGAAGGGAAACTTTGGAGGACCTCCAAAGCAGACATCGCACAAGGGGTTTGTGATAAATCCTCCACCACAGAGTAGTTCTGGGTGGCCCTTGCGTTTGGGTTATGAGAAGCCTTTTTAAATGCACCTTTTGGAATGTGTGTCATTGTTTCTCCCAACGTCTTTTCGATCTGTAGAGGAAGAGATGGGAGGTTATATTATTTTCCTTTCTCAGAAGTGCTTAGTTTACTATAATCGTGCACTGTAGTTGATATGAAAGCATCACCCCTAACCATATATACGTTCGTGGATGAGGGGTTGTTTGAAGGTGGGCAGTTTTCTTGGCTTCCCCCCTCTGTACTTGTAGAGGCTTGAGTTAGATTTTGCCCATGTTGAAATGGGTTCCTCAACACTGCCTGTTGTTGCTGTGTGTCAAATTTTTGGGCCTATGGAAGCCGAGGACATAGATGGGTCGGGTGGTCTTCCACGCACAATTTGCATGGATACCTCGCCTTCCATTTTTCACTGTTGTCCCCGCTAGAATTATCGTTGGGTTTTTTATCCCCCTTACCCTTCTTTCATTATTTTTTCTTCCCTTTAGGCTGCTGGGGGGCCTTTGGGTTAGTAGACTGCACTGTGTTTATCTCCAACGTTTGGGTAGGGGGAGTAGCCAAAGTAGTAGTTTGGCTGGCTGCTATGTGTTGTATGGATAACTGTTGCAACTGCTTTGTCAATTGCTCAATGGTCTTGGTTTGTGCTGAACCAACAATACCATCGGCATGCAGTCCAGCTCTTTGTCTAGTTTTATCTAGTATTGAATGTGGCACATATGGAAAGATGTTGTATAATAAACCAGACGGAGAATATATTAGCTCAAACTGCTAAGCCCTCATGATGGCATATTCTTCAGAGAAAACTCCAGATGTCGCGACGTCTTTGGATAAATGCGGGACCAAATACTTAAGGAACCACTCTAGCAAGAATGCTGGTGGGACTGGTACTTTGATTAAACTCTTCTGGCATCTCCATTCTCGGATGTGATCAGAGATATGGTCCGCTATTGTCTATTCAAAATTAGCGAGAAGCTCTGTGCTAGCGTCATATCTCATAGGTAACTGGAAATGGTTAAGGAAATCCATCGCTAATTCACCAAAAGAAGAGTATCTTGAGCGATCAAGCTCAATGTACCATTTCGCGGCACTCCCAATGAGGGTACGTTGAAACAATCATAACTGTACAGAGTCATCTTTCAATGAGTTAGATGAGCACCAAAGATGAAAGGTAGTCACATGATCACCTGGATCTTCATTAGGATTAGCCTTGAACTTTGGAATGTTTGAAGGGAACTTCGTCGGCATAGGAGGCCAACGTGGATCATGAAAAATGGGGTCATTCAACAACCTTGTCAAATCTGGCAAGTGTAAAGTTGCCAGGAAAGGTAGTTTGGGTTGCTGCTGATAACCTGGGAAAAAGGGTCTTGGAGCTTAACTGGCACCAGGTTGCTAGGAAAAGTTTGGTTGCTGGCCTAGATTCTAGTAGAAACCATGGCCCTAGCTAGCGTAAGGATTTTTCATCTGTGGAGACATCATCGACTGATTTCCCAAATAGGACATGGATTTTTGGGCATGCATTGTATTCAAAGGACTTTGGGAAGGATTATACCATGACGTTCCCATAGGGATAGGCATAGTAGTCTGTCCGGGGTTCCATTGATTGTGGAAAGAATTACCCCAGATTGACATTTCGGAGGAGGGAACGGATCCTTGTCCTGAATTCTAAGATCCTGGTAAATTTGCCCCCTGTGGAGGAATAATACCCTGCCCAGGAGTAGATTTTCCAAAAATGGGGTTGCCCCTAGCCGGGAAAGAGGCTAACGAGAAAGTGGTGTTACCAAATGTTTCGTTCCAAGAAAACGGTGTCGAACCTACCGGCATACTATGCAAAGTTGGTCCTTGAATCCCCACTCCAAATAAACTATTGTGTGTAGGTTGCCTGACGGTTTGCTGATTTGAACCACCGAGTGAAGGGGATGAAGGAGGGATATGACCTTTTGCGTAAGGAAAAGTGTTACAAGGGACAAGATTTCCCCCCAAGTGACCTTGCAGAGGAACGCTAGAGCTCCCTGCCCCCATACCCAAAGTCTGTAAAGTGTAGTAGGACAGTATAGAACTTGTACTCGAACTAGGCATATCATATGAGAATGGAGGGTCTGTCACACTAGGTGTAAGAGGGGTTGTGGCTGCTGCCAAATATGGGTTTGGACCACTGTGCGAAGTAGTTGCAGTCGAGACCATGGTGGCTCTGACGGATTTTCAAAGAGTTGTTCAACAGAGTTTTTGCAAAGAAGGGATATGAATTGGCCTGATGCCAGGTAAGCATGTGTAGTGCAATTTAGGGTTATAACACTTTGACCTTTTAGGGTTATAACACTTTGACCTTTTGGGGCTTCTAGATGACTCATGAGGGTTCTCCAACTTCATATGGCCATAACTCTGTAGCCGTGAGGAGTTATGTGATGTTCCACATACCACTGGAAATGGCATGACATGTAATATCGATATATAATAGTATTACCTGCAAATATGTCAAAACTCATACCATTATCCATCAAACAAACTTGGGTCCATTACCAAACCTGGGTTCTCCAACTTCACATAGCCATAACTCTTTAACCATGAGGAGTTATGTGACATTCCACATACCACCAGAAATGTAATGACATGTAATATCCATATAGAATATTCGTACCTTAAAATATATTAAAACGCATACCATTATACATGAAACAACCTTGGGTACATTACCCAAACCTTTGTGCTATCGGACTTTCTCCAAGGGTTGACATTAATCACTAAGGGTTGAAATAAATATATAATATCACTCTCTAATGGTTGAAATCAATGAAAACCAACAATCCATACAAACTATCCATCAACCTAAGACAACTATCTGAGAATCTCCCCTTTTGGCATTGATGGAAACACCAACATTGATGGCAACACTTAGTCATGATAACATTCATGCTTATACTCCTCATCAATGTTTCTATCTCTCCCCCTTTGACATCAATTGCAAAGGGTATCTCCCTTTTTGGCTGCTCCCCCCAACTGAACTATGCTTGGGGCTGCTCCCCTTGTCTACATGCCTTTGATTTGTTTGTGTTTATAAACCTTTGACTACTCTCTCTCCCTTCATATAAATAATATATCCCACTTTGACAAAGGGTATCACTCTGAAGTCATATCGCTCATTCTTCCCTTGTGACAATCGTTCCCCTAGGAAGCATGCCTCTATGCTCTCTCTCCAAGCATTTAACCTTGCATCTGATAAATCTCTCCCCCTTTGTCCTATTTATGTTGCTTCCTCCTCTACATCTAATACATATAAGATACGCATTCAAAAAAATTAATTTTGGAGTAGAAATTACTCCTAGTCCATGGAGAATATACTCAAGGGCTTTTCGTGGAAGAGGCTTTGTAAAGATGTATGCCACTTGTTCTTTTGTTCCCACATATTCAAATTTGATGTTCTTCTCTGCAACCTATTCCCATAGAAATTGATACTTGATTGGAATGTGCTTCATCTTGGAGTGCATCACCAGGTTCTTTGACATACTAATGGTGCTTGTATTATCACAATAGATTGGAATGGGCTCATCATACTCAACCTGTATATTTGTCAAAGTTTGTTTCATCCATAGAACCTGTGTAAAACATGTTGTTGCTGCAATATACTCTGCCTTGGCTGTAGATAAGGATATTGATGATTGTTTCTTTCTTAGCCAAGATAATAAACACTCACCCAAGTAGAACATTGTAATATCCCCAAGGATGAGCCCTAGTTGTATTTATGAATTGTAAACATGTTTTGTAGGCTGTTGAGTCGAGTGTTGATAAGCTGGTGGGCTTATGTGTTTATTAGGGCAGAGAGCCTAAGTGTTAAAGGCCAAGAGCCTGATTTTGTATATTTAATTATGCAGGTCATTAATCAAATAAAACATCGCTGTGTGCAGACCGACGATGAAGAAAGAGTGATGGGGGACTAAGCTTCCACAAGGTTGGGTAAGGGAGGAGGCTAAGTGTGTGGGACTAGGGGCTAAGCTAGGGGTCTTACCTATAAAGGGGATAATAATTTATTATTATTTCCTAAAGGCTAAGGTGGACAATTGACCAAGTGTTGTCCTAAGTTCCTTTAAAAGGAACATATGCTAAGTGGAGTGCATGAAGCTTCAGGAAGACAGGTGTTGACCTAGGAACATGCAGTTAAAGGTGAAGAGTCAGTTTGTGTTGGGGTTTTTCCCTCCATTCTTCCATCCACAGTCTAAACCCAAGACCTCCGTCGTCGACCTTTGCACCCCCACGAACCTCTGGAATAAAAAATCATGAATTCGACCTGCGTTTTTTTACTGTGAAGCCCGACACATCTTGTATATGGCCTGAGCCGTGCTATGTCTTAGTGTGGACTGTTTCAATTTTTGGATGTATATACCCAATTCCTATTGTTGTTGTCACTCGTGAGTTAACCAAATGTTGTTGTTGTTGTTGTTATCATTACCTTGTAGAAATAGAGTTGAAACTGTTTGAAGAAGTGGGTTGTCAAGACTGTGGTTGAAGAGGTAGGTTGCCAGGCCTGTGAGAAGCTCTCTCAAGGTGAGAGAGTTTGTTGGGAAGTGGTTTTCTCCCAGAGAGAGTTCAGCACCAGCTACGGAGCTCTAAGAATTCATGATCCAACCTATTTTCGAGACATTGAGAGGGAGGTGAAGTAGCCGATGGACTATGTGACAATGAAGGTGTATACTCTCGGGTGGAATAGGCATGTGGGGAATGAGAGTCTGTGAGTAGTGGGAATAAGAAGGCTTCTGGAGAGAATCCTTCCAGTTGCACTGTGTATTTTTCCTGTAACCTCAGCCTAGTCTAGGATTCCCTTGCCCTAGGTGTAGCTTAGTCCCATCTCGGGGGTGGCCCACTACTGAGTGTGATGAGCAACATGGTCTATGGATGGGAGGTTTGTGGAAGGTCTACAAGTAGTTGGTGGTGTTACTCCAATTAAAAATATAAGTATCAGTATGTGCTTAATTTGTACATTATGTTTGTTTGTGCTAGTGATGCTTGAATGTTATCATGTATTCCATTGCATATATGAATTACTGTTAGTTCCATTGATTTCGTATGATAGCATTAATTATGTTTTTATTGTGATTAAGTGTTTTAAATTCATTAAAATGCATGTCATATTTATGTGAATGTTCCGCATAATAGCGTTTCTTGGCCTGTGGATGGACGAGGATGTTAAAATATGGTATCAGAGCGGTAGCATTGCCTGGACTATTGGTGGCTGGGGATGTTACAAGATGGTATCAGAGCAGTAGCATTGCCCGAACCGTTGATGGCTGGGGATGTTACAAGATGGTATCAGAGACAAGGTTTCGAAGCTGAGCCTGTATGGGCCATGCTAGTGGTTAATGAGACAAATATTTCAGAGTGAATTGTTGTCAAAAGGGACAAAATTCGAGGTTCAGAGTGTCCCTGAGTGCAAGGAGTGCGTCGATAGATTATTTGACTCCAAAATCTCAAGAGAAATAGATTGAGTTTTCTCGTGAAGGGACACGAAGATCTGTTGCAAGAAATGCACATATCTGAAAGTCGACTAAGTGTCAAAGCAACCCTCTAAGGAGAAATGGGTTCCAAAAATGAAGCTCAGGAGGAGGAGTGACAACAATCGTCTAATTTTTTGTTAGACCGATTCTAGACCATTAGATCCATGTCCAGGTAAGAAAAGGAGAGCATAGAGGAGTTGAAATTCCTAAAGAGCCAAAGTGGTGAGTCATGATGACATCACCTCAAGGTGACGTGGACCTTTCCTATACCTGACATGTTCCCCCACCCAGAATTTTTACAACATGGTTAGTGGGACCCGAGGTTACATAATGTAGTTAAAGGTCGGAGGACCCACCCTGGCATTGTTCACGATACATCAAGATCGACGACCAAGAGGCATTGCAGGGACCCAAGTTGCACGGGAGTTAATTATCTAAGGTGATCCTGCAATCCAAACCACAGTTTTCCTAGGGGGTTACGTGTCAGTATCGGAGGAATTGCAGGACGAAAGGTGGGTTACTCCAAACCATAGATGTTTTCCCTTGCAATTTAAAACACGTTAAGTTCTGTGAGAAACCGTGGGTCCCAGTGGATGTGTGGTGCCAGTTGTGAAGTCCGGAGACTTGACACTCTAGAAGGATGGTTCATAAGGGAATGAAAGAACAAACTTTCAAAAAGTTTCGTAATGTCAAGGTGATGAGACGTAATAACATCACCAAGGTGACATGGAAGTGTTCAAAAATTAATGGTTTGGGGCATTGGGGGTGTGCGGATGTGAAATCCTCTGAAGTCCCGAAGCTTCGAAGCTCCAAATTCTTGGATCTCACATGCTTGAAGTTCCACAGTGGGTGTCAGCCATTGGATGTTGGGTAGTCGTGGACTGTTGATCCAACATGCTTCGTGAGTTAGGTAATCTGAACTCTGAGAGATTGTTGTGTGGTGCTTGGAAATATTCCAAAGTCGAAGGACAAAGGCTCGAGTATTCTCTTATTGATCTATCACTTGGTCATGACCCATGGTCGCATGGGTTGGGTATTGAGAGAAAGGGGCTTGTTCTTGAAAAATTCATAGAGAAGAGATCAAAAAGAAAATGAAATGTGAACGTTTTCTTAAATCAGATTGGTTTATGAATGTTGTGGGATTTGTTAAGGAATGATGGCCCGACGAATTCCATTTTTCTGCACATTGTGTCTGCAGAAGTTTAACGAGTGACAAAACTGAATAGAGTTTCCACTGAGTGCAAAGAAATGAAAGAGGCACAGACTGCTTCCAGTTTAGAGAATGAAGCAAAAGGAATGGATGCCCATTTCGGAGTTGAAGGATCGAACTCCAATGGACATGTTGAAGAGATATATAAGGAAGGTCATGTGATGAAAATCATTGATCGATTGTATAAATATGCCCAGAATAACCGAGAAGATAACACGAAGCTCATGAAATATAAGGAACAATAGGGTGAATTCAACCTAAATTTGATGCAGAGTTTGGAGAGAATATAAAATAAGTTGGATAAGGAGTGACTCAAGAAAATCAAGGAGTCACAATACCCCTATGAAGAAAAGAAGATCAAGAAGCATTAGTAGGCATCATTGCCACTCCCCGAAGCAGTCCAATAAGGAGGCACACAATAGTTCAAGCCCATCTCCTACCAGAAATCATAGGAGATCTAGAGTGGATGAGATTAAGGGAGAAATGAACAAGATTAAGCCTCCTAAGTTTGATGGAGAGCATAAGAAGGAGGAAGATGTCGAGACATGGTTGCTTGGCATGAGGAAATATTTCCAACTACAAAATTATTCTTCTCATGTAGAAGGAATAATTGGGATGTATCAACTGGAAGGAAAAGCATCCATGTGGTGGGATCAACTTGTGCAGGTGCAACACAATAGAGAGAAAGATATCACTTGGAAAGAATTCAAGAAATATATTTAGAATAGATACTTGACTAAGATATATTATGATAGAAAAAAGAAAGATTTCTTTGAACTCAAGCTTGGTAGCATGACCATTGATGAATATGAGCGAAGGTTTTTGGAATTAATGAAGTATGTTTCGTTCGTCAAAGATGAGATTTTCAATATTCAAAGGTATATGAGTGGACTGCCACCTTCCATTGGTGACAAGATCTAGTATGATGACCATAAGACTATGGAAGAAACTATAAGAATAGTGAAATTCTGATATGAGAAGAAAAGAGAAAAGCCTACTTATAGGAAGGCTTTGGATGATTCGAAGAAGTTTAAGAAAGAGTAGAGGAAGAAGGGAAACAAACCTCCCTTTTTCAGAAATAGTCCTCAAGGACAACCATCATTTAGAGAGTTGGTAATGGCTGACATAGGGGCACAAAGGCCAAGGAAGAAGCCCATTCAGTGTTGGGGTTGTTAGGGGAACCAAAAGTACAAATATTGTCCCCACAAAAATGGAAAAGTGAGTTTTCCATAATGTTCAGCAAGCTAAAATAGTGGAGGACAAGGGCAATAGAATACCAAGAATCTACGCAGCCCTGAACAACAAGCAAGTACAATATCAATCACACATGATTGAAGTGGAAGGTATGATCAAGAACCATGCCTTTACTATTTTAATTGATTCGGGGGCTAGCCATAGTTATATATATCCTAGAGTGGTGAAAAGTTTGCAATTTTTGAAAATCAAACATGGAAAATCTTGGTTAGTGCAACTAGCTACAGGAACCAAGAGAAAGGTTACAAAATTGGTTAAATCATGTCCAGTGAACATGAATGGACTAAGTACTAAGGCAGACCTGAATATATTACCTTTAGGTTCTTATGATTGCCTAATTGGCATGGATGGGTTCGACCAATACCATGCCATCTTGGACTATTGTAACAAGGAATTCACTTGCCTGGATGAGGAAGGAAATCGAAAAATAGTCCAAGGAATTCCTAGAGATGTGGCTATCAAAGAAATCTCGGCAATGCAGTTGAAGAAGTGCTACAGAAAATGCTATCAATTATTTGCAGCCCATGTGGAGGAAGCATCTAAGGATGAGATCTCAAATATTGAATACCATGTAGTATTAAAATATTTTGAGGATATATTCCAGGAGGTACGAGGACTACCCCCAAAGAGAGACATTGACTTCTCTATTAACCTGATGCCTGGAGAAACTCCAATGTCAAAAAATCCTTATAGGATGAGTACTCTAGAGCTGAAAGAACTACAATTGCAACTTGAAGAGATTCTTAAGAAGGGGTATATATGGCCAAGTGTGTCACCTTGGGAATCCCCGGTCCTATTCGTGATGAAGAAGGATAGAACATTGAGATTTTTCATTGATTTCAGATAATTGAACAAAGTGACTATTAAGAACAAGTATCCTCTGTCGAGGATCGATGATCTCTTTGACCAGTTGAAGGATGCTAATATATTTTCGAAAATAGATCTTAGATCAGGATATCACTAGGTAAGAATAAAGGGTGAATACATCAACAAGACTGACTTTAGAACAAGGTATGGTCATTATGAATTCACAGTGGTTCCATTTGGGTTGTCGAATGTGCCCTCTCTCTTTATGTGCCTAATGAATGGTGTATTCAGGGACTATCTAGACAAGTTTGTCATAGCATTTTTGGATGATATCCTGGTGAATTCCAAGTCAGAGGAAGAGAATGAGCAACATCTGAGGATGGTACTGCAAGTGCTAAGACAACAAAAATTGTTTGCCAAATTGAGCAAGTGTGTGTTTTATCAAAAGAAAATTCATTACTTGGGGAATATCATTTCAAAGAATGTGATAGAAGTCATATCCTTTATGGGTCTAGTTGGCTATTACAGAAGGTTCATTGCATGGTTCTCAAGGATAGCTCGCCCTATCACTTCCTTGAAGAGGAAGGATAAGAGGTTTCAGTGGATAGAAGAATGTAAGAGAATCTTCTAGTGATTGAAGAAGCTATTAACCAGCTCTCCAATCCTAAGGATTGCAGATCCAAATGAATATTTTGTAGTACACACAGATGCATGGAAAGTAGGACTAGAAGGAGTCCTCATCCAGAATGGATTTGTAATATGTTATGAGTCTAGGAAAATTGAAAGAGCATGAAAATAACTATGAAACTCATGATTTGGAGTTGGCAGCTATTGTTCACACTCTTAATCAATGGAGGCACTAACTTATGGGAAGGAGGTTTGAACTGAGGACAGACCATAATCGTTTGAAGTATTTGTTTGATCAACCAACCTTAAATGTTAGGCAGAGTAAGTGGTTGGAATTTATTTGTGAATATGATATTGATATCAAGCATATCAATTGAAAAGAGAACAAAGTGGTTGATGCACTCAACAGGAGAGTGCATGAATTACATGCTACAACCATTAGCATTTACCAAACTGATATTAAGGGTAGAATTTTGGAAGATGGAAATGAAGATTTGTAGTACATGGAGTTGGTAGCAAAGCTACAACAACATCAGATGCTACAAAGAGTGGAAGTGTTAAGCCCTAATATTGGCTCATTACCCCTTAGTTAGGGAATATTAGATTAGTAATGTTATTTTATTTATTTCGGCTTTAAACCATTAGTTGTAATTATACCTCCTAGTCTCCTATATATACCAAGGAGACATTTTCATTTTGAATCATCTTGTACTTGAACATTTAAGTGGGGTAAAAGTAGGTTGCCCCCTCGAAGAGGCTTATTATCTGAAATTATCTATTTTTGAAGGCATTGAGTACTTTTTATAAGGATTTTCTATGCTATATTGATATTTGGTTCTTAACATATGGTATCAAAGCTCAAGGTCTCGGGGTTTCGCTGCTACATCTGAGACACCTTGGAAATTTAGCTATAAATTTTTTTATACAATGTTCCAGAAGGAATAGCTTGGAGGATAGTTAGTAGGTGTATCAAGGTATGTTGGGCTCAAAATTCAGCTCCTGAGGCCTTATAATTTCGGATATACAACCTATACAAGATAAGGTTCTGGAATCATCTTGAACTGAGTCATTGTGCAATTTTCACTATAAACAATTTTCTGTAATGTTTCAGACCCTAAGCCTCAGAGGATATTTACAGAAATTAGTAAGGTATCTTTGGTAAAATGTTCAGCTTCTGGGTCATCTTAAATTTATAGATACTCCCTGTGAAAGATAGGGTATCTGACTAGTCTTATTGACTAGTCTCAAGAAGGTGTTCTAGGTAAAAAAATCATAACTTCTTACTAGAGCATCCAAATTGGGTGGGACTGGTTGCATTGGATTTTGGATAGTATGTAGTATTTCTAGTGTGAGTTTCATAATTGTTTGTCAATTATTTTGTGCAGGGCACACTATACAAGTGAGATCTCATGGAAAGGCCAAAAATCGACAAGTTGTGGGGAAGTTACCATAAATTCCACTTGCCACATCCAATTTTGATCAGACCTATGGCATTGTAGAGAAGAAATATTAGAGAAATACATAAAATAAAGTTTCATACCCAGAAGGGCCAAAACTTGGGATATAAAATAGAAGAAATATTGTCTAGCAGAACCACCTCAAAATCAAGTTTCAAAAGTGATACTTGGCCAACATGCCACCCAAAAAGGGAACTTCTACACCAAATAAGCCTCCAGAAAATTCTACTTGGACTCTTGATGAAGGTGAAGAAGTGCGTAGGGACATAAATGAACTACAAAATAAGATGGATTCAATGGAAGCTAAGTTGGATACTAAGATGGATTCAATGGAAGCTAAGTTGGATACTAAGATAGATGGTTTAAAAGGGGAGATCATGGAAGTATTAAAAAATTTCGTAACAGAGAAGAAACCTAAAAGTGAAAATGAATCCCATGAAATTCATGATGAGGACACAAGGAAGGTGAATCAAGAATGGAGAAACTCCAACTTTGGTTTGAAGACCAACCACGTTCCTAAGATTGATATGAAGAAGTTTGATGGCAAGGACCCAATCACA
>ML795601.1:184083-198894 GCA_009831015.1 Picea engelmannii | reverse complement strand
CTATCATGAAGTCTTGATTAATCTATCAAACTGTACTTTTGCTAACTAACTTCTTTGAATATGTCTTGTCAAACTCTGCAAGCTGCTTGAAGGATGGTTCTTTGGTTTGTCACATTTATCACATAGACTCCCCCTGACTAATATTCATATTACTTGGGAGTCTCTAATAGGGATGGATTAGAACAATTCCTTCTCTGATGTGTATTCATCATCATCTCCATTAGTAGATTCATCATCATTTTCATTGGTAGATTCATTAGCTCTCTGAGCTCTAAATTCTTTCTTTCTATCTGTGGATTCATCTTTCACTACTATTCCTGAAAGTACAATCTCTTGAACCTTTTCCTTATTTACATGTCCTTCCTTTCTTTCAGTTATTTTCCAAACCTTTCTGCATTTGACATCTTTCTTTTTCTCTGTAGAATTTTCTTCATCTTGTTTTATTGCCAATCTTGCGATCTCTGATACCTTGTTATTGTTCACATGTTCTTCCTATTTTCTTATCCATACTTTCTTATATCTGATATCGATGTTCTCTTTCATGGAAGTATCGATCATGCTTCTACAATCACTGGCTATGTGTCCATAGTTATAACATGTGTAACACTCAATGTTACGTGCGACCACATAGACACTTCTTGTTTGAACATTTCTTTTATAATACCTACAATCTGCAACTTTATGTCCAAAATTAGTACAACAAAAAAAATGACCATAAAAGAGATTTTCATACCTGGGAGTGAATGATATTCTTTACGGTGTAGTCCTTCTAAAGTTTTGCCTTGAGTGATCATGATCATGATTTAAGCTTCTTTCTGGCTTGAACACAGATTGTCTTCTTGAAGATGTATCTTCAATAGTTTTCTTAGATTCTGGTTGACCATGATTTCTTCCTTTGAGTACTTCTGCATAACTCTTTCTATTTTCTTCATTCTTCTTTTCTATCAACCTAGAGTGATTCTCTTCATTCTATGTAACTGATGTGGATGTTTCTATCTCTTCAACGTTCTTTTTGAGAATGATGATTTTACTTCTCAATGTGACAACTTCTTCTTCAATTTTCTCAACCTCTTCTTCATTCTTTAATATATGAGACTTCATGACTTATTTTGTTCTCTTCGCTTCTTCAAGCTAAATTTTTAATGTGATTATTTCTTCTTCAAGTACTTTCTCTTCTTGACCAAACTTTGACTCAAGCTGGTTTAGATCATTAATTATTTCCTTAACATGATCTGTCAATATATTCTCTCTCATTTCCGCTTCTTCCTTTTGTGCTACTATGTTGGTTTCCAAACACTTATTTTGATATTCAATATTTTATTTGATCTTTATGGCTTCTTCTAATTGAGTTCTTAAGTTCTCTATGACCTATTGGGGTTCTTCAAAAATGTGAACACTTTCCTTTTGTTTCATCAATTCTTTCGTGAGTGACTTGTTTTATTCTCTTAGTTCATCTAAAGCAGTAATCAATTCTGCCTCATAATTGTCTTATTTTTCAATTTGTTTTTTTGTCTCATTTCCTTCATGGCATTCTATTTCAATATGTCCATGTTTTTCACAATTAAATAAAAACAACATACCTATGGTCATTATGTACTCTTCATCTTCTCAATATGTTTGACATGGTGAACATAATTCTTCTTGATTTGTATCTGCATCTTCTTTGACATTTTCTGAATCTACGATGGGTGAAGAATATATGTCATGTAACTTATCCCAAATTTCTTTTGCTGATAAACATTTACCAACCTTTTCTCTTACCGGATTAGGTAATCCTTCCTAGATGAAATCCATTTCTATTTTTATATTCTTTTTCAATTCCTTCTTGGCTGCAGTCTTTGCCCTTTTTGAACTATCATATCCTGTAGCAAATGATAGCCAAATATAATGTCCCTATGCTTGTAAAATAATTTCGACCTTATGCTCCACATCTCATATGTAAAACCATTATGACCATTAAACATTCATACTCCATTCTCAAATAAATCCATGATCTCCTTCCATTGGTTAAACTGTTTCTTAAAGGAACTGACTCTGAGTCCAATTGTTGGATTACTAAGAGGGGTGTGAATGAGTAATAGAGAAATCTTATCCTTTTTAGCCATATAATGCAAGTGTAATATTAATATAGCATTATCATCCAATATTTGTAGATTAAATAAACAATGAACAAATGAAAAATCATACACATATACAGTACACCAATGTTTTTAAGTGGAAACCCAAAGTGGGAGAAACCCAGAGAATGATTTTTCTTATATGTCTTGAAGAATTACATTCATTGGAAGCACCAATTTCCTTTGTTTTCTAGCTGCAACTGGAAGAAGGCTCCAAATCCCTAGTTTCTTAGGCTACAACCCGAGGGAAGCTCCAACTCCCCAATTCTTTGGCTACAACCAGAAGGAGGCTACAACCACCTATGTTCTCCGACTACAACTAGAAGGTGGCTACAACCACCTGTTTTCCCCGTCTAAATGACCTAACATATAAGTAGAATTATGGAACCATTGTCATAATATCACTGTAAGATATACTATTGTAAACCTGTAACAATCAACCTGCACCAAACAACCTATACCAATAACCTGAACCATGCATCAACCTGTAACTCAACCTTTTATCAACCTGTACCATAAATAAGTGCATCAACCATGCACCAATCTGTACCAAACAACCTGTAATCAACTTGTACCATAAACAAGTGCATCAACCATGCACCACACAACAACACATAATCATCACCAAGATCAATATGTGCTTCTAATAATATACCAATACAAGTATGCTACATCATCCATAAATCATGTGTCAACAATACTACTAACAAGTGCCTCCAAGCATGTAAAAAGTATGTACCAATCATGTATCAACTACTCATCAACTATGACTCATCAAGATGTACCAATATCATCAACTATACACCTCATGTATGTGTGAACTCATCAACTACTTGTCTCAACCATGTACCCAACATGTACCTCAACCAAAATCCCTCATCAATTTCTTCATCCAACTCTGATTTATAACTATGTAATAGACCTGGTGTATATGATCACATACCTGCAAACCTTCCTTGACTTTAACAACAAGAGACTATCATTTTCATCAAACTTTTCTTTAGTCTCACATGACTAGTTTTGGATTAGTCAACAACTCGAACTTGAAATAATCATAACTATGTACCTGTAATGAATAAAGATCTAAAAATAGTACACAATTTTCTTCAATGTGTTTTATGAAATTCCTCTAGGTGTCACTACTTGGAGCCTCTCATAAAAGGAGTTATAGCGAATGATCTGAAAATAGAAGGCTGACTTGTTATGCTATGCAAGCACCCTCTTCTTCATTAAATAAACTTTACAGGACCTTGCTTCATGTGTTAAAATATGCAAGATAAATTATGTGCCAAGTTTATGCTTCTTCTTTTAAATGTTCATGTGTGAGGATATGTTCTTTTAAATGGTTAAATATGTGATTTAAATAAATACAAAACAACATAACTTGCAGAAAATAAACCATCAAACTCACAACAACAACAAGATGATAAAGGAGTTCACCCCTCTCCGGGCTACATCTCCTTGAGCGTCCATCAATGGACTTGGCTCTCTAGGATTAATTTGTCAAAGATTATTTTACAAGATGTTGCTCAAATCCAATGGAAATTATGACTGTACCATTGGGATCATAATACATAAAAACCCCAAAAATGACTAATAAAACTCTGAAAACAGATCATGGCTCATCCGGGCATGACCTCTTCTACATGTGCCCTTAAGCTTCCTTGAGATTCTCTTTGGAAAAAAAATCTGTAAAAGTCCTCAAAAGCCTCTGAAACCTATCCTAATGTGTTCAGAGCATAACATTTAGCCAAAAATGACTATTCAGTCACAGAAAACAAACTTGGACTCACCAAAACAAGACCTCAATCAATGAGGGCTTCAAGCTCCTTGGAGCTTGCTGAAACTTCAATGGTTAAAACCCTACAAACAAAGTCTTCAAATGACTATGAAAATAGTGCCAATGGATTCAGAATGTCAAAAAACCCCTATCTGGGCTTTTACGGCACCTCATTTGGCCAAACAATGAAGAAGATAGGCCTCCTGCCATCCTCTTCCTTCAAGCTTGTTGTCTCTGGTTCGCCAAAACGCACCTCTGGCCAAAACACATGCTTAAACCCAACACACGTGCACAACCACAAAACTGTCCAAACTGTAGGATGGTTATGGGTGCACCAGCCCCTAACCATCAAGCTCTCGGGCAGATGGGTCCATGTGACCTCACACAAAATATAAAAGGGCTCTATTTCCCAATGAATAGAACAATGAAAAATGGCAAGAAAACCGTTCAAACAACAAATTAAAACCAAAACAAGCGCACCAATCGTTCAAGTCATATGATATAACATATGACTGAAGCTATGGTGTTTGTAACCACCCCTGTGCGCAATACACATGGTCATATGGTATGATTCACAAGACCGTAGGCTTTGGATATGTTTTAAAAGTCTCACGCTCCATGTATAAAGTGGTGGTCATATATATCAATACATGTGACCGGGGCTGGGGCTATGCCCTAGCCTGGACGTGCCGCAAATCTCATTCCAATGCAATTCAAATGTAATTAAACCCATAGTTTAAACAAGCACCACCGTGTGGGCTAGTGGTATCCCACACACTACCAAAACGCAGAGCCATAGGGGAGGTCTGGGGTTCGACCCCCACGGACTCCATACAATTTTAAACAACAAACCATAGCCAATAACGAGGTGCCATGTGGCAGCCCATGACTGGGCCACGTGGCACCACACCATTAACCAAAATGATGCCATGTGTCACATCATAATTCAACCACATCTACCTATCAAAAAATGCCATGTCATCACATGCCACATCAATGTACGAACATACGGTCTCTGCCATGTCATCCTGTATAGACTGCACAGTTAGCATCCTTTTTTTTACTTGTTTGACGATTCGAACAGATTGTGATATCTCTCGCTCCCAATGTCCGTTTCAACCCAAATGAGTTGCGTTGGGTTCGTGACGATAAGGGCTATGCACCCGTTTGTTTTGAGGCAATTCTGAGAACGTTGATTTTTGAGCTAAAATTTGACCCCTGGTCCAGATTTTGATCACACCTTCCCACTGAAA
This sequence comes from Picea engelmannii, assembly GCA_009831015.1. Classification (NCBI taxonomy): domain Eukaryota; kingdom Viridiplantae; phylum Streptophyta; class Pinopsida; order Pinales; family Pinaceae; genus Picea; species Picea engelmannii. The sequence goes on along the minus strand of ML795601.1, from coordinate 193,744 downwards.
GGCTTTTGGACCCACAAAAGCTTATGATTATCTATCTAAGATTTAATACTCTTCTACTTTCAAGTTCTATCAACTGATTCTACTTGAAAAGTCTTTTTGACAATCACCTGGATACTTTGATATGCCTTGCACTGCAACTGGCTATGTCCCTCAACCACTATTCTCTGGCTGCTGCTGACCCACTGTTCTCTTTGTGCTTGGAAGACTACCAACCTTTCCACTGAGAATCAAGTCCCTCTTGTGAACTCTTTGACGTCAACACAATCAACACTCCAATGGCTACAAAAACTTTCCTGCGACATCTTGTCACAAGCCAAGAAAACCATCAATCCTGAAAACAAATTATACAAGACTGAAAAATGATGCCAAAAAAGAATTTTTCTCTTCAAAAAAACTGTTGCATCTTGTACTTTATCAAAGCACATGGAGTTTTCCTGCATCTTGGTGTACTCAAAATCAACTTACAAGTCAACAAACACCATCGACTAAACACAAGTCAGAAAACACGATCAACACAACATAGTCGTCAAGACAACATCAACACCAGTCGAGACTCATTTGAAACATATCAACCTTCCCAATATGACAATTTGACATACATGATACAAAATCATGTTACAATCATGAATCATTCATGATGAACCATCACCAGGTTCACTGCTTACACATACATAAAAACAAATGCATGTGCATGAGTCTTCAACTCTCCTTCCAGTACAAACATAAGTACATAAACCCAAAACATGTGGGTACATAAGAGATGAATATGAAAAAGATATATGGCTGTAACAAATGAACATCATACCCATATTTTACATCCTCCTGACGAAGTTGTGCAACAACAAAAATTGCTTCAAATGAATTGCATTCTCATGCAACTTGCATCATACAAGTTGTGATAAAATGATACAACTTGTCATACTCTCAACATAAATGCACACATAACGCTGAAAAGTGCATTTACAATAGAGAAATGCAAGCCTTACTTGCTCAAGAAATCCAACCATTTCTTACCAAGCCAACTCAACGGTGACTTTTTCTGCTGAAAATCATCTTCTTGTGAATCATCTTGACTCATATCGATGATGGAATCTCCTCTTCCATTCTTGTCAATCTCTTTATCCATCTGCTTCTTATGTTGTGGATGAGTGGTTGGATGCAATGTCCAACATTGGTCAATGAGATGACCCCGCTTCTGACAATGAGTGCAAATCTTTTGCATCCTCTTTTCACATTGTCTTTGCTTATAAAGTTTCCTGAAAATGGTTAATCTTTTCCAAGATTTTGAAATATGATGGTTATATAAACCACAATATGTACATGGATTCTTTCTTCCATTTTTACATACAAATTTATCATGCTTAACATAATCAAAAGCAACTGAATGATAAGAAGAAGTATACCTTGAACATTCACCTTTATCACCTCTTTGAGGAGGTGAATCTGAAGAGTTACAAGCTCTCATTTGAATACCAACAACAATGTTCTTGTCCTCATGGCTGTCACAACTCTTTTGTTTCACACATTTTCATTCATATTGAACACAAGCCTTGCATGCTAGAGGGATTGAACTTTCAACAAAATTTATTGAACTTTCACCTTTATAGCCTTTTTGAGGAGGTGAACTTGAAACAAAATTTATTCTTGGAACTTTTTCCCTTGTCTCCTCAACTTTGGAATCTGCTCCATTTCTTCGTTCATATCCAAGACCACAATACTTAGGTCTCTCTTCAACAACAATAGTCTCAACAATGCCTTGTGCATGCTTTCTTAACCCTTTACCTTCATAGCCCATTTTTAACAATAACTTGGACCCTATTCCTCTTATGTGGTTTTCAAAAACACCAAAACATTCATCTTGAGAGGAATTATAAGATAAAATAACATTACATACCTTATGTTCATACATGTACTTGGTAAGGGTTTCCTTTGCCTCATGGAGTTGATTCTCCATCTCATGCAACTTTTCAAGAAGCTAGTCTTTCTCCTTCTTTATGGCCATCGACTGCTCTTCAAGGGAAATGCTCTCCTTTCTATCTTCACACATATCTTTCATCAAATCTCTCATGGTTAGTAACTCCTTCAACATCTCTTTGTGAAAGAAATTGGATAATGAAGATGTATGAGAACTATCAATATTTGAAGCTTCCTCCATCCTTGCAAGATATCAAACTTCAACACAAAACTTGCACAAATACCAACAACTAAATCTCAAGCTATCAATGGAAATCACATGAGAAAAACAAACTATGCTCTGATACCACCTGGTATGAAAATAGAAGGATGACTTGTTACGCTATGCAAGCACCCTCTACTTCATTAAATAAACATTACAAGACCTTGCTTCATGTGTTAAAATATGAAAGATAAATTATGTGCCAAGTTTATGCTTCTTCTTTTAAATGTTCATGTGTGAGGATATGTTCTTTTAAATGGTTAAATATGTTCTTTAAATAAATACATAGTAACATAACTTGCAACAAATAAACCGTCAAACTCACAACAACAACAAGATGATAAAGGAGTTCACCCCTCTCCGGGCTACATCTCCTTGAGCGTCCATCAATGGCCTTGGCTCTCTGGGATTAATTTGTCAAAGATTCTTTTACAAGCTACTTCTCAACTCCAATGGAAATTCTGACTGTACCATTGGGATTAGAATACATAAAAACCCCAAAAATGACTAATAAAACTCTGAAAATGGATTATGGCTCATCTGGGCATGACCTCTTCTACATGTGGCCTTAAGCTTCCCTGAGCTTCTCTTTAGAAAAAACATCTATCAAATTCCTCAAAATACTTTGAAACCTATTCCAATGTGTGCAGAGCATAACAATTAGCCAAAAATGACTATTCAGTCACATAAAACAAACTTGGACTCACCAAAACATGACCTCAATCAATGAGGGCTTCAAGCTCGGAGCTTGCTGAAACTTCAATGGTTAAAAAACTACAAAAGAAGTCTTCAAATGGCTGTGAAAATAGTGCCAATGGATTCAGAACATCCAAAAAACCCTAGCTGGGCTTTTACAGCACCTCATTCGGCCAAAAAATGAAGAAGATAGGCCTCCTGCCATCCTCTTCCTTCAAGCTTGTTGTCTCTAGTTTTCCAAAACGCACCTCTAGGCTCACAACCAAGAACACGCTCCAAAACGTGTGCTTAAACCCAACACATGTGCACAACCACAAAACTATCCAAATTGTAGGATGGTTATGGGCACACCAGCCCCTAACCGTTAAGCTCTCAGGCACATGGGTCCATGTGACCTCGTGCAAAATATAAAAGGGCTCTATTTCCCAAAGAATAGAACAATGACAAATGGTGGGAAAACTGTTCAAACCACAAATTAAAACCAAAACGCGCGTGCCAACCGTTCAAGTCATATGATATAACATACGACCAGAGCTATGGTGTTTGTAAAGCACCCCCGCGCGCAATACACATGGTCATATGGTATGATTCACAAGACCGCAGGCTTTGAATATGTTTTAAAAGTCGCGCACTCCATGTATAAAGTGGTGGTCATATATATCAATACATGCGATCGGGGCTGGGGTTATGCCTCAGCCCGGACGCGCCCCAAATCTCATTCCAATGCAATTCAAATGTAATTAAATCCATAGTTTAAACAAGCACCATCGTGTGGGCTAGTGGTAGCCCACACACTACCAAAGCGCGCAGCCATAGGGGAGGTTCAGGGTTCGACCCCCACGAATTCCATACAATTTTAAACAACAAACCATAGCCAATAATGAGGTGCCACGTGGTAGCCCATGACTGGGCCATGTGGCACCACACCATTAACCAAAATGATGCCACGTGTCACATCATAATTTGACCACATCTGCCAATCAAAAACTGCCACATCATCACATGCCACATCAGCGTATGGACGTACGGTCTCTACCACGTCAGCCTGTATGAACTGCACAATCATCGTCCTTTTTTTTACTTGTTTGACGATTTGAACAGATCGTGATATTTCTCGCTCCCAACGTCCGTTTGAACCCAAACGAGTTGCGTTGGGTTCGTGACGATGAGGGCTATGCACCCATGCATTTTGAGGAAATTCCAAGAACGTTGATTTTTGAGCTAAAATTTGACCCCTGGTCCAGATTTTGATCAACAAAAATGACATACCTTGTTGAATTCTGGCTTATTCTAGAGAGCAAACTTGTAGAGCATGCCCCGCATGGAATATTTGTTCTATGGATATGAAAATTTTACACAGAACACTATAGACGATACTCTAACAAACACATTTACTATTAGTTAATTTGAGTATGTTATGAATAATTTATGACGTTTTTACCTGAAACACCTATTTTAGACTAGTTTCAGGACTAGCCACAAACCCTATTTTCCACGTAGTGTAACTCCAAAACTACAACGACCCACAAAATGAAATTTGTACCAAAAATACTGGGATATGTTTTCACAATGGCCTATCATTTTCACGGTCTGAATCATTCTAGAAAAAATGTTATTGCAAAAATGGTGAGATGACCTGTAAATAGCATACCTTAGAAAGCATCATCAAAATAATTTATCCTCCCTTCAATTTCAGCCTTCTTTACTTCACCTTCTCTCTGAAATTTGGCTTAGATATCCTTTGGTTACCTCAGTCACCTGTATATATTCAATATGCTCAATTGTGATATGAAATGAGACAGCCTTGCCTCTTATTTATACTTTCATGTAGCTTCCTCAAGGGGTTACCTTTTAACCATCTTAACCCACATTCCTTATTTTAGGGTTAACCAACTTCTAACCACTTGTTGAATTAGTAATTTATCCATTAAATTTATTATTTAAACAATTTATCTTGTATCCACTTTGAATTATAGTATGATTATCACTTCACTTTACCTCGAGGGGTTACCTTCTAACCATCTTAAACAACTTTCCTTATTTTATGGCTAACCCACTTCTAACCACTTGTCAACTTAGTAATTTCTCCATTAACTTTATTATTTAAATAATTTCTTTTGTATTCACTTTGAATTATAGTACACTCATCACTTCAATTTATTATTTTCCTTCTAAAAATATGTTAAACCACTTTGACTACTTTGACCTTTTGGGTCTTCTAGATGACTCATGAGGGTTTTCCAACTTCACATGGCCATAACTCTCTAAACGTGAGGAGTTATGTGATGTTCCACATACCAATGGAAATGGCATGACATGTACTATCCATATAGAATAATATTACCTGAAAATATATCAAAACACATAGTGTTATCCATCAAACAAACTTGGGTCCATTACCCAAACTTGGGTTCTCCAACTTCACATGGCCATAACTCTTTAACTACAAGGAGTTATGTGATGCTCCACATACCACCAAAAATGGAATGACATGTACTATCCATATATAATAGTATTACCTTCAAATATATTAAAACTCATACCATTATACATGAAACAACCTTGGGTCCATTACCCAAACCTTTGTTCTACCAGAATTCACTATCAGACTTTCTCCAAGGGTTGACATCAATCAATAAGTCTTGAAATCAATATAAAATATCACTCTCCAATGGTTGACATCAATGAAAACCACCAATCCATACCAACTATCCATCAACCTAAGCCAATTATCTGACAACCAATCCTTCAAAAACACAAAAAAATTACTTGATGGACTAAGAGCCTATAGAGGTGGAAACATTATACTTCCTTGATCACCTTACACTTGAAAAAAGAGACCAGCCACAAAAATGGATATGTCATCCCCCAACTACTTCATCAATCTATCACTCCTCCTTGTTGCAGGAGAACTTCCCTTTGTCATTGCAACATATTTTTCCTTTGCATGGATACTCCTCTTGACTACAGGTGTATTCTTCTTAACTGTTGGTTCATATCTTTCAATTGCAGCCTGTACCAGAACATTTAAGTTTCTGTATGCCATTTCATCCTTAAAATGATGAAATTCCTCCTTGAGCTTTCTATTTTGGGACTGAAAGCATCTTTTGTTATTGTAGAGGTTCTTAAGTTTCCTAGGGAGAGGCTTGGCTCTTCTTGCTGAAAAATTTGCCAGATTAAGGGTTTCACTATACATATCCATGAGCTCCTTCATCTTGCTTCTCCCAGTCAAACTTTCTTCATTCAAATGAGAAACTTCTTTCCTAGCCTCCCTGAGTTGTCTGATCACTCTTTTGAAAGTGGGATTACTAGGTGGAGTGTTGATGTTGATCACCTCAATAGGTTTCTCAATGGATTTACCTTTATATTTATGCTAAATGGAGGCTTTGTCTATAACCTCAATACGATTCTCAATTCCTTCAACCTTATATTTCTATTTCCTTGGAAATGAAGCCTTAGGTAAGACCTATGCTTCATCTTCCTTGAGGGATGATGATCTAGTAAAATGCTTCCTAATTCTGATCTTATCTGTTAGAGTAGGTGAAGGGAAATGAAACTTCCTTCCCCTCTTGGCTATGGTTTTGGTGGATGAAGGGAATTCTTCCAATTCAGGTGCAAGAGGAGGTGAAAAATATATCTATGGAGAGTGATGAACCTCCCTCTCTTTTTCTTCAATTTCCTTGAGGGTTTCTTTGTCTTGAGTAGTGGGTTTTCTTTTTCTCTTCCTTCTTTTTCCTTCTAGGGAAAAACTACTAGATGAAAAAGGGATATGCATCCTATATTGAGGGGTAGATGATATATCTAGCTGCATATTGGAAGAGACAATGAACTATTCCCAAGGAATGTTCCTCTTCTTCAACTCTTCCATCACCAACATCCTGATCAACCCAGAGTGAAAGATACTAGTGCCCACAACCTTGGACTTGGCTTTGACTCTATCAAACATCTTTCCCATGATCCTCAAAAGATGAAAAGGGATATTCATTGCATCCTTACAAGTGAAGTGTAGAAAGAGTATTATATGATACTGTTATAACACGTTAAACATTCCCTCACATGTAAAATATCTCTGGATGATCTTCAACATTTTATTAAAGCCTTCAACTAGGTGGTTCCTAGGCACTCCCTTTGACAAATTGTCTATCTTATAGTTTGGTTTGAGGAAGTCCTTGGAGAAGGCATCATTGATGATCATGGATTTGAACCACATCTCACCAGTATTAGGAATCCAAGTGGTTGCTGCAATAGAGGCTTTAGATACCTCAAACTCAAGGTTTATCACCTTAGTCTTAATGCCATCAAAGTGTAATGCAAACCACCTTTCTACATCAGGGTGTTACCTTTGCATGTTTTGGAAAAAAGAGAGGTAACCAACCCTTTGGAAAACCTCCCTAACCATTTTCTTAGCATCAAATAGGTGCATGTCAGAAGTTTCATTCCAGACCACACTCCCTCCCTTGTGATACTTCTTCCTTTGAGGTGTCTCCATGGATATAAACAAGGGATGAAATGCTTTGGTGTAGTGAGGGGTAAAGGAAACAAACATAGGAAAAGATCAATGAGAATTGAAAGTGGCTAATGATTTCTCTCTCTCAAGGATTTTCCTCCAACTCACTTTGAATTAGCAATAGATTGTTTTGATTGAATTTATTTTAAAATTGAGAGAAAGAAACTTCGAGTTAAGGAAGGTAGGGATGCACTTCTCAGTTTTATGCCACCATACAATGGTCATCAAAGTTTTAAAGGGTAAGGAATGATATTCTCCTCACTGCCAGCAGATCTTAAGATAAACGAATGATGACACATTGAATAAAAGAGGATAATGCATGGGTCTTCGAATACAAAAGATAGCACTAACAAATCCTAGTAAAACGCAACACTGAGACAGGGGATCTGTAGCGTAGTTTTAGAAATGACTTTATGTAGTGCAGTGTGGACACAAGGGCCAAGTGAATGAATGGGCATTCAAGATTTAGAAGAAAAATGGCTTGACCTCTAGAATAGGTCAAATTCAGTTGGAAAATGGCAGTGAAGTCTATGGAATAAGAGTTACATATGAAAATGTATGAGAGAGTATACAGTCTGCAGTGCCAGGCGCTACCAAAAGTTGAGGTAGGGGTATCTTAATACTTTCCCATGCAGTTGAAAGGACTCACATAATACCTAGAGATTGTGCCTGATAATGAAGGATCTACAAAAAGATATGGAACTTCTACATCCACCTCAACCTCCAATTTTTATTTTACAGTCGATCCCATAGTGCAATCTGCAGGTTGTATGAACTAGTGATTTCAACACCATCGAGATTGGGAGAAAAATTCAAATGCTTAAATAGTTAGCAAGCTCATAAATGACCGAATCTCAATATTATTTTTTAACGAAAAGGGCTCTGAAAAGAAGAGAAATCATGACCTCAATTGATTATGATGAATTATGGTAAAGATTATAGGACAAAGGTGCACGACGAAAACTCCTAGTGAGTTGGTAGCTCCTTTTTATAACATACATAGGGATAACATGGAAAGGATAAAGAGCATGAGTGGATGGAGTGATATGTCAGGTCATTAGGATCATGGGTTATATTATGCTTGGTTTCAAGTCAAAAGGTGAGTCAAAGACATGAAACATAAAATGAGCCTAGGCTAAAAACATATGTGTTGGCCAAAAAGTGAGTCAAAACCCAAGTATTTATTTGTTTAGACTTACCTAAGCAAATCACAAAAAGAAAAATAAATAAAACCTAAATTCTAAAGGATAAAAATTAAAACCTAAGGGATAAAAGACACAAGGAAATTTCATGTGATAACATTGGCTCCACAGGGGATGGCATTCTCCCTGTGAGCTACCAAGAATAAGCAACTTCAGTGTCTTATCCTAAGGCTATGGGGTTACTTATTCAATCAGAAATAAAACAAAAAAGATATTTACAATGAATGAAAATCCACTCATGTATTAAGAAAAATAATTTTTCAGAAAGTTCCCATTGATAGGGCCACCAAAAAATTTAGAATCCTCCAAATTCTGCAACTTATAAGTGTTATTTGAAAATACCTTAGAAATCTTAAAGGGACCAATCCACAAGGCTTCAAATTTACCATGTTTTCCTTTATGTTGCTTGGGTGCATCCCACTTGAGCACAAGATCTCCCAGCTAGAAATATTCTTTTCTTACCTTCTTGTCAAAGTCTTTCTTGATCTTCTGTTGATGGTCCTGTGCTTTTTCTAGTAACTGCTCTCTAGTCTGTCGCACTTCTACTAGTTGTTGTATTCCTTTGACCATATCATTAAGTTCTCCTTGGTAGTCTTTGTTATCACTGAAATTTCGTCTGCACATGGTTACAAGAACTCAGCATCGTCAAACAGTAATGAAGTCATTCATGGACCTAAATTAATACCACAACATTCAAAAAAAGGTCAAAAACTATACAAAGTAGTGCAAAATTGAAGAGCGATTTGCATACATTGGGCATGTGCGCACATGCATGGAATAGGGACGTATAAAGCACGCACAGGTGCACGATGCATGACTATTAGCGCAAAAAGCTGTGCACCTACTAAACGATGCATTTATGAATGTGGTCGACCTCTCAACCACTTATGGTTCAGATCCCAAGTCGATTTGACCTCCAAATCCGGCTTGGATCTGAATGGTGGGCTGGTCAAAGACCTAATAATGCCCTAAATGGCCTCTTTTCACACTACAAAGGAGTTACACAATAACCCAATGCAATGCTATAAAAATCCATGAATGCACCTCATTTTCTCAAGGAATTCAAAGTAATGTTATGCT
>ML795601.1:155444-180878 GCA_009831015.1 Picea engelmannii | reverse complement strand
TGGTTCAGATCCCAAGTCGATTTGACCTCCAAATCCGGCTTGGATCTGAATGGTGGGCTGGTCAAAGACCTAATAATGCCCTAAATGGCCTCTTTTCACACTACAAAGGAGTTACACAATAACCCAATGCAATGCTATAAAAAGCCATGAATGCACCTTATTTTCTCAAGGAATTCAAAGTAATGTTTTGCTTCCTAGATTGTTTTAAGGACTCCATCCTTGACAAGAACACATTGGCACCATTTCATTAAGCAATCCACCTCTCCATTGAGTGGATTTGCAAAGAGTTCTTTCACCACCATTTTCATTTTTCTTGTTGTAAGAAGAGCTACTAGTGAGGGTCCAAGAGCCTTCCCTTGGAGGAAGAAGGGACTCATAGTCCCCTTTCTTCTTGGTGCTTTGTTTTCATCAATAGATCAGCCTCAAAACATTGGTGACATGGGTCTTTTTGTTCTTGTTATCTCTATGTCCCTATGCTTATGATTTTAGTTTATATTAGTTTAATTCTTGATTATAGTTTTGTTTTTCTTTCTCTAACTCTTTCCTCTACAGCTGTCCTACTCAACAGACCCAACTGAGCTTGCAAGCACCTCTTATTTGCTCACCAAGGTGACGAAAAAGGTGCAACAGATTGACGACTCCACTGGGGAAAGGTATCAAATTCCTACCTCATTTGGGTTTATTTTTCTCTTCTTTTAGTTTGTTTAACTTGCAGGTACACTAACCAGCCTAAGCCAACCTGCCAACCATCCAATTCAAAGGAGAATTGAGAGAAATCCATCCGGATTTTTCTTTCTCGGTCGCTTGTCACTAGTGCATGGGTATTCTACTCCACAGGCATGCATCGTGCACACATGCACTTAAGTGACAACTTTTCTCTGCGCGCATGCACTTTTAGACCCATCTCTGTTCGCGCGCCTGCGCTTTGTACGCCTTTATCTTCACTAGGGGCTGCGCATCTGAGCAAAATTTCACATTGTAAGTTGTTGGGATGTGGGGAAGGCCATTTTCCTTCTTAAAAATGATGTCTAGCATGTTCTAAAAGAAACACCACACTTAGTCCCCTCGTCATATAAAGGGGTTAGTCAAACACACATAGGAACTTAGGAGGATAAAAATCAATTTCCCTTATTTGCTTTTTTCCACATGGATGGCTTGTTTTGGCTTACAACATAAGGTGGAAATAATTTTTAATCACGTCTAACTTACATTGGGACTAGAAGTTGAATCACAATTGCTTAGTATTCTCTTCTCTCATGCGTTCAAGTGACCTTGAGAATTAGAAAAGGATTGTGAAACAATTTCATCTCCCTTAACAAAGTTTAAAACCTTTAGGAGAGGACAACGACCCTTCTTGGGACCCCTCTTAGTTTTGTTTTTCAAAACACATCTTAATATTGTAACGGGCCCACACATGCCCACATGCTACAAAGATAGGATAGTGTTTGAAATTTTTCTTTCTTAGATCAAAACACTAGGGAAGTTTAAAGGTTTGTAATGGGCCCATACATGCCCACATATTCAATCTAGGATAGTTTCAAGATTTTCTTAGATTACATCACAATAGGGAGTTAAAGGATAGTAATGGACCCACATGTCCACATGCTAGCTTCCTAGGGCTTTTGAATTATGCAAGGTTGTACCAAAGGCACTTAGTTAATTAGGTAATCAAACTCTTGTAAAGGACCAAGAGAAGTCCACATGCAGCAAGGTGACATCTAATTCACTAAAAATTGGCACACTTTCACTCACACACAAAAGTCACTTATCACTCACATAGCTTCTTCTTGAAACGTGGAGGTCTAAGTAAGTTTCCTCCAAAAAGGGATTCCGAAAATACCCCATATTTTCTTGATAGGACTATCCACTCCCATTTTTAATCAACGAGGTTGGTTTGCACCCCCAACCTCCCAAAACAACTACATCTAAAATATTTCTAAAAACTCACTAAGTTTTCCTCCACAGGAGGTGCCAAAAGAAATTTTTTAGTCTAGGTAGGATTTCAAGGATAGGCATCCAAATAACTCCCCATTATCTGGTTCACACATTGTCAAAACATAGAGGTTGTCAAATAGGGAACTGAAAATCCTCCAAGTCAAGTGTTCCAGTCACCATAAGGCAGGGAGATACCCATGAAGGGTTGAAGGCTGAGGTCTAGTTGTTCTGTGCATCCCCCCTTGAGGCACCCACCTCTTGGACGGGATCCAACCCGTGACCCATTTCTTAGGCCGAAAATCTAAATGCCGCACTTTGACCGAGGTAATTAGTGACCAACTTTAGGACATATAACTAGGTGGCAATTGTGGGTTGCAGTTGCACCTTGATTGGATTTTGTGTGGCTATTGGGAAATATCACCAGCTCTTTCAGGATATGCCCCCTTTACCCCTCATTATAACCAATTATTTCATCCTTCACTAGTTTCTCTTCCGGTGACTTCAGACCCCATTGTTGAGTACTATTGGAAGGTCCAGTGCTATTTGAGAGGAAGGACATTACGTTTTCTAGGACACGAGCATTTTCTTTCTTTTGATTCCCCCACGTGGACAAAACCCACTTACCCATATATATGCTTATTTCTCATTTTATGTATGATGCACATATGATTACAGTTTGATTTGGATATATATATTGTGTAAACATTCAAAGCAAAGACTCTTGTTTCTAAATTACTCTCATCACTTTTTGCACATATTCACACAGCTAGTCTGACATCATAGGGGAACCACAAAACCCTCATTGTTCACGATGCTTGCTCAACCTCCCTCCTATTTTAGGGGGGGTATCTGGTCATGCCTGTTCATCAGCACCTCCTTCACACACTCCTATGAGTGCTACTATATTAGGATCATATTTTCTTGGTTCTACATTACTTGGGTCAAGTTCCCAAGGTCATCCGTTTACTCGCTCTCCTTTACACGGAAGTAGGGGACCCACTTCCTCTCAAAGAGGGAGAACCAACCCACCTAGCCCCCATCACGGGTCAGGTTCACAACACACTATGGCCAGAGCTAATCCTCCCCACCCACTACAGATTCCATATTTGGCCTCTCTCAACATACTGGATCTCACCAAACTCACCAATGATCCTATATTGCATGATCCCACATGGCCTGTAATGCCAACCAAACTACCTTCAGACATACCAAAGTTTGAAGGAAAGGCAGGGGATGACCCTGCTAACCATGTCATGACCTTTCATCTATGGTGCTATTCTAACAGCATTATGGATGATTCCATCATACTGCGATTATTTCAACGCACATTCATTGGCCCATCAGTTAAATGGTATGTTGAAGAAAAATTGGGGTCCCACGCAACTTTTGAGTCATTGGCCAAAGCATTCTTGACCTTCTTCCAATTACCCATCCTCCACGACAATGGTCTAGAACTACTTTCTAATTTCAAACAAACCTTAGCCACACACATCGCTGACCACATTCATGAGTGGTGTAGGCGACGTAGTTTGTGTAAAGCAGAAACCACCAAGAAACAGTGTCTCGACTGGTTTCTTAGATCACTTGTCTCTCTCCTTGGAAAGGATGTAGCTTCCACCTTCCCTCAATATGAAGAGGAAGCCATCAGTAAAGCCCAATAGTATGACCTCATCTATGCACAGTCAGGGTACTTATCCACGGTACTTCCTAATCTTCCAAAACCTGTGCCATTTGGCCAAGACAAACCTGGGATGTCTCACTTAGCAGACGGACTAATAGGTGACACCACACACCATGGTCCACAACCCCAACCACCACCGATGTATGGAACACCTTAATACCCGCTGACATACGGGGGCACTCCTTATTACCCCCCAACCCCTTATCAATAACCATACCCTATTGCTATACCTCCACCCATCAGTGAACCACCACTGGAACCTCCCATACATCCACCTATTCCCACAAACAGTGGTACTCCCTCAACATCAACTTATAGTACTAGTGAAAGCACTATACCTTCCTATGTACCTTATGGATATCTACCACCACAAAATCCATACTTCCCATTTCCTGGTCCTCCACAGCCAATGGCTCCCCCGCATCCTCATGCGGGGGTAAATTTTGTTCAACCCTCTGCTGCTCAACAATACCAAAATATTGAATAGTTGAACACAGCCAATCCAACTCACCCATCAAACAATGCCAAGAAGAAAGGATGGAACATGAATAACAACAACTCAGGTCAAGGCGGGAATCAACCCCCACAGCACCAACCAACTGGGGGAAACCAGAACCAAGGGAACCAAAACCCCCAAGGGGGCAATAATAATAAAAGCCAAGGGAGAAATAATGTTAAAACCATCTTCCCTTGTGCCCTTTGTGGTGAGTTCGGACATTACACTCATCATTTCCCCGAGATCGCTGATTTCAAACGGTTGAAAGACTCTGGTAGTCTTCCCCATTCTCTTGCACAACCTGTCCCTCAGCAGGCACCACAACAATACATGCAACAACCCCCTCCCGCCATGCTGCAAAATCCTATTCCACATCAAGGTGTGATAAACACCCAATAGGACACACAACATCCCCCACCTTAGGTGGGGAAATACCACAACCTCAACAATCCAACAGAGCGTACAATTCTCTTCACCAGTGAGGAAGAAATCCTTCTGCAAACTCGTAATCATTAGTATCATGCCCCCGCTGAGTCTACTCCCATATCTCCAGAGACAAACCCTACACCGACGGGATCCCCGTTGGTGATTCCTCGCCCTTCCGCCAAACCACCACTACGCATCCCTCACATCCCCTTGCGCAGGAATGTCCACAACCCACAGGCTAGGGAAACTCATAACTATAGTTTGGTAGACGACTTAGCACAATCCCTAGCTGCCATGTCAGTCTTGGAAGTCCTCCAGACTTGTCCCACTCAGCGGAAATCACTACTTTCCACCTTGGGGGCAGTCGACCCTACAGATACTTGACTCATCACCTTTGATCTTGACAGCAGAGAACCTCGTCTTTCCACCTTGATCGCTTTTCAAATACTCGTGAAAATACGAAACATCACAGGTCATCGGTGTATCATCGATGAAGGTGCATCTACGTGCATCATGTCCAAAACAGTATGGCAGAAGCTTGGTTCCCCTGAGATCATACCTTCTACCATCACATTACGAGCTTATGATGAAAGACCATCCTCTCCTAAAGGTCTCTTCCAAAATGTTCCCATTGAACTCGGGGGCAAGACTATCCTCATTGACATCGAAGTTATCGACGACCCACTTGATTATAATATCCTATTTGGTCGTAGCTACATGTACGCTATGAAGGCAGTGGGATCTTCCGTCTTTCAGAAAATGATGTTCCTCCACAATGGGAAGATCGTGACCATCGACCAATTCTCACATTATGAGCTTAACCCATCTGCCAACCTCAATAACATTCTTCCCCTCATCCACACAAACCCAGACGCTTATCCACTAGTCGAGATGGGTCCTGGGATTTTTAAAGATCCATCCTTGTTAGGGACATACCATGGAGCACCACCACTCCTTCATCCTGCTAATCAAGTATGCGTCATCTCCTCTAACGGAACTCACACAGAGGATGCTCGTCCTCCTCAGAAGGCTTCGGTCATTCCTGACATCCCAACAGTCACAGAACCACTCCCGCCGGAACCTCCTGTGCACTTGTCGACCTCAAAAATCCATGAATCCATATCCCCTCAGGGGCATAGTCCCGTTTGGGAGACAATCCCCCAACCCCTCACTCAAATTCCCTTCTTTTACCCTCCACCAGGTATAAAATCTTTTCAGGTAGTCACAACGCTCACACTACCTAATATGGTGTTAGCAATCCCAGTGTGGTATTTACACCCACCTGAGATGGTCCCACAACCATCCATTCCCCCACAGGAAGGAATCCCCATGATGATTCCCATCCTTACCCACACCACCCCCCCACTCACTAACCCCCCTGCTACAACTGGGGGCAGGAGAAAGAAGAAGGAGCCCACTGCTCCACTTCCTCCACGCATCCCACCCCCTTGTGCACTATGTGAGAAAGAGGGCCACCAAACCAAAAATTGTCCATCACTACTTGAATTACGGAATTTGATCCCCCTCAATCAAACTCCCACAACACTAGCCACTACGACTACCACCCACCCCTCCAGTAGTAAAGGGTTGAGGACCAAATATGCTTATGCTATCTGTTCAGAGTATGGCCATTATACCCATCATTTCCCAGCACTGCCATGCTTTCGGAAGACATTAGCCACCGTATGCTAGAAATTCCAGAACAACCCCAACTCTGCTACGTCCTCCTCAACAAATATCACTGACATTCGTTATGTCACCACTTCAGTCAACGAACATATGAGACACCCTTGCTCTCTCTGTGATTTGTTTTCTCACTTTACATACCAATGTCCTATGATTCTTGAATACAGGCAACGTCAATTGGCCCTGCTTCATCGACCCGTAGAGGCAATAATTGACATTACCTCGTCACTAGAGGATCTTCATGTCATCTCTCCCGAACCCGAGGCACTCCCAACACCTCCATGGTTCTTATATGATGTATCTGAGGATTTACCCCACAACCCACCCAACTCTCCTACTCATTCCCCTACGGACACTCTCCAGCCTACCACCACGGGTACCCCTCAGTACTTCAATATATGATTTATGTCGAGTGAACCCTCACCATCTCCTAGTATTGCTCCCTCTACTTCTCCATCAGGGGGTACCCACACTATCACCGAGATCACTCCTCATGACCCCTTGTATTCCCATTGTTTCCAATGTGATGAGGAAATAATGGCAGATCTAAACCATCCAGACTCGCCCTAGGACGTGCTACATCACCATGCACTCTTCTCTCCACAGGAATCCCTCATGCCTCCTAACCAAAACCCCATTTAAGCGGTCGAAACCAAAGATTTTATCCCGTCAGGGCCTATCGATTGGTTCAGCAATCCCATTCCTGCCCCTGATGCATTTGAAGAAGGCAATATGGCCAACATTTCCCCCACCATCAAAAGCAACATTTCCATTAAACATGGCATCGTCGCAAAAATCACCATTGGAGCTACGTGCACTCCTCAGGAAATCGCCGCATATAAAGCCCTCTTCCAGGAATATAGGGATATTTTTGCCTGGTCTTACACAAAAATGCCTGGCCTCGATCCCTCTGTTGTTGAACATCGCATCGAAACCTAGCCCAACATCACACTAGTTCACCAGAAACAGTGACCGCTACACCCATCCAAAGCCGCGACTATCAAAGCCAAAATTGACAAATTATGCGCTGCCAGGTTTATTTACCCCATTGCTTATACTTCATTGGCTTCCAACCCTATACCTGTCGAAAAAAAATAGGGAACTATCCATGTTTTCATAGACTTCCACGATCTCAATAACGCATGTCCCAAAGAGAACTTTCCGACACCTTTCATTGATCAAATTATCGATGACTGCACTGGCCACGAGGCTCTCTCCTTTATGGACAGATTCTTTGGCTATAACCAAATACAAATCCACCCAGCCGATCAGTATAAAACTGCATTCATTACCCCGTGGGGTACTTTTGCATATCGTGTCATGCCTTTCGGTTTAACAAATGTTGGTGCAACCTTCCAACGGGCAATGGCATACATCTTTCACGATCTGGCTAATATCATCCTCACCTACTTGGATGACCTCACAGCTCGATCCAAGAAACGCACCCAACATCTGGATGATTTACGAATCATTTTTCAATGGTGTCGTCAGTAAAACATCCACTTGAATCCTCTCAAGTGTGTGTTCTGTGTCACCGCAGGGTGCCTCCTTGGTTTTATTGTTTCCCAAAGCGGTATTACCATAGACCCCCTCAAAGTCCAAGCTATCACTGAAATTCCACCTCCCCGGAATTTATGACAACTTCAGAGTCTACAGGGCAAAGCTAACTTTCTTAGACGCTTTGTCCCCGATTACGCCATATGCACACACAGTTTCCTCTACTTACTACGTCACAACATCCCTTTTCACTGGGACGACCATGCCCAACAATCATTTGACGATCTTAAAGAAACACTTTCAAATGCACCTTTAATTAGTGCACCTGACTATAATCGTGACTACATCCTCTATGTATCAGCATCAGCTGTATTAGTAGTCGACGTCCTCATCTAGCTTGAAGATGAAAATTGTGAACACGTCATTTATTACGTTAGTAAGAACCTCTCAGGGCCACCCTTGAAGTATAAACACGAGGAGAAACTTGCTCTTGCAATTGTCCTCGCAGTCCAGAAACTGCGCCATTACATTCTGCTTCACACCACAAAGGTCATCGCAGATTCCAACCCTATGAAGTACTTTCTCAGTCGTTGACAAGTTAACGAAAAATTCGCTCGATGGTTCATTATCCTTCAGGGGTATGACCTCGAGTTCTCAACACCTAAGAGTAAGAAGGCCCTCGTTCTCACCGAACTTGTCACGACCCTCCCTTCTGACACCACCAGTGCCCTTGTCAACACCGACTTTCTCGACGAACATCTCTTTTACATCACTACAGATGATCCTTGGTATGGTGACCTTCTTGTCTACCTCTGAACTCAAAGGTTTAGTAACCACCTTTCATGAGATGATCTTCGATGTATTCACCATCAGGCCCCTCGCTACCTCCTCATCAGAGACATCCTGTACCGACGGGGCATCGACACCATTCTCCGTCGATGCCTGACTATTGATGAGGCCGACAAAGTCTTAAACGACTGCCACAACGGTGCATGTGGGGTCCATATTTCAGGTATATCCACCACTCAAAATATTATCTGAGCCGGTTACTTTTGGCCTACCTTGTTTCATGATTGCATTCATGCCATGAAACGATGTGAGCAATGTCAGCTCTACACCAACAAAACCTGAGCTCCCCCAGCTCTTCTTCACCCTGTCATTACTGTTGGCTCTTTTTATAAATGGGGCATCGACTTTATGACATGTAATCCCCCCTCTAGCAATGGTCACAAATACATTGTTGTCGCCGTTGATTACTTCACCAAATGGGCCGAAGCTATGCCCACTTTCAACAACACTGATGACACTGCAGCGCGTTTTTTCTTTAACCACATCATATCCCGTTTTGGAGTACCACTCCAACTCGTTTCCGACCATGGGAAACACTTCAAGAATGAGATCTTCGTCGAAATCTCATCTTGGTTAGGCTTATCTCATGAGTTTGCCTCACCATATTACCCTCAGTCAAATGGACAAGTCGAGGCAGTTAACAAAGTCCTCAAGACCATGTTACAGTGCATGGTCAATAAACATAAAACCAATTTCCATCATATGTTATTTTCTGTGCTATGGGCTTATCGAATGGTGGTGAAGACTGCTACTGGTTTCACACCATTCCATTTAGTCCATGGGGTCGAGGAAACTCTTCCCATCGAGTGCGAAATTCCCATCTTACGCACCGCAATTGAGCTATTACCTGACACTGCTCCAATGGAGCAACACTTGCTGAACTTGGATTCTCTGGATGAAGATTTTCAATCTTCCTTACAGAACAACGAGGCAGCTAAAAAATGATCCAAGGCTACCTTTGATCACCATGTTAACCTTCTATCATTCCGCAAAGGCAACCTCGTATTGGCTTATGATATCGCTCATGATACCTTTGGACATAGAAAATTTGAATCACTTTGGCATGGCCCTTACATTATCTAACATTGCCTCACCAAAGGTGCATACATCCCGGCCTCCCCTGAAGGCCTCTCTCTCAAGGAACCCGTCAATGGGTTGTATCTCAAGAATATTTATGCTTAAAAGTAGTCATTCTACTTTAGGTTATTTCTTTTCTAGCATTTTTAATCTTTTTTCTCCTTCCCTCATGTATAAACTATCCTTTGTGCTATTGACAGATGCTTCCTCCACCAGCCTATCACATCGGTTACGCCGACGGTGCCAATCGTTGGACAAAAAATCTCGCTTCGGTTGCTTGGGCTCTTTACACCCCCTCACATGAAATGCTCCATTCAAACGGCATATGTTTGGGGTCAGCAACCAACAACCAAGCCAAATATACTGCGGTCATTGGCCTCCTGGCCGATTCCCAACACCATCATATTCATCACCTTAGCGTCTTCCTCGACTCTCAACTAGTTGTTCTCCAACTCAACAATGTGTACCGCATACGCGATCTGTGCCTCTTTCGCAAATACCTACAGGTTAGGCTTTTATCTCGACATTTTGATTCCAATACATTTACACATATTCCAAGACAATTGAATCAAATAACATATCAAATAGCTAACATGGTGTTAGATTGGCATATATTTCATCAAGCTATAGATACATAAACATATCACAAAAACCTGTCACAACATATATATAGAATAGACATCATCAAACTCATCAACAAAAAAAAACATGTAGACACCAGATGAATCTCAAAATATGTATACTCATGTATATATAAAATCCCATCAGGCTATCCAAATGTTTACATACAACAATACATGTATCCGCAGGCCAATGCAACACCTCGGTACAAAAAATGGGCTCACCAACCTATATACAACAAAGAAAAGATATACATCATGCACCACTCATGGTGCCTCTATCACACCACCACCTGCTCCTCCCTCGGGCGGTGGTGGCCCAACACCACCTGCCCCAGGGGGTAGTGGTCCACCCACAAGACCCTCCTGCCCCGGCGGCAAGCATCCACTTGTCATAGCATCGAGCACTGCTGCTCGTCGGACTATGGCCCGCCATGGTGTCGGTACCCCTACACACTACTCTAGGAAACTCTCATCATGGATGCGCATCCACATGCCCTCATGTACATCCTGTAAAACCATCTCTAGACGATGGCGTATGTCATCAAAATCCACTCCAGCCACCACCGGAGGAGCTTGTGATGGCCCCGCACTAGGGTCATCGAACCGACGCCTCCTCGCTGCCCTCTCTGGCTCAGCTAGTCACCTCGCGACATCCTCCCGCCGACATCTCTCTCCCTGCAGTAGTTTCTTTGTCTCTCGACGAGCCGACTCTCTCTGCATCTCTGCCTCGCACCTGTGAGGTGCCACATCTACACATGCAAAAAGAACAACAGATAGTATCAACATCTATATCATATAACATATGGACTGCTATCTCCAAAAAATGAAATAAACCAAAACATGCATACCAATACTAAACATACCTCGATGGTCAAACACCTCCCCTGGAGGTAACACCATGTCCGGGTCCCCTCGGAAGTCCACCCCAGCATAGGGGTATCGAATTATCACCTGCGGCATCTGCCGCCATACCTGTGCCACCTCTACCGAAAATAAGTGTCCTCCTTCACCACCACCGTGATGAAGCAAAATTGTCGACCACCGCCTCAACTGCGGCTCTCGCACCCTCGACATCTCCAATAGAATCCTCGGGCACAACATCGACAACCTCTCTAAAAACCAGGCCACTAGGATGGACCCGAATGCAAACTCTCCTCCACCAGTGGACCGACAGTGGTCCAACTGTGCCACCATCCTAGCATGAAGCATCATCCCCCAAGCAAACCGCTCGCCAACCAACACTCTCTCCAGCACCAAAAGTTGGTCACAACTAATCCGTTGGGTCGCTAGTGACCCATATACCTGCACAATCATCACTGCGATACAACAATGTGCCAGGGAATCTATCGCTCCTATACTCACCACAGTCCCAGACATAAAGTCCCAACCTGAGCGGTAATTCTGGCCAATATAGGCTAGAAAAATCATCCTCAGCAACACCAGCTCCGCCGATAGGGGTGTTCACCAAAAGGGGAGCCTAGTCAAGAAATAAATATCCTCCACCGCAATGAAGGGGATCTGCTCTCCTCGTATGAGGAAGCAGTGCAGCTCCGGACTCCACATCTGGATTAGGAACTGTAACAAATACTCCTAGGCCCTTATCAATGGGCACTCAAAGAACTTTAGCAACCCACAGGTTGCCAAAGTCGCACGCACATCGGGCCCCTCAATGGCCACGACGTCTCGTAACTAGGCCCAGTCTCGCTCTCGCCACTGCACTAGCATCGTCACCACCGTCCACCTGCAGACATCACAAAGTCCTATATCATCTCATGCAACCATCAACAACATCAAAAAGACTCATTTTTAACACTTCAACCTTGCCTCCTAGGCGCGGTTTTGCTACCCACAGGCGCACACACATGCGCGCCTGTTCACTACACAGGCGCGCACATATGCACGCATGTTCACTACACAGGCGCACACATATGCACGCCTATACACTACACAGGCGTGTACACATGCGCACCTGTGCACTACACAGGTGTGCATCAATTCACACCTGTTTGTTTCACAGGTACGCACCTATGTGCACCTGTTCACCATACAGACGCGTAGAGATGCGCGCTTGTCAAACCCACAGACGCGCACAAGTGCACGCCTGTTTAGCTCATAGACGCACCTTACGAGCACACCTTAAATTATCTCTACCATTCCCCCATATGCGTATATTCGGTGTACAGGCACACACATATGCGTGCCTATCACCAGATCACCCATGCATGTGGGGCCCATATCCCCTAAATACCTCTGTACGACCCTCCGTACAACCCCTGCCAAAAAATTGAAAACCTATTTCTATGCAGGATGATTAGACCACTAACCTGACACTCACAGATCCTCAATCGGCTGCCTCGTCCTCCCCTAATCTCCCAATCTCCTTTGAAAACTGCTCGTCCAATCACTATTGCAGTAGGTATCAATGAGGTGGCAATGTGGGCCCTACAACTATATATAGGCCTTTTGCCAAACTTCCACTCACCATTCCGAGAGCCCACGGTGTCCATTTTTCAATCCGTCTTCAGCCACTAGATCAACATCCCGTCACCTAAATCACAATAGTCCCTGGGTCTCTTTTCATCCTGAGCCCCCGGGGCACCTTTTTTTCATGTCATGGTCAGGTATGCACGCGCATAGTCACATTTATCAAATACATCCTCCTATCTTTGATTCTCTTCAGATATTGTTCACTTTGGGTATTTGGTTTTCATGTGTGCAGGTACTTTCTCATCATCCGTCGACACCACTCCTTTAGGTATATACTCAGCCCTGGAATGTAGTCTTTCCCCTTGTATCGCACTTTCATTTCCATTCACACCCTCTGATGTTTACCTCTAGGATCCCCATTCCTGGCTCTGCATTACCCACACCTCCATTTTGCATCTTCGGTACTGTTACCTGGTATCATTCTTAATCACATGAGTTGTCCCATTTATAGCACCTTTTGCAACTTTTGACACTCATGTTTTTCTTCATTACCCTTTAGGGATGGGAGTCCCGATAGTCTTTCATCATGTCACAAATCAACCACATACTCCTTCTCCTCATTTTTCTAGCTTTCCCACATGAACTCCCAGATTATCTCTTTACGGTTCTATTTTTTTACCTGCACCTCTGCAGTATCATGAGCTCTCCATTTCATCCATAATCAGTTTGCCCATTTGCAAACCTACCTTCATTTCACCTACCTCATACATAAACTCACCAATGGGGCCCCCACCCTTCATCAGTTTTCCAAGCAAATTATGGCCTCCCTGGGCCACCCGTTTCTGTATTTGTACATTTCTCCCCAAATTATTCGTTATTTATTGTACAAATGCCTTTATTTCCAGTCATTTCATTATCTTTTTGTCATCACCTTTGGCGACCTGCTTCCTTCCTTTTTGGCCAAACACAACCCCTGTCACCTTTGGTTGGAGCATTACTCATCATCTACCCTTGCCGGCATCATCCATATATTCAGAGTACCCCACAGGTCACTTACCTCTACCCTCTGCATTTTTTCACTTTGTCTCACCTCTGGCACAACTTATCACTGATCTTGTCGTCCCCCTGACACTTGACCTTGTTACACGGTTGAGGCCACTTTTTATCTCATACATCTTCCAAACAAGGGCAGTCCTGAGTCTTCCCACTTCTTGACTTCATCCATGTACCTCTGCCACTTCCTCACCTCAGTAGATTCCATGAAGCCCTTTGCTTTTGGGAGTTGCGTTCCCCTTTTGTTGACATCAACACAATTTTCCAGAAGGGCGATAGTATCTTGATTCTCATTCTCCATTCAATGAGAGATCTTGGACAGGACAGGGTGAAACACACTTGCTCCCTGCTGTCATTGGCCCCCATAATATTCGACGCCAACACTTTCTCATGTTACCGTGGGTCTTACTTTGCAACTATTGCAGTTATTTCTCTCATTTGCCGAAGACCTATGAACTTGGTTGGGCTATCAATGCCCACATAATCACTGCTACTTATTACCGCGATCACTGCCTACTGTTCACAGTATGTTCATTTATAGAATTGTCTTTTTCCTTTATCACAACCTCCCCCGAGGGCGTTGCAGTTGTCTACACCAACACTTCCGTCATCTTTTTAAGAGATACATGACACGAGCATGGGGCATGCTTGCCTCGTTTATACATAGTTTTATATTTTACACACCTTATGGAAGGTCGGGTCCTATCGGTTCCTTTTTCCCTCCAACGGATCGCTCTGGAAAATCATACTATTACTCTCTCTTATAACAACATCCTCAGTAGAAGAAACATTGATGGATTTCGGCTATACATATGCTCCTAACCTTGTCCATCAGGGGGCATCTGTTATCACTGAAATTTCGTCCGCACATGGTTACAAGAACTCAACATCGTCAAATAGTAATGAAGTCATTCATGGACCTGAATTAATACCATAGCATTCAAAAAAAGGTCCAAAACTATACAAAGTAGTGCAAAATTGAAGAGCGCTTTGCATACATTGGGTGCACCTGCACATGCGCGGAACAGGGACGTATAAAGCACGCACAGGCGTATGATGTGCGACTATTAGTGCAAAAAGCCACGCACCTGCTAAATGACACATTTATGAATGTGGTTGGCCTCCCAACCACTTATGTTTTAGCTCCCAACCGATTTGACCTCCAAATTCGGGATGGATCCAAATGGTGGGCTGGTCAAAGACCTAATAATGCCCTAAATGGCCTCTTTTCACACTACAAAGGAGTTACACAATAACCCAATGCAATGCTATAAAAATCCATGAATGCACCTCATTTTCTCAAGGAATTCAAAGTAATGTTATGCTGCCTCGATTGTTTTAAGGACTCCATCCTTGACAAGAACACATTGGCACCATTTCATTGAGCAATCCACTTCTCCATTGAGTGGATTTGCAAAGAGTTCTTTCACCACCATTTTCATTTTTCTTTTTGTAAGAAGAGCTACTAGTGAGGGTCCAAGAGCCTTCCCTTGGAGGAAGAAGGGACTCATAGTCCCCTTTCTTCTTGGTGCTTTGTTTTCATCAATAGATCAGCCTCAAAACATTGGTGACATGGGTCTTTTTGTTATTGTTATCTCTATGTCCCTATTCTTATGATTTCAGTTTATATTAGTTTAATTCTTGATTATAGTTTTGTTTTTCTTTCTCTAACTCTTTCCTCTACAGCTGTCCTGCTCAACAGACCCAACTGAGCTTGCAAGCACCTCTTATTTTCTCACCAAGGTGACGAAAAAGGTGCAACAGTCTTGAAAGAATTTTTCCATAATCAAGGAAAGATGAGTAGGAAAGATAGAATCAACCCCATACTCAATATGAAAAGGAGAGACACCAAGTGATCTCTTTTTTGTAACTCGATCAACCCACAAATAAAATTTCAACTTTGAGTCCCATGCTTTGTTGTTGTTTTGTAACAATCTCTTGATACTATTTATAAGGCTCTTGTTAGAGAATTCTTCCAATCCATTCCCTTGGGGTTAGTAAGGAGTTGAATGAACCAATGTAATCCCATAGTGTTCACAAAACTTGATCAATGGTTCAGCCCTTAAAGATCCAACATTATTAGTAACAATTTTGCTCGGACAACTAAATATTGACATGATATATTCAAGAAAAATAATGATTACATTGTGGGAGGAATTCCTAGTATGGATGGCTTGTATCCACTTGGTGAAGTAATCAATGGCAATTGAAATCCACCTATGCTAACCACTTAAAGAAGGATGGATTTCCCCAATGATGTTTAGGCCCCACTGTTGAAAAGGTCCTAAAGCTACCACAGGCTTGAATGCCAAAGATTTGAGTTGTTTCTTTCCATAAAACTTTTGGCATTTGACACAAGGTCTAATATTTTCACAAACATTAGTAAAAAGGATAGGCCAAAAATACCAAGCTCTAAGGATTTTATAGGCTGTGGTTCTCTAGAAGTGATGTCCCCCACATAAAATATCATGAAAATCATTCATAATCTTTTGGGTCTCCTGTGGATCAAGACATCTCAAAATCACTCCTAGAGGATCTTTCCAATACAAAACTTGGTCAATAAGACAATATCTGATTACTTTAAGCTTCAAATCTCTTACCTTGTTCCTTTCCAAACCATCAAGATGCTGCAACTTCTGCAGAAAATATATGATGTCCTTGTACCAAGTGAATTCTTCCAACTTTCGGCTGACATGGGAACCTTTATCAACCAACTCATCTTGTTGATTTTCTGAGTTTATTTTTATGAAATTAACCCCCAAATAATTGCAATTTGATTCAGCCAGCAACCTAGCTAAACCTTAGACTTTCACCAATTTAGTGGGCTTTATTTCAAGGTCAAATTCTAGAATTTTGGCAATCCATTTTCTTCTCCTCCCATCTATGGCAGGATGGAGAAGTATCTCTTTCACTGCGGCCGAAGGGACATATGCAACAATCTTTGAATGAAAAACATATACTATGAAGGCCTTGAGGGATTTGACCAAAGCATAATCCTACTTTTCCATGATATCATATTTAATTTATGCATCCCTCAATGCTCTGTCGAAAAAGGAAATAGGATGCTCTAACCCTTCTGCATTTTTCTGCAATAAAACAACAACCACTGTGTTAAATGAAGTGAAGGAAAATATCAGAAAATCCTTGGAGTAGTCGAGGCTAATGAGCATAGGTACTTCAATCAAGGAATTTTTTATTTGATCCAAAGAATATCGAGACTCAGTAATTCATTTGACCTCATTTCCTTTCCTAAGCATGATTGTAATGTACTTTACCAATTCAACAAAATTTGAAATGAACCTTCTTAGAAAATTGATTTCCCCCCAAGAAAGACTGAACTTGTTTCTTAGATCTAAGGAGAGACAATGTATGAATGGATTCTACTCTACTTGAATCAATTCTTTCCCCTTTTGTTCATACAATATGCCCCAACAACTTCCCCTCCTTCATAGAAAAGAAATACTTTTTAGGATTGAGAGAGAGACCAAACTTTCTACACTTCAAGAAAACCTTTTTCAAATGATGATAATGTTATTTATTAGATTGTGATAACACTGTGATGTCACCTAAATAAATGACTAAAAACTTGTCCCTCTCCCTAATAGAGGCAATATCCATTGCTTGCTAAAATGTTGCTCCTGCATTCATCAATCTAAAGGGCATTTTGGCATACATGAATGTTCCCCAAGGAGTAGTGAAAGTTGTCTTCTCTCTATCTTTAGGAAAGACAGAGATCTGATTGTAGGCAGAAAATCCATCAATCATAGTCATCCTAGATGAACTTGTCACCGCCTGCAATATGTGCTCCATCTTTGGTAAGGGTTAATTATCTTTCTTGGAGCTTCTATTCAAATTTCTGAAATCGACACAATGTATGATTTCCCCATTCTTCTTTCTCACTAGAACCAAGTTAGCCACCCATTCAGAGTATCTCAAAGGAATGATAATCTTGGCATCCAAAATCATTTTTACTTCCTTTTCCATAATAGGCAACAACATAGGATTTATCTGTCTGAGTTTCTTCCTAAATGGCTTAGTCTCCTCTTTCAAAGGTGTCTTATGTTCAATGATGCTTGTGTCATATGTTCTCAAATATTCATATTTCCAGGAAAACACATAAGAAAAATTCTTTAGGAGATTAACATATTCATCCCTTTGTTCTTTTGACAAGATGCTAGACAACTTAACATACTTTGGATCCTCCTGTGTACCTAAATTTCATTCAGTCACATCAACATTTTTCAGTTGAACCCTTAAACTTTACAACAACATCATTTCTACAAAAAAATCTCTCCAAAGGAACTATTCCTTTTGGAATATGGTTACTAGGCAACTAAACAATATATTGGTCAACAATTTTATTCAGAAAAACATCAACATGAGGGATTTTTTTAGTGTGATGATCTTGATCAATATGTAAGGCAGAAAACTCATCCCCGGTCTTAAGAAATATTTTTATTTCAATATCATCCTCAAAAACCTTCCAATGTTTGACATTGTCATGTATAGAGGGTCTATACTTCACTTCCACATCATATTTGAGTTTAGGCGGAAATGAAACTCTGAAATTACTTGCTGAAAAAACCAAGGATCCTTCCATGGTGTTCTCCTCTCTTGGAACAAATGAGATATTTGTTGGAAAATGTTTACCAAGTAGCGTATGCTTTTCATTGATGGCAAGTACAACAGTGGAGATGGCAGGATAAGAAGGATAATATCCCTTGGGGATTTGGACGTGAAAGCTTAGGAGGAACAACGTTGAGGAAAACGCATGCAATAAAGCTCAAGATACAAGAGTTTGTAGAGGAGAAGGAAGACATAGATCCACAGCCGGTGGATCCCATCCAAAATTCCCAACAACATGAGAGCCGTCAGATCTGAATATTGACAAGAAGAGCGTGCTAAAGAGGAGGACAGGTCTCAGCCATTATATCCAAGCGCAAGACCCGACCACCATTGGATCGAGGAGAACCTACACGATCCTTAAAAAAAAAATAAGGAGAAGCGGGAATAATCAAGATATGCGAAATCATGACGTAATATGAGCCGTCAGATAGAGATCAGATCTGAATCATTGATCATACTCCATATCGGAGTTTCGTGAATCGCGACATGGAGAGGCAAAGAAAACAATGCAGAAATTACGATATGCGATATAGCGATTCAATCGCAGTCGTTAAATAAAGATCAGATGTGGACCATTGATCTCATCTCCATCTCAGAGTTTCGTGGATCGGGACTTGAAGAGTTGAGATGATTCATCTCTAGATCCACTAGATGCGAGATCGTGATTTAATCAAGGACTGTTGGATCAAGAGGACATGTGGAGAAATATCATCATCTCGCTGAATAGAAAGTCAAAGGAACATTGGGATGCAAAATCGTGATTTAATCAACGATCGTTGGATCAAGAGTACACGTGGCAAAAGATTGTCATCTCCCTGACTGGAAAGTCAAAGGAACAACGAGATGTGAAACCACGATTTAATCAAGGACCGTTGGATCAATAGGACACGTGGTGAAATATCGTCATCTCGCTAACTGGAAAGTCAAAGGAACAGCGGGATGCGAAATCCTGATTTAATCAAGGACCATTGGATCAAGAGGACACGTGGTGAAAGATCATCATCTCACTGATTGGAAAGTCAAAGGAATATCAGAATGCGAAATCGCGATTTAATCAAGGACCGTTGGATTAAGAGGATGCATGGCGAAAGATCAGAGAACCATAAAGCTCCATCTTGGAGTTTCGCCTATCGCGACTTGGAGTGACGAAAATCTCCATCTTAGGATCAACGAGATGCGAGATCACGAAATTATCCTGACCATCAATACATCAAAAGATGTGGACCGTTGATCTAAGAGTCTCGCCTATCGCGACTTGGAGTGACGAAAATCTCCATCTTAGGATCAGCGAGATGTGATATCACGAAATGATCCTGATCGTCAATACATCAAAAGATGTGGACCGTTGATCTAAGAGTCTCGCCTATCGCGACTTGGAGTGACGAAAATCTCCATCTTAGGATCAGTGAGATGCTAGATCACGAAATGATCCTGACCATCAATACATCAAAAGATGTGGATTGTTGATCTAAGAGTCTCGCCTATCTTGACTTGGAGTGACAAAAATCTCCATCTTAGGATCAGTGAGATGCAAGATCACGAAATGATCCTGACTGTCAATACATCAAAATATGTGGACCGTGGATCTAAGAGTCTCGCCTATGGCGACTTGGAGTGACAAAAATCTCCAACGAAGGAACAACGAGATGCGAGATCACGATGAGATCAGGACCGTTGATTCATCAAGATCATGAACCATCGAACAGGGTCGATGAAGATCAAGAGTTCGACTATCTTAGAGAATACAAAGAGTCTTAAAATACCAGAGAGACTGAGGAATCTCAGTATAACATACAGTGATGCTGGACACGCGGGGTGAACCACCAGAGAAGCTGAAGAATCACGATGATGATCAGACAGAGCACTCGAGAGGTGGAGGATAATGGCACGGAGTCAGCATGAAGAGGCATTGCGAACACTGCATGCACAAGGTGCACAGAAGCTATAAATACATGGTACAGAGAAGATATGGGGAGTTGTTGCTGTTGTTGTTCGAGTGGTGGTGTTTGTTGATGTGGAAAGTGATTCATGCATGAAGAAGGAAGATTGTGCAGCAGATGAATTGATCTGAAGAGGAACTGTGCAGTGAATGGACATGGTGCACAGAGGATAAATCACAGAAGAACAGACAACGGAAGTGAGATGTGAAGAAAGGTAGTGTGGCAGAAAGAGCAACGAGATACAACAGAACAATGATAAGTCGGGTAAGCCATTGTTGAACATTATATCACTGTAGTAAGTTTCAGATTCAGAGATTTATATTTCAGGGTGGTTGGGAGGTGCTAGGGAGGACTTTTGTCCTAAGAGGTTCAAGTGGGTGCTTGAACACAGGGATTTGGTGCTTCCTTCTAGTTGGTGCTAGAGAAAACAGAGAGTTGGTGCTCTCAACAAGTTGCATCTTTCTAAACAGAGGTTGTAGCCTCATTATGAGTTGGTTCTCATATGTATGATAATGTAAAGAATGTAATTATTACTTATCATATAAAGAAAAAGAGGCTTTTACCTTGTATGGGTTTCCTTGGAAAATATCTGTCTCTGTGTTTCTCATATATGTGACTGATGTTGAATGTGCTTGTGTTTATTTCTATGCATTATTGTGATCATCATTCAATTGTTTCTGCAAACAGTTTTAAAAGAAGCATAATTGTTTAAGCTCAGTAACAACTGATTCACCCCCCCTCTCAGTTGTCCAACAATATTAAAATCTATGAAGAAACTATCAACAATATTCCAAACTTCATTTCTGTAAGTCCTTAACCTGGGGTGTTTATCTTGATACATATTTTTGATTTGATGGACAATTAATTCAACATCTCCAAACACTACTAGCTCTTCAATCCTCATGTCTTTTGTAGCCCTCAAACCCAAAACAAGAGCCTCATATTCTGCCACATTGTTTTTAGTCTCAAATTCAATCTTGTAGGATAAAGGAATGATCTCTTGAGTAGGGGAAACAAAGACTACCCCAACAACAACACCTTCTTTAGAATAAGCCCCATCAAAAAACATCTTCCAAACAGAGGTATTAGGAAGAGATTCTTCACAAGAGGTAATGGATTGTTTTATGATTTCAACAGGAGGTTGAGGAGCATCAGTGAGCTTCAATATACTGGATCCTAAATCAGTATCAAGTGCAAAAATGGGATAGTTGATAGGATTTGCTTCATCATTGATTATGTAGGCTAATTGAGACTCCTTGTAAAGCCTTCTATGTTATCCACCAAACACATGAATGGTGGCACATGACAGGTCCATATGAAAAGTTCCACCTAGTCATTTTATTCAAGATCTTGACAAGAGAATCCCAAACTTAGGGGGGACATCATGCACCACAATATCCATGACCACACTTTTCATTGGAAACTGAAACAAGGTCACAACTAGATCTTTGATAACCCAAATACACTTCACTTTCCTAGAGTCAAAAGAGTATAAGTCATGGTAGGTTTTTGTAATTTCCAACCCAAGCTCATCCATGGATGTTTTAGGCATGAGATTCTGAGATTCCCCTGAGTCCATCAAGCAATTATGTAGAACTTTATCATGAATGTTCAATGATGTATAGAAAGGAGGGGAAGAATTATCTCTATCTTATACCAAAGGTCCCATGATAACTGTTGGTTTTTCATCTTGAATATTAACTGAATCTGTGGAATTAGAAGAAATCTCAGGCTGCAACATTTTAGAAAGGTATCTTTTAAATTTCTCATTCTTAATCAGCTCCAAAAAAGGTACATGGATTTTGATCTTTTGAATTTCATTTTCAAATCTAAAGGAGGATGGGGATTTCAGAATCTCTTCAAATTCTGGGGCATATATCTTAACCAATGGTTGAGGGATTTGCACATCTCTTCCTTTTCTTCTAGCTGTCACAGCCTTATCATAATTTTCCTTTTTAGTGGGCTGATCAGAAGGGTTAGTCTTTCCCTCTTTATTTTTGGACCTTAGATTGTATCTACTAGGATTATCATTTGTTTTCTCTCCTTTACTCAATTCATTTAATTGACTATCCATGAGAGACTCTTCATATGCAGATTGGGTCAGATGAGGAGATGAAAAGGTGTCACCTAGACAATGAATTTCAGGATCAGTTTCTTCATCCTCTCCTTCTTCATCAACAACAAGGTTGTTTTGGAGAGGGGTTTAAATTTTTTGATCATCCCTAACCCTATTTCTTGGATCTCTTTGGATGGCCCGAGGGGAATTATTTGGTCTTCTAAAGTTACCTCTATTGTCATCATTATGTGTGTTTCTATAGTTCTATTTTCCTTCAAGTTTCAACTTCTCCATTTCAGCAGAAAGTGATTTTACTAATTTTGTAAGTTCATCAACCTGAGGGTGGACAATAGGGGATTCATAGGTTGAATATTCATCCCTACCTTTCCTTCTATCTCTATCATACTTTCCCCTAAGTTTTTCAACTGCCAATATATTGGATTCTACTTCTAAGGTTGCATCTTTCATATGGGCTAAAGAGGTAGATCTGTTGGAAATATGGAAATAGCAGGGATGAAAAATGTCAAGGTTGTCATTGATGGCAATCGTCTATGGCAGAAGAAGCTAGATGATGACAGAGCAATATTCAAGCAGAGTGATGAAGGGTAGTCGACCCGATAGGAAGATGGTCAAGGTCAAGAAAAAGAAAATAAGTCGCAGTCTAAGGATTTGAGGAGAATAAGATCAGGAGGAATAGCGTTCTTATACGTGCAAGGAGCACAGGAAAGAGACCGAGAGCCATCGGATCACACTTGAAAATCCCGACAGCTGTTGGATCGGGAGAAGTTGCACAGATGTTAAGCGCAGGAGTTGGCATGCAGAAGAAGTGATCTGCGCCATCAGATTGGAAGCGGATACCCGACAACCATCAGATCTACAGAAGTTGCAAGGGAGATAAGCCATCGGAGTTTCAGGGATCGGGATTTCATAATGCAAAGATCAATGACAACGTAAACCCGATTTCACGATATGCGAAATCCCGACTGAATCTGGACCGTCAAATCCAAAAAGGATCAGGACCGTTGATCACAACTCTGTACGGATCGGGGTTTGGGACTTTGAAATGTCCAAATCACTCATCAATGAAAACCCTAAAATCGCGAAATGCGATATTGCGATTCAATCGCAACCGTTAATTCAAGATCACACCAGGACCGTTGATCACAGCCCTGTACGGAATTTCGGGGATCGGGTGGAAGGAGTATGGAGGAATAGGGACCGTCCATCTGAGGGACAGGTGTCAAAGATCAAGGCGCCTTCGACATTTTGGTTCATCGGGAAATCGGAGATCCCGGGCACAAAGGTTTTGTGCATCTCGAAATCACGATCCATGAAATCCCAATAAGTGGGGAACAACTGTCAGCACAACAGAAAAGGAGGATAGAGGATTAGTGGATGCCAGCTGTCAGAGATAAGGATGCGGTTACAGGTAATGGTCACATGAACCAGGGTCAGCCAGCTGCTAGCATATGAAAGGAGCGTCGGGATTTGGCAGATTGGGAAATCACCGGGTGAATGCATTGATGCATCACAAACCCCATAGCCCTGATGAGGTTAGCTTGTGGTCATGGGTAATGGTCATATGGACCATTGTGTAGCCGGATAGGGCTAAATCTTGGGAAATCGAGGATCGGGAATCCTGGAGGCATGTACACCGTGACATCGAAAACGCCGAAACCCCAATGGAGTGATATGACCGAGGTCACACGGAGACAGGTCATATGGATCATGTTCTAGCCAGGTGAGCTAGCGCACATTTTCGAGAGGTATGGTGGTGGTCATGTGATCACAGGTCACATGGACCATTGTGTAGCCGGAAGGGGCTAAGGCTCG
Organism: Picea engelmannii; assembly: GCA_009831015.1. Lineage (NCBI taxonomy): Eukaryota > Viridiplantae > Streptophyta > Pinopsida > Pinales > Pinaceae > Picea > Picea engelmannii. Next base: position 156,673 of record ML795601.1, on the reverse strand, counting down.
GGAAAAGAGCACTTCGGGGATCGGAGAATCGGGGGTTTCGATTACATATGCATCTCGACACTAAAAACATCGAAACCCTGATAGAGAGACATAAGACTGTGGTCACAGCCCTTGGTCATGGGATTTGTAAGTGACAAAAACTCTGAATGCCAAGAGTGCCGAAATCGCGATAGGTGAAATCCCGATTGGATCTGAACCGTTGGATCATGGGTTGATCGGAGGGTTGTACAGTTTAACGCTTCAGTTACAAATCTGTTAGTGAAATAGATTCATAATTGCAAATTAATTGTTGATCAGTTAGAGTTTCGGTTGGCTGGACAGTTGTCGTCATTTTTCCCAAGGAGTTGGGAATTTGAAACATTGTGACTGTGTGTATAAGAGATGAGGAAACAGACTATGGTTGGTTGCTGTTGAAAAGAGAGAGAGAGAGCTCTGCAAGTGCGAAGGTGGCAGAGGAGAATCTGCGAAGAAGAGAAAAGATGAGAATGTGCAGCAGATGAAGGTGAAGCAGAGTAGCAGATCAAAGGCAGGAAAACACTGAGAATGTGCAGCAGATGAAGGTGAAGCAGAGAAGCAGATTAAAGGCAGTAAAACACTGAGAATGTGCAGCAGATGAAGGTGAAGTAGAGCAGCAGATCAAAGGCAGTAAAATAGGATTCATGGCTGAGCAGTTAAGAAGATCAGAGATGATGAAGGCAGAGCAGCATAGCAGAAATGGTAAGCAAGCTATATCAGAATAAGCAAATTGGTTTGAGTAAGAATTTTATTCAAGAAACAAGGGTGGTAGGGTGGTGCTCGGGAGGACTGTTGTCCTCAAAAGTTCAAGTAGGTGCTTGAACACAGGAAGTTGTAGCTTCCATCTGGTTGCAGCCAGAGAAACTAGGGTGGCAGGGTGGTGCTAGGGGAGACTGATGTCTCTGTCTGCAAGTGGGTGCTTGCAGAATTTGAAGGTTGGTGCCTTCACTCAGTTGGTGCTGAGATAGATTGGAAGTTGGTGCTTCCACCCAGTGGGTGCTGGGATTCTGTGAGAGTTGGTGCTCTCAGCAAGTGGGTGCTTGCAGAATTTGAAGGTTGCTGCCTTCACTTAGTTGGTGCTGAGACAGATTGGAAGTTGGTGCTTCCACCCAGTGGGTGCTGGGATTCTGTGAGAGTTGGTGCTCTCAAAAAGTTGGTGCTTGTATTCAGAGGTTGTAGCCTCCTTTGAGTTGGTGCTTAAAGATGATGAGATG
>ML795601.1:143359-155394 GCA_009831015.1 Picea engelmannii | reverse complement strand
AGATTCCATATTTGGCCTCTCTCAACATACTGGATCTCACCAAACTCACCAATGATCCTATATTGCATGATCCCACATGGCCTGTAATGCCAACCAAACTACCTTCAGACATACCAAAGTTTGAAGGAAAGGCAGGGGATGACCCTGCTAACCATGTCATGACCTTTCATCTATGGTGCTATTCTAACAGCATTATGGATGATTCCATCATACTGCGATTATTTCAACGCACATTCATTGGCCCATCAGTTAAATGGTATGTTGAAGAAAAATTGGGGTCCCACGCAACTTTTGAGTCATTGGCCAAAGCATTCTTGACCTTCTTCCAATTACCCATCCTCCACGACAATGGTCTAGAACTACTTTCTAATTTCAAACAAACCTTAGCCACACACATCGCTGACCACATTCATGAGTGGTGTAGGCGACGTAGTTTGTGTAAAGCAGAAACCACCAAGAAACAGTGTCTCGACTGGTTTCTTAGATCACTTGTCTCTCTCCTTGGAAAGGATGTAGCTTCCACCTTCCCTCAATATGAAGAGGAAGCCATCAGTAAAGCCCAATAGTATGACCTCATCTATGCACAGTCAGGGTACTTATCCACGGTACTTCCTAATCTTCCAAAACCTGTGCCATTTGGCCAAGACAAACCTGGGATGTCTCACTTAGCAGACGGACTAATAGGTGACACCACACACCATGGTCCACAACCCCAACCACCACCGATGTATGGAACACCTTAATACCCGCTGACATACGGGGGCACTCCTTATTACCCCCCAACCCCTTATCAATAACCATACCCTATTGCTATACCTCCACCCATCAGTGAACCACCACTGGAACCTCCCATACATCCACCTATTCCCACAAACAGTGGTACTCCCTCAACATCAACTTATAGTACTAGTGAAAGCACTATACCTTCCTATGTACCTTATGGATATCTACCACCACAAAATCCATACTTCCCATTTCCTGGTCCTCCACAGCCAATGGCTCCCCCGCATCCTCATGCGGGGGTAAATTTTGTTCAACCCTCTGCTGCTCAACAATACCAAAATATTGAATAGTTGAACACAGCCAATCCAACTCACCCATCAAACAATGCCAAGAAGAAAGGATGGAACATGAATAACAACAACTCAGGTCAAGGCGGGAATCAACCCCCACAGCACCAACCAACTGGGGGAAACCAGAACCAAGGGAACCAAAACCCCCAAGGGGGCAATAATAATAAAAGCCAAGGGAGAAATAATGTTAAAACCATCTTCCCTTGTGCCCTTTGTGGTGAGTTCGGACATTACACTCATCATTTCCCCGAGATCGCTGATTTCAAACGGTTGAAAGACTCTGGTAGTCTTCCCCATTCTCTTGCACAACCTGTCCCTCAGCAGGCACCACAACAATACATGCAACAACCCCCTCCCGCCATGCTGCAAAATCCTATTCCACATCAAGGTGTGATAAACACCCAATAGGACACACAACATCCCCCACCTTAGGTGGGGAAATACCACAACCTCAACAATCCAACAGAGCGTACAATTCTCTTCACCAGTGAGGAAGAAATCCTTCTGCAAACTCGTAATCATTAGTATCATGCCCCCGCTGAGTCTACTCCCATATCTCCAGAGACAAACCCTACACCGACGGGATCCCCGTTGGTGATTCCTCGCCCTTCCGCCAAACCACCACTACGCATCCCTCACATCCCCTTGCGCAGGAATGTCCACAACCCACAGGCTAGGGAAACTCATAACTATAGTTTGGTAGACGACTTAGCACAATCCCTAGCTGCCATGTCAGTCTTGGAAGTCCTCCAGACTTGTCCCACTCAGCGGAAATCACTACTTTCCACCTTGGGGGCAGTCGACCCTACAGATACTTGACTCATCACCTTTGATCTTGACAGCAGAGAACCTCGTCTTTCCACCTTGATCGCTTTTCAAATACTCGTGAAAATACGAAACATCACAGGTCATCGGTGTATCATCGATGAAGGTGCATCTACGTGCATCATGTCCAAAACAGTATGGCAGAAGCTTGGTTCCCCTGAGATCATACCTTCTACCATCACATTACGAGCTTATGATGAAAGACCATCCTCTCCTAAAGGTCTCTTCCAAAATGTTCCCATTGAACTCGGGGGCAAGACTATCCTCATTGACATCGAAGTTATCGACGACCCACTTGATTATAATATCCTATTTGGTCGTAGCTACATGTACGCTATGAAGGCAGTGGGATCTTCCGTCTTTCAGAAAATGATGTTCCTCCACAATGGGAAGATCGTGACCATCGACCAATTCTCACATTATGAGCTTAACCCATCTGCCAACCTCAATAACATTCTTCCCCTCATCCACACAAACCCAGACGCTTATCCACTAGTCGAGATGGGTCCTGGGATTTTTAAAGATCCATCCTTGTTAGGGACATACCATGGAGCACCACCACTCCTTCATCCTGCTAATCAAGTATGCGTCATCTCCTCTAACGGAACTCACACAGAGGATGCTCGTCCTCCTCAGAAGGCTTCGGTCATTCCTGACATCCCAACAGTCACAGAACCACTCCCGCCGGAACCTCCTGTGCACTTGTCGACCTCAAAAATCCATGAATCCATATCCCCTCAGGGGCATAGTCCCGTTTGGGAGACAATCCCCCAACCCCTCACTCAAATTCCCTTCTTTTACCCTCCACCAGGTATAAAATCTTTTCAGGTAGTCACAACGCTCACACTACCTAATATGGTGTTAGCAATCCCAGTGTGGTATTTACACCCACCTGAGATGGTCCCACAACCATCCATTCCCCCACAGGAAGGAATCCCCATGATGATTCCCATCCTTACCCACACCACCCCCCCACTCACTAACCCCCCTGCTACAACTGGGGGCAGGAGAAAGAAGAAGGAGCCCACTGCTCCACTTCCTCCACGCATCCCACCCCCTTGTGCACTATGTGAGAAAGAGGGCCACCAAACCAAAAATTGTCCATCACTACTTGAATTACGGAATTTGATCCCCCTCAATCAAACTCCCACAACACTAGCCACTACGACTACCACCCACCCCTCCAGTAGTAAAGGGTTGAGGACCAAATATGCTTATGCTATCTGTTCAGAGTATGGCCATTATACCCATCATTTCCCAGCACTGCCATGCTTTCGGAAGACATTAGCCACCGTATGCTAGAAATTCCAGAACAACCCCAACTCTGCTACGTCCTCCTCAACAAATATCACTGACATTCGTTATGTCACCACTTCAGTCAACGAACATATGAGACACCCTTGCTCTCTCTGTGATTTGTTTTCTCACTTTACATACCAATGTCCTATGATTCTTGAATACAGGCAACGTCAATTGGCCCTGCTTCATCGACCCGTAGAGGCAATAATTGACATTACCTCGTCACTAGAGGATCTTCATGTCATCTCTCCCGAACCCGAGGCACTCCCAACACCTCCATGGTTCTTATATGATGTATCTGAGGATTTACCCCACAACCCACCCAACTCTCCTACTCATTCCCCTACGGACACTCTCCAGCCTACCACCACGGGTACCCCTCAGTACTTCAATATATGATTTATGTCGAGTGAACCCTCACCATCTCCTAGTATTGCTCCCTCTACTTCTCCATCAGGGGGTACCCACACTATCACCGAGATCACTCCTCATGACCCCTTGTATTCCCATTGTTTCCAATGTGATGAGGAAATAATGGCAGATCTAAACCATCCAGACTCGCCCTAGGACGTGCTACATCACCATGCACTCTTCTCTCCACAGGAATCCCTCATGCCTCCTAACCAAAACCCCATTTAAGCGGTCGAAACCAAAGATTTTATCCCGTCAGGGCCTATCGATTGGTTCAGCAATCCCATTCCTGCCCCTGATGCATTTGAAGAAGGCAATATGGCCAACATTTCCCCCACCATCAAAAGCAACATTTCCATTAAACATGGCATCGTCGCAAAAATCACCATTGGAGCTACGTGCACTCCTCAGGAAATCGCCGCATATAAAGCCCTCTTCCAGGAATATAGGGATATTTTTGCCTGGTCTTACACAAAAATGCCTGGCCTCGATCCCTCTGTTGTTGAACATCGCATCGAAACCTAGCCCAACATCACACTAGTTCACCAGAAACAGTGACCGCTACACCCATCCAAAGCCGCGACTATCAAAGCCAAAATTGACAAATTATGCGCTGCCAGGTTTATTTACCCCATTGCTTATACTTCATTGGCTTCCAACCCTATACCTGTCGAAAAAAAATAGGGAACTATCCATGTTTTCATAGACTTCCACGATCTCAATAACGCATGTCCCAAAGAGAACTTTCCGACACCTTTCATTGATCAAATTATCGATGACTGCACTGGCCACGAGGCTCTCTCCTTTATGGACAGATTCTTTGGCTATAACCAAATACAAATCCACCCAGCCGATCAGTATAAAACTGCATTCATTACCCCGTGGGGTACTTTTGCATATCGTGTCATGCCTTTCGGTTTAACAAATGTTGGTGCAACCTTCCAACGGGCAATGGCATACATCTTTCACGATCTGGCTAATATCATCCTCACCTACTTGGATGACCTCACAGCTCGATCCAAGAAACGCACCCAACATCTGGATGATTTACGAATCATTTTTCAATGGTGTCGTCAGTAAAACATCCACTTGAATCCTCTCAAGTGTGTGTTCTGTGTCACCGCAGGGTGCCTCCTTGGTTTTATTGTTTCCCAAAGCGGTATTACCATAGACCCCCTCAAAGTCCAAGCTATCACTGAAATTCCACCTCCCCGGAATTTATGACAACTTCAGAGTCTACAGGGCAAAGCTAACTTTCTTAGACGCTTTGTCCCCGATTACGCCATATGCACACACAGTTTCCTCTACTTACTACGTCACAACATCCCTTTTCACTGGGACGACCATGCCCAACAATCATTTGACGATCTTAAAGAAACACTTTCAAATGCACCTTTAATTAGTGCACCTGACTATAATCGTGACTACATCCTCTATGTATCAGCATCAGCTGTATTAGTAGTCGACGTCCTCATCTAGCTTGAAGATGAAAATTGTGAACACGTCATTTATTACGTTAGTAAGAACCTCTCAGGGCCACCCTTGAAGTATAAACACGAGGAGAAACTTGCTCTTGCAATTGTCCTCGCAGTCCAGAAACTGCGCCATTACATTCTGCTTCACACCACAAAGGTCATCGCAGATTCCAACCCTATGAAGTACTTTCTCAGTCGTTGACAAGTTAACGAAAAATTCGCTCGATGGTTCATTATCCTTCAGGGGTATGACCTCGAGTTCTCAACACCTAAGAGTAAGAAGGCCCTCGTTCTCACCGAACTTGTCACGACCCTCCCTTCTGACACCACCAGTGCCCTTGTCAACACCGACTTTCTCGACGAACATCTCTTTTACATCACTACAGATGATCCTTGGTATGGTGACCTTCTTGTCTACCTCTGAACTCAAAGGTTTAGTAACCACCTTTCATGAGATGATCTTCGATGTATTCACCATCAGGCCCCTCGCTACCTCCTCATCAGAGACATCCTGTACCGACGGGGCATCGACACCATTCTCCGTCGATGCCTGACTATTGATGAGGCCGACAAAGTCTTAAACGACTGCCACAACGGTGCATGTGGGGTCCATATTTCAGGTATATCCACCACTCAAAATATTATCTGAGCCGGTTACTTTTGGCCTACCTTGTTTCATGATTGCATTCATGCCATGAAACGATGTGAGCAATGTCAGCTCTACACCAACAAAACCTGAGCTCCCCCAGCTCTTCTTCACCCTGTCATTACTGTTGGCTCTTTTTATAAATGGGGCATCGACTTTATGACATGTAATCCCCCCTCTAGCAATGGTCACAAATACATTGTTGTCGCCGTTGATTACTTCACCAAATGGGCCGAAGCTATGCCCACTTTCAACAACACTGATGACACTGCAGCGCGTTTTTTCTTTAACCACATCATATCCCGTTTTGGAGTACCACTCCAACTCGTTTCCGACCATGGGAAACACTTCAAGAATGAGATCTTCGTCGAAATCTCATCTTGGTTAGGCTTATCTCATGAGTTTGCCTCACCATATTACCCTCAGTCAAATGGACAAGTCGAGGCAGTTAACAAAGTCCTCAAGACCATGTTACAGTGCATGGTCAATAAACATAAAACCAATTTCCATCATATGTTATTTTCTGTGCTATGGGCTTATCGAATGGTGGTGAAGACTGCTACTGGTTTCACACCATTCCATTTAGTCCATGGGGTCGAGGAAACTCTTCCCATCGAGTGCGAAATTCCCATCTTACGCACCGCAATTGAGCTATTACCTGACACTGCTCCAATGGAGCAACACTTGCTGAACTTGGATTCTCTGGATGAAGATTTTCAATCTTCCTTACAGAACAACGAGGCAGCTAAAAAATGATCCAAGGCTACCTTTGATCACCATGTTAACCTTCTATCATTCCGCAAAGGCAACCTCGTATTGGCTTATGATATCGCTCATGATACCTTTGGACATAGAAAATTTGAATCACTTTGGCATGGCCCTTACATTATCTAACATTGCCTCACCAAAGGTGCATACATCCCGGCCTCCCCTGAAGGCCTCTCTCTCAAGGAACCCGTCAATGGGTTGTATCTCAAGAAATTTTATGCTTAAAATTAGTCATTCTACTTTAGGTTATTTCTTTTCTAGCATTTTTAATCTTTTTTCTCCTTCCCTCATGTATAAACTATCCTTTGTGCTATTGACAGATGCTTCCTCCACCAGCCTATCACATCGGTTACGCCGACGGCGCCAATCATTGGACAAAAAATCTTGCTTCGGCTGCTTGGGCTCTTTACACCCCCTCACATGAAATGCTCCATTCAAGCGACATATGTTTGGGGTCAGCAACCAACAACCAAGCCGAATATACTGCAGTCATTGGCCTCCTGGCCGATTCCCAACATCATCATATTCATCACCTTAGCGTCTTCCTCGACTCTCAACTAGTTGTTCTCCAACTCAACAATGTGTACCACATACGCGATCTGTGCCTCTTTCACAAATACCTGCAGGTTAGGCTTTTATCTCGACATTTTGATTCCAATACATTTACACATATTCCAAGACAATTGAATCAAATAACAGATCAAATAGCTAACATGGTGTTAGATTGGCATATATTGCATCAAGCTACAGATACATAAACATATCACAAAAGCCTGTCACAACATATATATAGAATAGACATCATCAAACTCATCAACAAAAAAACACATGTAGACACCAGATGAATCTCAAAATATGTATACTCATGTATATATAAAATCCCATCAGGCTATCCAAATGTTTGCATACAACAATACATGTATCCGCAGGCCAATGCAGCACCTCGGTACAAAAAATGGGCTCACCAGCCTATATACAACAAAGAAAAGATATACATCATGCACCACTCATGGTGCCTCTATCACGCCACCACCTGCTCCTCCCTCAGGCGGTGGTGGCCCACCACCACCTGCCCCAGGCGGTAGTGGTCCACCCACAAGACCCTCCTACCCCGGCGGCAAGCGTCCACTTGTCATAGCATCGAGCACTGCTGCTCGTCGCACTATGGCCCGCCATGGTGTCGGTACCCCTACACACTTCTCTAGGAAAATCTCATCCTGGATGTGCATCCACATGCCCTCAGGCACATCCTGTAAAACCATCTCTAGACGACGGCGTATGTCATCAAAATCCACTCCAGCCACCGCCGGAGGAGCTTGTGATGGCCCCGCACTAGGGTCATCGAACCGATGCCTCCTCGCTGCCCTCTCTGGGTCAACTAGTCACCTCACGACATCCTCCCGCCGACATCTCTCTCCCTGCAGTAGTCTCTCTGTCTCTCGACGAGCCGACTCTCTTTGCATCTCTGCCTCACGCCCGTGAGGTGCCACATCTACACATGCAAAAAGAACAACAGATAGTATCAACATCTATATCATATAACATATGGACTGCTATCTCCAAAAAATGAAATAAACCAAAACATGCATACCAATACTACACATACCTCGATGGTCAAACACCTCCCCTGGAGGTAACACCATGTCCGGGTCCCCTCGGAAGTCCACCCCAGCATAGGGGTATCGAATTATCACCTGCGGAATCTGCCACCATACCTGTGCCGCCTCTACTGAATATAAGTGTCCGCCTTCACCACCACCATGATGAAGCAAAATTATTGACCACCGCCTCAACTGCGGCTCTCGCACCCCCGGCATCTCCAATAGAATTCTCAGGCGCAACATCGACAACCTCTCTAAAAACCAGGCCACTAGGATGGACCCGAACACAAACTCTCCTCCACCAGTAGACGGACAGTGGTCCAACTGTGCCACCATCCTAGCATGAAGCGTCATCCCCCAAGCAAACCGCTCGCCGACCAACACTCTCTCCATCACCAAAAGCTGGTCACCACTAATCTGCTAGGTCGCTAGTGACCCATATACCCACACAATCATCGCTGCGATACAACAATGTGCCAGGGAATCTATCGCTCCTATACTCACCACAGTCCCAGACATAAAGTCCCAACTTGAGCGGTATCTCTGGCCAATATCGGCTAGAAAAATCATCCTCAGCAACACCCGCTCCACTGGTAGGGGTGTTCCCCAAAAGGGGAGCCTAGTCAAGAAATAAATATCCTCCACCGCAGTGAAGGGGATCTGCTCTCCTCGTACGAGGAAGCAGTGCAGCTCCGGACTCCACATCTAGATTAGGAACTGTAACAAATACTCCTGGGCCCTTATCAACAGGCACTCAAAGAACTTTAGCAACCCACAGGTTGCCAAAGTCGCATGCACACCGTGCCCCTCAATGGCCACGACGTCTCGCAACTGGGCCCAGTCTCGCTCTCGCCACTGCACTAGCATCGTCACCACCGTCCACCTGTAGACATCACAAAGTCCTATATCATCTCATGCAACCATCAACAACATCAAAAAGACTCATTTTTAACACTTCAACCTTGCCTCCTAGGCACGGTTTTGCTACCCACATGCACGCACACATGCGCACCTATTCACTACACAGGCACGCACATATGCATGTCTGTTCACTACACAGGCGCGCACATATGCACGCCTGTGCACTGCACAGGCGTGCACACATGCGCACCTGTGCACTACATAGGTGTGCATCAATGCACACCTGTTTGTTTCACAGGTACGCACCTACGTGCGCCTGTTCACCATATAGATGTGCAGAGATGCGTGCCTATCAAACCCACAGACGCGCACAAGTGTGCGCCTGTTTAGCTCATAGACGCGCCTTACGAGCACGCCTTAAATTATCTCTACAATTCCCCCATACGTGTATATCCGGTGTACAAGCGTACACGTATGCGTGCCTATCACCAGATCACCCACGCATGTGGGGCCCATATCCCCTAAATACCTCTGTATGGCCCTCCGTACAACCCTTGCCGAAAAATTGAAAACCTATTTCTATGCAGGATGATCAGACCACTAACCTGACACTCAAAGATCCTTAATCGACTGCCTTGTCCTCCCCTAATCTCCCAATCTCCTCTGAAAACTGCTCGTCCAATCACTATTGCAGTAGGTACCAATGAGGTGGAAATGTGGTCCCTACAACTATATATAGGCCTTTTGCCAAACTTCCACTCACCATTCCGGGAGCCCACGGTGTCCATTTTTCAATCCGTCTTCAGCCATTGGATCAACATCCCATCACCTAAATCACAACAGTCCCTGGGTCGATTTTCATCCTGAGCCCCCAGGGCACCTTTTTTTCATGTCATGGTCAGGTATGCACGCGCATAGTCACATTTATCAAATACATGCTCCTATCTTTGATTCTCTTCAGATATTGTTCACTTTGGGTATTTGGTTTTCATGTGTGCAGGTACTTGCTCATCATCTCTTGGCACCACTCCTTCAGGTATATACTCAGCCTTGGAATGTAGTCTTTCCCCTTGTATCGCACTTTCATTTCCATTCACACCCTCTGATGTTTACCTCTAGGATCCCCATTCCTGGCTCTGCATTACCCACACCTCCATTTTTCATCTTCAGTACTGTTACCTGGTAGCATTCTTACCCACATGAGTTGTCCCATTTATAGCACCTTTTGCAAATTTTGACACTCATGTTGTTCTTCATTACCCTTTAGGGATGGGAGTCCCGATAGTCTTTCATCATGTCACAAATCAACCACATACTCCTTCTCCTCATTTTGCTAGCTTTCCCACATGGACTCCCAGATTATCTCTTTACGGTTCTATTTTTTAACCAGCACCTCTGCAGTATCATGAACTCTCCATTTCATCCACAATCAGTTTGCCCATTTGCAAACCTACCTTCATTTCACCTACCTCATACATAAACTCACCAATGGGGCCCCCACCCTTCATCAGTTTTCCAAGCAAATTCTGGCCTCCCTGGGCCACCCGTTTCTGTATTTGTACATTTCTCCCCAAATTATTCGTTATTTATTATACAAATGCCTTTATTTCCAGTCATTTCATTATCTTTTTGTCATCACCTTTGGCGACCTGCTTCCCTCCTTTTTGGCCAAACACAACCCCTGTCACCTTTGGTTGGAGCATTACTCATCATCTACCCTTGCCGGCATCGTCCATATATTCAGAGTACCCCACAGGTCACTTACCTCTACCCTCTACATTTTTTCACTTTGTCCCACCTCTGGCACAACTTATCACTGATCTTGTCATCCCCCTGACACTTGACCTCGTTACACGGTTGCGACCACTTTTTATCTCATACATCTTCCAACCAAGGGAAGTCCTGAGTCTTCCCACTTCTTGACTTCATCCATGTACCTCTGCCACTTACTCACCTCAGTAGATTCCATGAAGCCCTTTGCTTCTGGGAGTCACGTTCCCCTTTTGTCGACATCAACACAATTTTCCAGAAGGGCGATAGTATCTTGATTCTCATTCTCCATTCAATGAGAGATCTTGGACGGCACAGGGTGAAACACACTTTCTCCCTGCTGTCATTGGCCCCCATAACATTCGATGCCAACACTTTCTCATGTTACGGTGGGTCTTACTTTGCGACTATTGCAGTTATTTCTCTCATTTTCCGAAGACCTCTGAACTTGGTTGGGCTATCAATGCCCGCATAATCACTGCTACTTATTACCGCGATCACTGCCTATTGTTCACAGTATGTTCATTTATAGAATTGTCTTTTGTCTTTATCACAACCGCCCCCGAGGGTGCTTCCGTTGTCTACACCAACACTTCTGTCATCTTTTTAAGAGATACATGACACAAGCATGGGGCATGCTCACCTCGTTTGTACATAGTTTTATATTTTACACACCTTATGAAAGGTTGGGTCCTATCGGTTCCTTTTTCCCTCCAACGGATCGCTCTGGAAAATCATACTATTACTCTCTCTTACAACAACATCCTCAGTAGAAGAAACATTGATGGATTTCGGCTATACATATGCTCCTAACCTCGTCCATCAGGGGGCATCTGTTATCACTGAAATTTTGTCCGCACATGGTTACAAGAACTCAACATCGTCAAATAGTAATGAAGTCATTCATGGACCTAAATTAATACCACATCATTCAAAAAAAGGTCAAAAACTATACAAAGTAGTGCAAAATTGAAGAGTGCTTTGCATACATTGGGCGCACATGCACATGCGCAGAACAGGGATGTATAAAGCGCACACAGGCGTACGATGTGCGACTATTAGTGCAAAAAGCCACACACCTGCTAAACGACATGTTTATGAATGTGGCTGGCCTCCCAACCACTTATGTTTTAGCTCTCAACCGATTTGACCTCCAAATCCAAGCTGGATCCAAATGGTGGGCTGGTCAAAGACCTAATAATGCCCTAAATGGCCTCTTTTCACACTACAAAGGAGTTACACAATAACCCAATGCAATGCTATAAAAATCCATGAATGCACCTCATTTTCTCAAGGAATTCAAAGT
>ML795601.1:103073-126558 GCA_009831015.1 Picea engelmannii | reverse complement strand
CCCCCAATGCCTCAATAAGGAATCATCCAAAGCTTCAATCCCAACAATATATCCAAGAGTCAAACCCTTAAACCATTTTATAGCCTTACCATCAAGGCTCTGTACAAATACTCTCATCCATACATCTTCATTTTCAATGTTAAGATTATCTGCATAACTATAAAAAGATGCAAGGTGTTCTTCTACAATTGTGTCTTCCTCCCCAATAAACTTGGGCATGTACTTAAGGTAGTCTCCAATTGGGAGAAAATTTATAGGCTGAGGTAAGATAAGAGGGGCATACCTAGGAGCCACTATGGATTCCATCCTATTTCTAGGAATATTAGCACATGCCATTGGGTTGTGAACTGTAGTAGAACAAGGGAGAGATGGAGTTTGGATTTTTGGGGAAAGAGGAAAATTGGATGGAGAGGTTTTAGATTTCAGATGAAGAGTCTGAGTCTTGGGGGAAGATGCTATAGGGTCCAAAGGAAAAGAGGTTTCCTCTTTTTTAGTTTCAGTAACTTTGATAGAAGGAGGAGTAGGAAAACCCAAAGTAGGAAAATCTTCAAGACTCTCGAGTCTGAACCACTTTACAATATCAGGAGAAACAAGGGTTTCAAAACTTTCTTATTTGACTTGAGGGCTAAAAAATGAATATTCAACAGGGAAATTTTTAAAATCTAAAATTATAGAAAATTCAGTAGAAGGTAAAATAGGAGGGTTAGATAAGGCTGCTGGAGTTTTAAAAGTAGAATCATGTGAATGACCAGAAGTACCTGGTATAGTAGTTGAAAATCCTTCTTGAGAATCATTTCCTTTTTTTAGAATATTCTTTGGGTCAAGTTTAGGTGTTTCTAGAGGTTGATGTGGAGTAGACCTCGTGTTTTTCCTTTGGAAGCCACAACTGAAACAATGGAGTCACCAGGTGCAAGCTGCAATATTCAATTTACTGATTTCTAATGCACCTTCATAATCAATATTACTTTGTCATTCAATCCCAGGGAAATGTCTACAATTCATTCCCCAACAGCGGTGCCAATAATTTTAGCACTGAGAATCACCCTTATATTGCAAAGAGGATAAGCCCGGTACCCATCAAAATGTTTGTAAATGTAAATGAGTGAATAAAGGTCAAATGGACAAAAAAGAGAATAAGAATGTTTTAACTCAAAAATATGGGCTAGCGTGCATAATAAAATGAGGTCTTGATTAGCTTTAGTTAGTGATTTTGAGTAAAAGTGAATAGGAGGAATACTTAGTGAGGGAGGTGTAAATTTCTTCTATTGACATCAGGTCTTCAAGAAACCAAGGGAAGAAAAATTCAATCACAATAACTTCTTGAATTTAAAGTTTAAGAACACTGAAGAACATCATAGCAGTATTATAATCAAACATTCATCATAGCACAACCACAACAATCTCATATGGATCATCCAATCATGAGTAATTCAGTATAAGAGGCAAAAATATGATATAAAAGGAAATTGACTTCTATTAATCAAAATGTCTCAAGTCCAATACATAACCAAATAATAACTTACTTAGTCTAAAATATTATAAGCAGGGAGCCCTTCTCAACCATTCGAAACTCTCTAATCATTTATAAGATGTATTTATAATCAAAAGAGGAAAGGCAACATCTAGAGGTGCGAGATGGCCTTCCTAACCTAGGATTCTCCAAAACAACTAAAATTCTAACACCTGTGCTAACAGATCTTAACAAACTGCTACAATTTAGGAGCCATGTTGGAAACCACCCCAACATGAATTAAATGACATGTCTCCTATCTTAGGCACATTCCTTTTCATTGCCAAGTGTCCTCCAATGGTCGTATGTTTCTTCCATGCTGCCACCTATGATCCTTTCTTCTCCCCACATCATCAACAATCAAGAAGGAGTCATGAATTCAAACCTTTGACTGCAAGGGTTAGTTCGTAGCACCATTCTATAGCACATTTGGTAGCCAATTTTGTAGCGCCCTTTGCAAAACAAATTTGCATATTTCGTAGCATCACTCCTAAAACAACTCTACATATTTCATAGCGTCACTCCTAAAACAGGTCTACAACTTATGTAGTGCCACTCATGTGTAATTACTATGCAATTTCCATAGTTCTCCTCCTAAAATAACTTTGTAGATTTGGTAGCTCCATCCATCAAATAGTTTTGCAGATTTGGTAGCGCCATTGTTAAGTTTAGCTAGGATATTTCATAGTGTCTTAGGTATCGTAATTTGCAGAACATACTATATAGATGATTCTGTAGCGCAATGGCACTACAGAATGTCTGTGTTTTTTCACCAATCCTTCAAAAACACAAAAAAATCAGCTGATGGACTAGGAGCTTGTAGAGGTGGAAAAATTATAATTCCTTGATCACCTTACACTTGAAAGAAGAGACCACCCACAAAAATTGATTTCTCATCCCCCAACTACTTCATCAATCTAGCTCTCTTCCTTGTTGCAGAAGAACATCCCTTTGTCATAGCAACTTCTTTTTCCTTTGCAGGGTTACTCCTCTTGAATGCAGGTGTACTCTTCTTAATTGTTGGTTCATCTCTTTCAATTGCATCTTGTACTAGAACATTTAAGTTCCTATGTGCCAATTCATCCTTAAAATGTTTCAATTCCTCCTTGATATTTTTTTTTTGGGAATGAAAGCTTCTATTTTTCTTGTAGAAGTTCTTAAGATGCCTATGGAGAGGTAGGGCTCTTCTTGCTGAAAACTTTTCTAGATCAAGGGTTTCAATATATATATATCCATGAGATCCTTCATATTTCTTCTCCCAATCAAACTTTCTTCTTTCAAACGAGAAACTTATTTCCTAGCTTCCCTAAGTTGTTTGATCAATCTTTTGAAAGTGGGATTAACTTATTTCTCGGTGGATTTACCTTTATCTTTATGTTGAACAAAGGCTCTATATATAACCTCCATAGGCTTCTCAATTCCTTTACCCTTATCTTTCTCTTTCCTTAGAATTGAAGCCTTGGGTAAGACCTCTTCTTCAACAACTTCCTTAAGGGATGATGATCTAGTAAAAGGCTTCCTGATTCCGATCTTAGTTGTTGGAGCAAGTGAAGGGAAATGCAACTTCCTTCCCCTCTTGGATGTGGTTTTGGTGGATGAAGGGACTTCTTCCAATTCAGGTGCACAAGGAGGTGAAAATTCTCTCTTTGGAGAGTGATGAACCTCCCTCTCTTCTTCTTCAATTTCCTTGAGGGTTTATTTGTATTGAGTAGTGGGTTTTCTTTTTCTCTTCTTGCTTGTTCTCGCTGGGGAAACACTACTAGATAGAACAAGGCTCTTCATCCTATATTGATGGGTAGAGGCTATATCTAGTTGCATATGGGAAAAGACAATGAACTTTTCCCAAGGAATGTTCCTCTTATTAAACTCTTCCATCACTAGCATCCTGATCAACCCAGAGTGAATGACACTAGTGTCCACATCCTTGGACTTGGCTTGGAATCTCTCATACATCTTTCCCATGCTACTCAAAAGATAAAAAAGGGATATTCATTGCATCCTTACCAGTGAAATGTAGCAAGATTCTTATATGATACTGGCATAACATGTTAAACCTTCCTTCACATGTAAAATATCTCTGGATGATCTTCAACATTTTATCAAAGCCTTAAACTAGGTGGCTCCTAGGCACTCCCTTAGACAAATTTTTTGTCTGATAGTCTGGTTTGAGGAAGTCATTATATAAGACATCATTGAGGATCATGGATTTGAACCACCTCTCACCAGTATTAGGAATCCCAGTGGTTGCTGCAATAGAGGCTGCATATACCTTAAAATCAAGGTTTTCAACCTTAGTCTTAATTCCATCAAAGTGTAATGAAAACTGCCTTGCTACTTCAGGGTGTCCCCTCTGCATGTTTTTGAAAAATGAGAGGCAACCAACCCTTTGGAAAACCTCCCTGACCATTGCCTTAGCATCAAATAGGTGGATGCCATAAGGTTCAGTCCTGACCACACTCCCTCCCTTGTGAGACTTCTTCCTTTGAGGTGTATCCATGGATATAAACAGAGGATCAAAGGTTGTGGTGTAGTGAGGGTTAAAGGAAAAAAATAGAGGAAAAGATCAATGAGAATTGATAGTTGCTAATGGTTGCTCTCTCTTAAGGATTTTTCTTCCAACGCACTTTGAATTAACAATAGACTGTTTTGATGGATTTTTTTTTTAAATTGAGAGAAAGAAACTCTGATTTAAGGAAGGAAGGGATGCACTACTTAGTTTTATGTCACCATACAATGGTCATCAAAGTTTTAAAGGGTAGGGATTTCTATTCACCTCACTGCTAGCAGATATTAAGATAAACGAATGATGACACAGTGATAAAAAGAGGCTAATGCATGGGTATTTGAATACAAGAGATAGTACTAACAAATCCAAGTAAAACAAGTACTGAGACATGGGATCTGTAGCATATTTTTAGCAATGATTTTATGTATCAAAGTGTGGACATAAGGGACAACTGAATGAATGGGAATTCAATATTTAGAAGCAAAATGGCTTGACCTATAGAATAGGTGAAATTCAGTTAGCAAATGACTGTGAATTCTGTGGAAGAAGAGTCACATATGCAAATGGATGAGAGAGGATGTAGTCTGCAGCGCTAGGCACTACCAAAAGATGAGGCAAGGGTATCTTAAGACTTACCCATGTAGTTGAAAGGACTCATGGAATACCTGGAGATTGTGGCTGATAATGGAGGATCTTCATCACTCTATGGCACTTCTACATCCACCTCATCCTCCAATATAGTTTTGATAGTCGATCTCATAGTGCAATCTGTAGCTAGTTTTGACAGTCAATCCCGTAGCACAATTTGCAGCGCCAAGCTTGGGAGAAAAATTCAAATTCTTAAACAATTAGCAAGCTCATAAATGACCAAATATCAATTTTATTTTTTAATGACAAGGGCACCGAAAACAAGATAAATCGTGACCTCAACTGATTATGACGAATTATGGTAAAGAGCATAGGACAAATGTGCACTATGGAAAATCCTAGTGAGTTGGCAGCGCCTTTTTCAAAATTTTATTTGACCCCCTTAATAGACATAGGGACAACATGGAAAGGATAAAGAGAATGAGTGGATGAAGTGATATGTCATGTCATTAGTATCATGGGGGTGATTATGCTTGGTTTCAAGTCAAAAGGTGAGTCAAATACATGAAACATAAAATGAAACTAGGCTAAAAACATATATGTGGGCCAAAACGTGAGTCAATACCCAAGTATTTATTTGTTTAGACTAACCTAAGGAAATCAAAAAAAGAAAAATAAAGAAAACCTAAAGTCTAAAGGATAAAAATTAAAACCTAAGGGATAAAAGACCCAAGGAAATTTCATGTGATAACACCTTGCACACCTTGAAAGAGTCCATGTGCATGAATTTGTCCTGAAACTACCATACTTCACCAAGAATTTTGTCCTAGAATGTGATTCTTCACTGAAAGGAATTGGGTTAGTCCCCATACATGATGGATGACCTTTGTCTTTTACTAGCAAACAAATTTCAGAGTTTCATTTGGGTCAATCAACCTATGAAGGGGAAATTTTGTATATTCTGCATGTAGTGGATCTCTGGAATCCCTATCTATTGGGGAAACTCTTCCAAATTAAAACCGATCATCATAGCCTCAAGTATTTTATGGAACAAAGAATCTCATTGATGGAGAAACAAAAATGGGTTACCAAGTTGTTTGGATATGATAATGAAATAATTTACAAGGGAAATAAAATGTGGTTGTTGATTCTCTTTCAAGGAAATATGAAGACAAAGGGTCCCTGTTTTCCCTCTCTTTCATTATAGCATATTAGCTTCAAGTAGTTCATCAGGAATGGTTGCAAGACCCCAAAATTTCTATCCTAATACAATAATTGCAACAAGATTCTCAAGATTTTCCAAGTTACTCTTAGTGAAATGAATAAATTTTCTAGAAAGGTTGATTTTATTTAAAACAATTGAACCTTAAGTCCACCGTTCTCTTTGAGCTTCATGCTTCCCCCACAACTAGGTATTCATTTTTTACCAAAACATATGAATGGGTCCATTGTTCATTTTTCTGGGAAGGCATGAAATAAGATATTTGCACCTTTGTGGTTGAATTTAATACCTATCAACATAATAAGTGTGAAACCATAAAATCTCCATGCACACTCCAACTGATCCTAATTCCAACTACTATTTAAATGTATATTTATATGAACTTCATTGTGGCATTACAAAAATCAAGAAATAATTCATTCATCATGGTTGTAATAGATAATCTTTCCAAGTATGCCCATTCATGTTCTCTTCAACACCCATTCATAGAATCAACAGAGTGATTTGAAAACGATAAGATTATAGTCTCACCATTTCACCAACACAAACATCTCTCTAAGAACTATGATATATTCTCCCTTTCGATAACTAGAAGAGTCTCAACCAACCAAGCCACAAGTTGAGTCGGCCCAAACAACAATGAGGTCAACTACCTAGAATTCATGTCAGATAATGAATCAAAAGAAAGGTGAGTCAAGTCATAAAAGTGAGTTGGAAAGAGAGGTAAGTTGATTCAGAGGCAAGGCAATTCAACCAAGTCAATTCAACCAAAGTCGGGTCAACTAAGGGAGCCAAAATGACCAAAAGGAAACCTAGTCAAATTCTGGGAATATTGGTTCAAATAAGAATGCATTTTGGTCGAATGAAGAAAGGAAGTCGACCAAAGGGAAATATCGGTCAAAGTGGGTAGACCCGTGATTAAAGAAATTAATTAAAAGGCATAAACAGTGATGGGGAAACTTGGGAAAGTCAAATTTAGCAACCAACAACTGAGCATAAAGTCTAAAGGAAACATTTTATGACCCACGACGTGTAAAAATGTTTGGAGGATGGATTCGACAACCAACTATGTAATAAAACGTTTTGGGGATGTTTTTGGAAACCCACAACACATTAAAATTACCAAGGGAAATTTTGGTAATCCCACATCAACTAAAAACATCTTGAAGTTGAATTGGGAAAGAAATGACATAGGAAAAAATATGAAGGAAAAATAGATAACTGACTGAATTGAAAATAATGGGTATATAGTTTGTGGGCAACTAAGAAACGCCCCGATAACCCTGGGCTTCGATGTATATTTCATCTATGATTTATGGGAAAAGGAAAACGACCATCCAAGTCGAGAATGTGCCCAACGAATATAAAAATGAAATTGGAAGCTTTTAATTAGATAGCAATGAATCAGAACATAGGGCCATCAATTTCCTCCTTTGGAATCAATATACGGGAATGATTAAAGATATTTTAGTATAGTTTAGTGACCCACAGGTACCATATTAATATAAAATGAGCTCAAACAAAATGATACGAAGTCTCATTGCTAAACCATACATAGACAATAATTACCTTATAATGCACACCATTTAAAATTCATAAAAAAATATAAACCACACCAATCATCACACATAAAATCAAAATTTAGCATGGAAGCCCAAATGGGAAAACCAACATTCTTTTGGCTTCGACCAAGCTCTTTATTATCGATAAATGTGTATGTTATAGGCTTTATGGTTTGTTTCTTTCTCCTCATTGACATCTGGGCAACCAGTTTACATCATTCACATCCAAAGAGACCCTTTTCATTATGTGGATACATGATATAGAATTTTGAGTCAAATGGGAGGACAGATGGAAGGCTAGGCATCCCCAACACTTCAACTTATCTCCAGTCCTCTTCTCCTTATTTTTTTTATTTGTTTGTCTTTTCTCCCACATGGAAAAGGTCTTATGAACATCTCATTATTTATTTTATACAATAATATATTTCATGAATTTAAATACATTACATACATAATTGGACATCAATCATGATGAAATGGGTCCCTTCACACCAAAAACTTGATATCCTTCTCTTCCCATAGCCTTAAACTTTGCATGTGTTGATAATCTTAGAGCCTGTGTCGATAGCCAATTGTTCTTGTCGGATCTGATTCGGATCACAACTCCCCATTGGGAGGATTTTGGTCTCCAAAAGCTTCTAAGGATATATGAGGGAAATTGTTTTCAATATGGTTCCTCTCATACCACTTCACTTTCCTTTCACTCTTCCCTTTGAGACCAATATACCACATTTCTTGCCTCCCTCTATGAGTTTCCTTCTCCTTGTGCTAAAAAACCATGTCTTCCTTCAACTCCTCAATACCATGAGGTGTAAGGTCTTCCACAGTGGGAAGAAACTGATGTTCTTCCTCCTCATCCATTATGGAGAGTTCAAGCAACTACAAATTTTCCAAATTCACCATTGAGTTGATTTGCATATAAGGTGGAGGTTTCAGCCTGAAGGAATTCTTGTAAACTTGTTCAATGATATAAAATGGTCCATATATAAGGGGATGGAGTTTATTTGATGCTCCTTGTAGTCATTCCATATAGAGATAAATCCACACCTGGTCTCCAACACAAAACTTACAATCCTCCCTGTGTTGATCATGTCTAGATTTGTACAACTATTGTCTCTTCTTGAGTTTCTCTTGAACTCTTAGACGTATATGCTTGATCTTGTTCATGAATGTTCTTTCCTTCTGTTCTTTTCCTTGTAGTCTTGTTTGTTCCTTATTCCATCCATAAAAAATATCCAATGCTAAAGGAATTAAATAACTAAAAAAGGTATCCAAAGGAGATTTATTGGTGGAAGAATGAAGTGATCAATTGTAGGAGTGTTGAATGTAGACTAGTTGACAGTCCCAAGTCTTTAGATTTTTTTGTTGTAACCTCTCAACAATTGCACCAGTGTCCTATTTACTACCTTAGTTTGTCCATCATTTTAAGGATGGAAGGAAGTGGAGTATTTCAACTTGGTATCCATTCTTTCCCAAAGCGTTGTCCAAAATATTCGAAAGAGCATGTTGTCCTAATCAGATATGATGAAGGTTGGAAATCCAAAATGTAGCCAGACATGGCTGAAAAATAATTCAGTAGCCTCTCATCTAGAGATTGTCTTCTTACAGGAAATGAGCACATGCATTTTTCTAAAGTGTTCTACCACAACAAAAAAGTAGTCATGACCTATATGAGTCATAGGTAAACCTCCAACAAAATCAATGTAGATTCTCTCCCAAGGCCTATTTGTTAGTAACAATGGAATGTACAAGACAAGTTTTCAATTGCTTGGCTTGCTAATGTTGCAAAGAATGCAACATATAAAAAAAAATTCCACTTTCTCTTGCATCATTCACCAATAAACATAACAATGCATATTCTCCACTATAGTTTTCACACCAAAATGCCCAACAACCTTATAAGTGTGTGATTCTCTCATCAATTGAACTCTTCTTCCCTAGGTATGCATAGTTTGTCTAGTTTGTACAACAGACCATATTCCTTTAACTACTTGTAGACTCCTCTAAAATATTTATCTCCATCATAATATTCACTCGGAAAATCATGAGTGAAAGGCTCAAGATACATTATCATTCCAATCAATGCAATCTTCTTCAGTGATGGTCAAGAGAGCATGTATGGTAGTCTATTTGTGACTCGTTTCTTGTACTTAATTAATAAATAAAATTGTTGCAAGAAACCTAATAGCTTGTAATGCCTCACCTAAGGAATATTTATCTAACTCTATAGATATTTAATGGGATGATGATATGTGTGTATGATGGTATCTTTTCCCAAGAGGTTTAATGCTTCCACTTCTTCACTTCTTGTATAATAAAAAATATCTCTTTATCATACGATGTGGGATTGTCAAGCATTGGTCCATGAAACAACTCTGAATGTGTTACACCTCAAAATTACTCACTTCTATAGTGTCACAAGTGTCGTCATTACGAGTGTTGTAAGTGTCGCATATTGTTCGCAAGTGTTGCATCTTGACTATAAGTGTTGCAAGTGTCAAAAATAGTATGCTGCCATCTTTCATATGTCGTGCCCTTAACGACATAATGAAGACACTTAAGACACCTCTAAGGATAGCTTGGAAGAAGAGAAATCACTTGGCAAGAAGTATAAGCCCTTTGCCATTGGAAAAATCACTTAAAATTTGATTTTTAGAGAGGAGTGATCCCCTACCCATTGTTAGGGAGCGTTGGTGCACCCTGAGCCTCTTTAGGGAGTGTTTAAGCACCATGTGCACCCCTTTGGGGGAGCACTACCATCTTTTGAGAAATTTATGGGTTTGTTGAGGAAACTTAGGGAAGAATCCCTCAAATCCTGAAGGTAGTTGGATTCAAATAGAAGGTCAAGGTATGATCTTAGGGGATATCCTCAACTGAAGGAGAGGAATCCTCAACTCATCCGAAAGATCTCTCAAGTGGTTGGACCCCTCCAAGGTTATAAAAGGAGGCCTTCTCATGGTGAAAGGCAAAATGGAGAATTGAGATTGATACCAAACTTATGATCCTATAAGTGGTATTGAGAGGGAATGAAGTTGGATAATTACATCAAACTTATGATCTCATGAGTGATATGCCATCAAATCAATCAATGGATATTGGTTGAGCAAGGGGGTTGGACAAGGAGATCTGGAAGAGGCTACTGCACCTTCATTTAAAGGATTGTAAGTACTTTTACTTGTTCTCATTAATATAATCAATGCTTGGCCTATTTATTTCAAACTTGTACGTGTTCCATATAAGTTTGTCTGCAGTAGATGGATCTATGATTGACCTAATATTAGTAGAGTATGAAGTCCATTGTATCTTTGTTTGTTTTGCAAGACCTATCAAGGAGCTCAAGATCGAAGCTCAACCTTGACTTTGCAGGGACAAACGTCGTTCATAGGATACATATATTTTTCCTTCTCTTTTATTCATTAGCTTGTTTAGATCCAAAAGGAAGTCAATGTCCATGTTAATCACTTTCAATCTTGGCCTTATGAGTCTAGAGACCAAGAGGGAATCCACTTGTCCGTAGGGGGATTCACCTACAATAGAAATTGGCGACTCCACTGGGGAGGAGCTCTGATTTTTGTTTCCTTTCCCAAATTTTGTTTTATCCCTTTTCCCACTCAATTGAACTTCTCCATGATGTGTCTCTGATCCTCAGATATTATTGTTGGATTTTGGTTCATCTTACACACTAGATTTTTGCATTTTTCCTGAGTGTTTTTTTTTTTTTTTTCAATCTGGGCAAAATTCCGAGTTTTTAGAGGCCAATGCTCCCCTACCCTTAGAACCAGGGCATTGGAACGTCCTTCCAGTCTTATACAAAGTGTTGGAGTGCTCTATGTCCCTTTTTGGGGGAGCGCTACCCCATTTTCTGCAAAAATCTTCTTAATTTTTATTTTTTTTCTCAGTCTTTTTGCTGATTCATCTGCTCAGGGTTCATGCTATCTTAGTGTGGCCTTGTTTATCCTCCAATTCTTTGATTTATAAGGATTAATAATCTCTTGTTTGGATTTTTGACATTTTTTCCTTACTTTGCAATAACTCTTTGTCCTTGACGATTCAGAGTCAATTTGTCGTTTTCTTCTCGTTTATCTGATTGAGTGAAAACTTTGTAAGGAGTTTCAAAGGTATTTTGCACTTTTATTTTTGATGTTTGAGTCATCTTGTCCAAGCTATTTCTCCTTCCTTTTGAGTTTTTGGATTTCTGTTTCTTGTTTGATCATAACAAGGGTGTCTTTTGGTTTATGTGAAGTTTGCTTAAATCTCACAACTCTTGAAGTCTGATTAGCATAAGAAGCTTTAAATCTATTGGTTATCATTCACATATAACCATTTTAGCATTGCACTGGATTCCTTATTGAGGACTATTGCATGAGGTTATTTCATCTTGGTTTTTGACAATGAAAGGAAAATCCTTCTCCTTCCCTTAATTAGACATTCATTGAAAGAAAAGATTTCTTATCATTTCTTATGCATGTTTTGGGAACTGAGTCATAATATCATCATTATTCACTCTCATACACCTCTAAGTAAACAAAAGCCACTAAAATTGATGCTTAATTAAAATTTATCAGACTTTTTACATATTCGTTAGAAAACCTACATTAGTTTAAGGTGTAGGGATTTGGAATAGGATGAAAGGATAACTTTCCAAAGCTATCAAACAAACTTAGCATCTTGCGATAGGGAGAGAAAATCCAATTGTCGTATAGTCTTTCTGGGATCCTCCTCTCACACAGGGGTTACACACAAGGTCGCATTCAGGTGAGTTACAGAGATTATCCCTCTGTGGCTCAACTGTTTGTAGTGGTCGGATTGTATATTGGGGTTCACTTGAAGGTATACCCATGATTATGTGTGGGAGCCTCTTGAGATGATTTCAAACTTGTTATCCTACCCACACGTTCTGACTGGACTGTCGACTATACCCACCCAGGGCCTGAATGTGAAGTTTTGACCTTAGTAGCCATAATCTTTAAGGTCTCACACAAGGTGATGGTGAAGGGAAGTCTCACTGAACCTGGAACAAACATTGGTCAAACTCACTTGGTCTCCTTGGAGGGTAAATACACAATTGCTATGTGGAAGCTTGCAACAAGGCGTAATTTCATTAAACAGGTTGCCAACATAATTGATCCACCCACTCTATCCCCGCCCCTTCCTATTTTGATCTCGCGACATTGGATTTCATCACCAACTAGTGGTTTCATTGTGGGAAGGTTTTGTTTAATTGTTTGCTTCTCAGATTCATAGCGTGTGTTTGTTGTGATACTTAGTAGACCTTAGGTCAAGTCACTATTAATGGCATCAAATCCTAAGAGTACCAATGGAGGAACCCCTTCTCCTAGGGAACCTTATACCTTTCCTTCTTTTGGAAAATTTGGTCCTTCGTACATTGCCACACTGAGTCTTCCGAGACTCACCATCGGATTATCGGTTTGGTTGTTTCCCACTCCAATGATATCGAATCCTCCCAATGTTTCTACTCCACCTAATACTTTATATGTCAGTACACCACCCACACATCAACCTCACATCGAATTTTCACCTTCTTCGCCCATTAAGTCTCCTTCCATTTCTCCTTCTTCACCTAGTGAAAGCTCTAAAGCAAGTAGCCAAGTTGATCAGAAGAAGAAGAAATAGAAAGAGAAGAAGAAGAAGAGCCTGAAAAGGACCAAGTCTCTAATAAAATTAGATGTTGGATCTAAGAAACCAGTTACTATTAATAGTACTGGGAGTGTTGATGAGGTCAACAAGATTAAAATGAAGAATCCGAAACCCAAATTCTCTTGTAGTCTTTGTAAAGGTGACCATTTTCTAATGGATTTCCCTGGTATTCCCAAGGTCTTAGAAATGTGCTTCTCCACGTCATCAGCCTCTATTGGTCATGCCAATGATACCCCATCAAATAGTGATGTTAAGGTTGCTAAGAAGAAGACAACTGCCAAATTCTCTTGCATGTTATGCAAAGGTGATCATTATTCTCACCTTTGTCCTCGCATGGATGAGGCTTCTTCTCTTTTGGAAAAAATTCAACTTCCAAAAGGTTATCGTAAGATTTTCGACAACCCATCATTAGTTGATGGATTGGTCAATCTAGTTCCATCCCCGGTCAGTTTGGTTGATCAGGTGGTCAATCTAGTTTCATCCTCGATTGAACCACAAACCCAAGTAGCTGATCCAGTTCCATCATTGATCATCCCTACTCTTCATCAAAAGAGTGTAACCCAAGTAGTCAATCTGTTTCATCCTTAGTCGACCCCACTCTCCCATTAGAGAGTGACACCAAAGAGGTCAATCCATTTCCACCCGTTGATCCCATTCTCCCCTTGGAGAATGAAACCCAAGTGGTCGATCCAGTTCTGTCATCGGTCGATCCCACTCCTCCTTTGACGAGTGCCAAAGTGGTTGATCCAGTCCCTTCCTCGATTAGTCCCACTCTTCCTCTGAAGAGTGCCTGCATGGTCGATTTGATTCCATCATCGATCAATCCTACTCTCCCTCTAGAGAGTAAACCTGATACTGCCCACGTTTTTCTTGTTGATACAAAATCTACCGTGTTGGGGGGAATTCCTCATTCTCCCGCAAAACCCCATCCAAGAAATGAGGCCATCCTTTTTTATTGGGGTGTGCTAACTGGAACTCATCTTCCCTCTCACATTCCTTTCTATATTATAGTATAGGTTTGTGGCCGGGACGTTCCTCAAACGCTGATAGATGAAGGTGTGTCTGTTAGTATTTTTTCCTCTATTGCTTGACATGCTTTGGGTTGTCCTCAGCTTGTGCCAGTTACACAGAATATGTTAGCTTTTAACACAAGAACTAGTCAACCTTTAGGGACCCTTCCTCGGTTTTCAGTAACTTTGGAAGGGAAAATTGTCTTTTTTGATGTCATGGTAGTCCGAGACCCCTTGGATTTCGCTTTACTCCTTGGGCGGGATTATGTCTATTCCATGAAAGCTATTGTGTCCACTCTTTTTCGTGTGATATATTTCCCACATGATGGAAGAATGGTGACTATTGATCAACTTTCTTTCATCAGTCCTGACTAGATTACCTCCTTGAATGGTTCTTATATGACGGCAGTATCGCCCCCATTGCATGTCAATTATATGGCGTTGTCTCCCATGACTTCGACTCCCGATGATTTGGATCTGGTAGTTGACATGGTGATCTCTTCGGTAGGGCTATTGGAACATAATTTCCTTACACATGTCGTGGCCCTCAACATGTGTTTCTTCCAAAGTGATTTTATTCCATCCAGTGAAGATCTCTTGGAAGCCATGACCGATTTTTGTCCCTTGACATGGTGTCCTTCCAGAGCGTTATTCTCTTGGAAGCCATGATCAAGCAGATTCAATGAGCACAATTTCTCTTCTCTATGACAAGATCGTTAAAAAATGAAATAGAAGCTGTGAGCATAGTTTTGCTTCTTTGTGGAAATCTCGTTAAAAAATGAAACAGAGGTCATGAGCATAGTTTTCCTCTCTGTAGCAAGATCATTAAAAAATGAAACAACAATCTGGGGATTGAACCTAGAGCCCTGAGCATAGTTCTTTTCCTGTGTCAAGCTCATTAAAAAATGAAACAGTCACCTCTCTTGAACCTTATTTTCATCCACTCTTATCCTTTTTCTCCATCTAGTAGAGAAATTGGTGACAACCTCACAGTCGGTGAGTGAATTGAAGCTTGGAGGGCATGTCTCCAGTCTTTGATGATCATTATGGAGTTAATCCACTAGATTTCAAGCTGGGGGCATACCAAGCTTAGTCTTTGTTCTTTCTCATGCTTGGAAAAAACATGAGAATGTAACCAAGTACACTTTTATCACTTTTTCAGACTCACATGGATATACGAAAAAGGAACCCTTTGGATTCGTCTTTGATCTCTTTTCAGACTCTCTAAACATGAAAAGATTGTCGAGTGATATTGCTTCCTTTCCCACTCGTTAAAACATTTGAAAGGGCGTCTTTCGAGTGACAATTTATCTCTTTTTCGGCCTCACGAGACTAACATTACGAAAAAGGACAACATTGGAGTCATCTTTAAGTTGTTTTCAGACTCTCTAAATATGAAAAACCACCGAGTTTACCTTCTCTGGACTCGTTAAACTATCATACATTGAAGGGACCATATGGGATCGAACCCTTACTTCTTCCAGTTTTTTAAATAAAGGAAGAGGGACTTACTGAAGGTGAGTCATATTGAGCATGTGTTACCTTCCTTGAGCTTGTTAAATTAAAAAGAGGTACTCATCTATCTGGATGGGGGAAAAATTGAAAGACGCAAGCCAAGCAGTTTTTGGAGAACACTACCAGTCACTCTTATGGTCGCCCTTGAACAAGACACTTTGTCTTTGCATGCATTTTAATCCGCTGAACCTCTGTACTGAGCCAATCCTTTGAGTTTCTTTTACTTCTTTGGGTCACCTAATGAAAGTCACGACATCCACTGCATTATCAATTTTTGGTCCATGTCATGTTTCTGCTGATGTGCCTTAGTGTTCAAGGGAAGTATCTGCCTCGAGAGTTATCCATCACAAATATCTTATTTCAATACCCATGTCAGTCCATGTTCATTTGATATACCAATTACATCTTTGTGTTAGTTTCGTGTCATTGATGGGGGATACATCAAGGCCCTCCTTCGACGAGTCTATTCTTGTCTACTTCAACACATTATCCAAGATCTAGAATTAGAAACCAGTTAGTACCTTGGGACCTGCATGCCTCAATGGCAGGCCTCCTCATGTCCAACAATGGGTTTACATCATTGACCCCTAATCGGATGATTCCACAGATGTTCGACTTTAGATCATTCATTCACATTCTTCGGTATGTACTAGAGTACCTTGGGAATCATTAACATCAATGGTGATCTCCCTTGTGCTTGTTAATGGTTTACATCATTGACCGGTAATCAAGTAGTTTATGCCATATTTGACATCATGACATCTATTCACATGGTTATATTCGAACTACATCAGGATCGGTACGAAGACCCTGGGTTGAATTTTCACTCTTATATGTACTTTGCCCAGGTTGCGAAGGATTTCTTTTGAACTATGACACATATACTATTACATAGATCCACTTTTTATTGGTCGTGGCTATGTCTTGTCATCTCGTAGATCCACAGTGTATTCTCCATGGTTACCATCAGTTCAGGTTATAAGAGTATAGATCCATGTTGTATCTATAGTGGCTATACCATTTTGTCAATATAATTATGGATCTGCAGTGTATTTTATGGCGGCCATACCTAAAAGGTCTTTATCAATCAAGCATAGGTATGCCTTCCTTGGGTTTTGAAACATGTCATAATATTTGATTGATGGTTGTGTGAATATTTTTCTGGTCTCTCTGCGTCCATACCCTTGCCTGAAAAAGTCTACAAAGTACTTGTTTCATCATCATCTTCAAACTTCATACTTTGGGGGGCAATCTGTTACACCTCACAATTATTCACTTTGATAATGTCACAAGTGTTATCATTACGAGTCTTGTAAGTATCACATCTTGTCCGCAAGTGTTGCATCTTGACTATAAGTGTTGCAAGTGTAAAAAAAAGTATGTTTCCATATTTCCTATGTCGTTCCCTTAACGACATCATGAAGACACTTAAGACACCTCAAAGGATAGTTTGGAAGAAGAGACATCACTTGGCAAGAAGTACAAGCCCTTTTCCATTGGAAAAATAACTTAAAAATTGATTTTTGGAGAGGAGCGCTCCCCTACCCACTGTTAGGGAGCGTTGGCACACCTAAGCCTCTTTGGGGAGTGTTTGAGCACCCTGTGCACCCCTTTGAGGGAGCACTACCCTCTTTTGAGAAATTTCTGGGTTTGTTGAGGCAAATTAGGGAAGAATCCCTCAAATCCTTAAGGTAGTTAGATTCAAATAGATGGTCAAGGCATGATCTTAGGGGATATCCTCAACTAAAGGAGAGGAATTCTCAACTCATCCCAAAGATCTCTCAAGTGGTTGGACCCCTCCAAGGTTATATAAGGAGGCCTTCTCATGGTGAAAGGAAAAATGGAGAATTGAGATTGATACCAAACTTATGATCCTATAAGTGGTATTGACAAGGAATGAAGTTGGAGAATTACATCAAACTTATGATCTCATGAGTGAGATGCCATCAAAGAAATTAGTGGATATTGATTGAGCAAAGGGGTTGGAAAAGGATAACTGGAAGAGGTTGTTGCACCTTCATTCAAAGGATTGTAAGTAATTTTACTTGTTCTCATTGATATAATCAATGCTTGGCATGTTTCTTTCAAACTTGTACTTGTTCCATATAAGTTTGTCTGCAGTAGATGGATCTATGATTGAGATAATCTCAATAGAGTAGGAAGTCCATTGTATATTTGTTTGTTTTGAAGGACCTATCAAGGAGCTCAATATCGAAGCTCAACATGGACTTTGCAGGGACAAACATCGTTCATAAGGTACACATCTTTTTCCTTCTCTTCTATTCATTATCTTGTTTAGATCCAAATGGAAGTCAGTGTCCTTGTTAAGCACTTTCTGTCTTGGCCTGAGGAGTCTAGAGACCAAGAGGGAATCCACTTGTCCACAGGGGGATTCAACTACAACAGAATGGTAGCACACATACCTCCCTCCTTGCATGAGTACTACTCCTAATGCATAATATCCACTAGAATTAGTCTCTAGCTCAAAAGGTCACTGCAAATTTGGCATGGTTAACACTAAAGCATCACTGATTTTCTTCTTCAAGTATTCAAATGCTCTTTTTTGTGTCTTACCCAAATGAAAGATATTTCCTTTTATGGATATGGCATGCTATGATGCTACAACTGTGGAGAATTTTATGATGAATTTAATCAAATAATGAGTTTCTCCCATGAAACTCTTGACCTCCGTCACGTTGGTGGGAATAGGCCATTAGGTGATGGATGCAATATTTTCTATATCTACCCTCTGTTGGAGTTACTTCAAACACACCTAGGATTTATTTGTCCTAAGGTTTTTCCTTGTTTATTAGTCATAATTAGTCATTATCTAGTCTCTGATATTTTAGGGGAGAATATTCCACCTGGAGAATATTCTCTTCCAGTTGACACTTCAGTTTGAATAGTTGAGTTGAGTTTAGATGCTGCATTGGTTTTGTCATCATGCAACATTGGGATCATCACCATGATAATTCAACCTTGACTTGGTATCATCACCAAACTGGTGCATTAGCCTTGATTCCCTGATTTAACTCCTCACTACTCTATGTTCAGTCAGTTAACTGAAGACTAGTTGACTAGTTAACTCAACTAGGTGGCAGTTCACTCCCGTAACTGCCTGAGAGACTAGACTAGGTGTAATTTCACTCTTGTAACTTCTAGTGTGTGTCTAGATCACTCTATAACACCACTATGGTGAATTGGTTCACCTCTAGTGAACACTCATTGATCTATGCATAGTATATCATGTGTAAACTATTCATTATTCACAATGGTTAATGAGAATTCTTCCATTCTTTCTCTCCTTCTTCTTCTTTCTCCTATTCTCTCTGAAAATGTGTGTATTAATTTTTATCTAGATATATTCTTTGCAGTTTCAACACATTTACATGGTATCATAGACAACAGACTGCTAAAAAATAGATACACCAAAAACAAATTCTAGGTACAAAAGATTGAAGACAACATAAAGATGGATTTCCAAAAAGAATTCATTCTTACACCTTACAACTATTTTGCATGGAAGGAGAAAATAGCCATACATATCCTAACCAGAGGTTTGTACAAGTTAACCTTGAATACAGATACAAAACCAACATCATCCATAGAAAAATCTAAGTACCTGAATCACATGGATGAGGCACTCAGAACAATTTGCAGTCTTATTTCTCCCGATCTCCTTTTTCACATATCTTCTTGTAAGACTTCCAATGAAGCTTGGACCACCTTGGAAGGGATATTTGGAAAATAGGATGAGATGAGGGGACACATGATGGATGTGGATTTTCTCACATTGGATCCAAAAATCTTCAAAAACATCCAAGATTTCTTTACAAAACTCAAGGATTTACTATCACAACTCAAAGTTTGCTTGGTTGATAAATCTAAGGAGGAGAAACAAATGATTCTCACCATTCTCTCCAAGCTTATTCCTAAATTATTTGTATTCGTATCCACATTCCATACTATCAGATTTACCTTCAGAGCCACCTGGAATATGCCTTCTCTTGAGGACTTTATCGAATCCCTGACATAAGAGCAAACCAAGCTCATCAACATGGGCACAATCAAAGGCCCAAGGGCGCATGCACTCACTGTGGTTGATGGAAGACACAAATATCATAAATGTAAAGATGAATATAAATGAAAATCTCATGCACATACGAAGAAGGAAGGGTACACAAAACCCTTTACCAATGCCTCCGGATCCAAAGGGGAAAAGGGAAGAAAAGGGGAGAAATGCACGTACTGTCACAAAGGATTCTGGAATCCACATGCATGAAAAATAAAATATATTTGATGTCTCAAATTATTCAGAAAAATAACCTTGGAGATCGCATCCCCGGGGGTGCCAAGAAGAACAAGCCATAAGATCTGCATTCCAGAAAGACAATTCTAGCCATGCCTTGATTTCCATCAACTCCTCTCCCGATGCTTGGATTATTGATTTAGGAGCATCAAATCACATGGCTTCCTCAAAAGAAGTATATTATTATTTGGATGCATGCAAAGTTCCTCCTATTTTGATGGGGGACAACTCTTCTATCAAGGTCATCGGAGAAGGAAGGATTGAACTCACCAACAAAAGCTTCGAGAATGTGCTGCACATTCCCAAACTTTTTGTCAACCTTCTCTCCATGTATCAAATGATGAATTTTGGCACCAGAAATAAATTCATATTAACACCAAATTCCATGGAAATCTATGAAATGAAAACCAACTCCAGGGTTGCTACCGGTGAGGTAAATCATCAATTTAGATTGTATACATTTTCTGAATTCATTGAACTTGATTCTACTCTACTGCTTACTCATGATGATGACAGTAGTAGTATATGGCACGAAAGGTTTGGAAATTTGAATTTCAGATACATGCAACATATTAGTAAGAAAATATTGGTTGATGGTCTACCAAACATCCATTTCTCCAAGGGAGTGTGTGAGGGATGTGTTCTTGGGAAACACCCTCAAGAGAAAATCGACCAGGTAAAGTCTCAAAGAGCCTCTACAACTTTAGATCTGATCCACAATGACCTTATGGATCCTTTTCCGCATCCATCAATCACCAAAGAGAGTTTTTTTTTCATTTTTGTTGATGATTTCTCATGTTTTACTTGGATCTACTTTCTCAGGCAAAAATCTGAGGTCTTTCAACACCTCAAAGATTTCAAAGCTCTGGTTGAGACATAGTCCGGAAAGAAGATCAAATTCCTTTGAATTGATAATGGGGAAGAGTATGTAAATCATGAGATCCATAATCTTTTCCATGAGGCAGGGATTCAGTTGCATCACAGATTTCCCTATACTCCGCAAAAAGATGAAGTTGTTGAGTGGAAAAATAGATCTATAAAGGAGATGGCATCTTTCATGTTGCATGCAAAGACACTACCACAAAGACTATGGGCCTAAGCACTTAATTGTGAAACATACATCCAAAACAGATCTCCCCATAGATATATCAAGAAAAATACCCCCTATAAGGCTTGGAGCGGCCTCAAACTGGAAGTGACCCACTTTCACATTTTTGGTTCACATGCACGGGCCCAGATTCCCTCTGAAAAGAGGAAGGCACTTGATCCATAGAGAACTGAGTGCATTTTTGTTGGATACCCTGACGATGTGAAGGGATATCGACTTATTGATCTTTCCTCAGACTGACTCATCATTGAGCGTAGTGTCAAATTTGAGAAAAGTGTCTCGCATGTACCTCAACAACCACATACAGACACCTTCACTCTTCCACCTGTCCGAGATGATGAGCATGCACATGCCGACTCTTCTTCAGATGAGAGTTGTGATTAAAAGGACTCAGATGATTCATATTAAGAGTCAGTATAGTCAAATGCAGAATCAGAGCATCCAGATGCAGTTGCAGAGCCAGAGCAGAGGTCCAAGTGGGAACAGACTACTCTTCAGGATGCAGGTGATCTCGTTGGTGATCTAGACGATACTAGGAGGAATCAATCTAATTTTGAGGAGCCTCTTTTTTCAATCACTACCACTAAACCATTTCCTTCTAGGCATCTCTTCTTGTTTCAGTCTTTAGATCCATAGTCTTATGGTGAGGCTGCTGGTAATCCATTTTGGGAATCCGCCATGCATGAGGAGTACAAATCCCTCCTTGAGAACCAGACTTGGGATCTAATTCCCCTTCCTTCTGGGAGGAAAACTTTTAGATGTAGATGGGTCTACAAGACCAAGAGCATAGAATATGGACATATCAATAGATACAAATCAAGTCTTGTCACCAAAGGCTTTCAGTAGGTTCATGGTATTAACTATGATGATACCTTCTCTCCAATAGCGAATATGGATTTCATACGACTGACACTTTCCATTGCGAAAGCCAAGGGATGGAAATTCCATCATATGGACATGAAGAATGCATTTCTTCACGATGATCTCTCTGAGGAGATCTACATGGAGAAGCTCCAGGGATTTATGCAAGACTCATCTTTGGTCTGCCGATTGAAGAAGTCACTTTATGGCCTCAAGCAGGCTTTGAGGGCATGGTATGCCAATATGGACTCATACCTGTTGTCACATAACTTTGTACATTGTAAATCAGACATGAATGTCTACATGCTCAGGATGACTGATTCACTTCTACTTTTAGTTATGTATGTCAATTATTTGTTGACACTGGGTGCTCAAATTCAACGATTTTTGTAGTCAAGAGGATTCTACATGATAGATTTTTTATGAGGGAAATGGGTACACTATACTTCTTCCTTGGACTCGAGATCAGTCAGGATGCATCAGGCATCAAACTATCTCAGGCCAATTATGCATGAGATCTCCTTGAGAGATTTCACATGATAGACTGCAAGTCTTCTTCGACTCCTTTCCTATCAAGAGTCAAACTTGAGGATGGCAGGGAGACTCCACTGGTTGACAACACACTATACAGATAGCTAGTGGGGAGATTTTTGTATCTCACACATTCCAAAACATACCTCTCATATGTTGTTGGCACAGTTTCCAGGTTCATGCAGGAGCCACAGGAGCTACATTGGAAAGTTGCAAAGCATATCCT
The DNA here is from genome assembly GCA_009831015.1 of Picea engelmannii. Taxonomy (NCBI): domain Eukaryota; kingdom Viridiplantae; phylum Streptophyta; class Pinopsida; order Pinales; family Pinaceae; genus Picea; species Picea engelmannii. The sequence goes on along the minus strand of ML795601.1, from coordinate 103,952 downwards.
TTGATACGTTCAGGGCACCATCACCTTTGGGATTCATTATACAACAGACTCTACATTAGATCTCATTGGGTTTACTGATTCTGACTAGGCTAGCGATAACACTGATCGCAAGTCCACATCTAGTTACTCACTCAGTCTTGGTTCCAAGCCTATCTGTTGGTCGAGCAAGAAGCAAGGTGCCATTACTCTATCTTCAACCAAGGCAGAGTACAGAGGGGTAGTTAACATAACCATTCAAGCTATGTGGCTACAATATTTTCTCATGGAGTTGGGTATTCAACTTCATCTATCAAACATCATTTAGTGTAACAACCATAGCACTTTGACATTCCAAAGAGATAGAGTTCAGAGGCAATGGATGAAGAACATAGAGATCCAAATGAAATACATCCAGGACTTAGTACACAAGGGGATCATTGATTTACAGTAATTTCCTTCAGCAAAACAGATGATAAACATCTTCACCAAGACCTTCACTGAGAAGAAGTTCCTAGCAACTATAGTTCTTCTTTTTACATACATTGTACCTTGACGGGGGGGGGGTTCCCATGAGGTTTTCCCTCTTTCCTCACTTTATTTCAATGTGTCTTTTGTATTTGGGTACCTAACATGGCCTCATTGTTGGGACCCATTCTTTATTTTCACCATAGTGATGTTCAGGGGCGGTGTTGGATTTACTTCACACATACCTAGGATTTCTTTTTCCTAAGGTTTTTACCTGTTTATTAGTCATAATTAGTCATTATCTAGTCTTCTATATTTTAGGGGAGAATATTCCACCTAGAGAATATTCTCTTTTAGTTCACACTTTAGTTTGAATAGTTGAGTTGAGTTTAGATGTTGCATTGGTTTTGTCACCATGCAACATTGGGATCATCA
>ML795601.1:19910-47349 GCA_009831015.1 Picea engelmannii | reverse complement strand
TTTGGTCCCCGACCAAGAACCCCATGAGTGCACTGGGGTCCCTATATCACAACTAGAGTTTTTTCCATCCTTCCATAGAATGGCTCTTGTAGTTGCATTAATTTTAACACTCCCTCTCAACAACACCAATCTTGTGTCGAAAGTGCACAAACTTTGTCAATGACAAGGGCTTGGTCAATAAATATGCAGTTTTTTTTCGTAGGGAGAATATATTGAATACTGAGAATGTTCTTCTACACCATGTCCCGAACATAGTGATATCTCATCTCAATGTGTTTTGATCTGTCATGAAACATATGATTCTAAGAAAGATTTATATAGCTCTGGTTATCACAGTGAATTACTATGGGTTCCAACTTAGCACTGAACAAATCTAAGAGTAGATTTCTGAGCCACACTGCTTCTCTACTAGAAACACTTGCAACAATGTATTCTTCTTATGTAGTGCTTTGGGAAATGGAGTCTTGCTTCTTGATGGACCAGGAGATCATAGTTGAACCCAAAATGAAACAATATATGGAAGTGCTCTTCATGTCCATTGTACTTCCCATCCAATTTGAATCTCAATAGCCATGAAGCATTACACCTCCGATAGAAGTGTATATGAGCCCATAACCTATATTCCCTCGGGCATATCTAAGAATATGCTTAGCAGGAACCATATGACTGTCTTTTGGATCACACATAAAATGACCGAGGTCATTCATTGTATAACAAATGTCTAGTTTGGTGTGTACTAGATACATCAAGGACCAAATGATCTTTCGATATACCGTATGGTCTTTTGGATATGTACTTGTAGCTTTATCATGTAACTTATTTAGGTTAGAAATCATAGGTGTGTTTATGGAATTGAATTCCGTCATCCGAAATCTGCGAAGAACATCAATTGCATACTTACCTTGTGAGAGAAAGATCTCACCGGGTTTCTGCCAAGCCTCTAAACCAATAAATTAATGCATGAGACCCAAGTCATTCATTTCAAACTCTGTTGACAAAAACCTCTTAGTCTGATCTATCATATGTTCCTCTCTATTAAGGAATAAATCATCCACATATAAAACCAATAACATGACGATTCTTCACAAACTGTATATGAAGGTTATAATCTGTTATACTCTTGGAGAACCCAAGACTGATGAAAACTATCAATTCTTCCATACCAAGCTCTCAGATCTTGTTTCAATCCATACAAGGATTTCTTGAGTTTTCATACATGGGATTCCTTCCCATGGATAAAAAAACCCTCAAGCTACTTGATATAAACCTCTTGCTCCACTTCACCATTAAGAAAGGCAGTCTTAACATCCATTTGGTGAAGTTTCCAATAAAAAACTAAAGCAAGAGAAATGATGACTCATTTTTTTCATTCTACATTTACCCAATAGGTGCACCTAATATTCAAATGTTTTGGAGTTCACATCCCAAATGTGATCCACTTCATGCATAGTTGGCACTACTAATTTAGGAAGATTTTGACTAATATACATCATGGATTGATATACTATACATCCCTCCACCATATAACCCTCAGGACATGATCTTTGTCTAACCAAATCCTTCAATGATTTCAAGTGCCTCTCCACCATCCACATTGACCTTGTGTGTACAAGTCCATAAATTTCAATCTCCTAAACTTGGTGTATGAGGTAGTGTTCTTGTGCATTGAAAAATGTTGGAGGTATATACTTTTTCATTTCACACATTAGCTGAGGAATTTCTCTCTTCCAATACTTTATATCATCTTCATGTATTCCTTTCAATGAAAATCATCTACATGAGATTGTGACACAAGAAAATAACACGTTTCAACATAACATAACATAATATATTACATTACAAGTAAAACACGTCATTAAGTAAAACAACAAATTGAAAGAATATTTTGCATATAAATCGTAACTTCTTACCTCATGTATTTTCCAAGATCATATATAACTTGTTTGACATTGTTGTCAAATTCATTTGGGAGAGATACTGGTAGAACATACTATAACAAAAACAATGAATCGTTATTTGTTTCTACCAAAGTAGACAAAAAAAAAAAAAAAACTTAAAAGATGTATAAGGCCAATATATATAAATATGTATACAAAAATTGTTACCTTAATGAAGGTATGCCAATCATATTTTTTACCCAACCAAATTCACCTTTCTTTGTTAAGATATTATTTATGTTTGAAGCAAAACCCGTGGGAAATTTAATTCATTGAATGACCTCTTTTACATAATTTATTTGTTGCTCTATTAATAACCATGGAAGGTTATTTCGGTGATATAGGTGGATATCGGTGGCCACCCACCTTTTCCAGTTGGCTCAAAATAGTTTTCTGGCAATTTTGGTAATTTACTTTTTTTAGCAGTTTTTCGGATCCTGAACTTTTAGAGTCGTTTTGAGACCCTAAACGACATTTTTTGGGAAAATGGGGAGAAACATGGAATGAAGTTCAATTTTTCTCAGACAAAAGTTGTAGTCCTCGTATATATCTTTCTAACGAGCTATCATGCGCCCCAAATGGAGATCGTATGACAAAGTTACACCCCTAGGAAGTTGACGTATCAACCACCCCCATCAGGGCCCACAAACCTTTTGGATTTTCCTTATGTTAAAAATGCCCTTAGAGACTCATTGTAAAAATCACCTTATTGATAATGCGAGTAGCCATCACATCTCTTCTTAGAGATAAGTTTCCACCATTCTAACGAGTCTTTCACTCTGTACTTTTATAGTCTCTGTACATTTATTTCATTAATAGAAATCATGTATTACTGTATATCTGTGACTCTTGTTTATTTCTTCTATATCTCTTTTATATTGTTGTCTTTATTGAAATATCTCTAAATATTTCTGTGTTATATCTCCGCTCTCATTTCATGCTAAAAATAATCTGGATCAGTGGTATCAGAGTAGGTTTCTCTTGATCGTTTTCAGTGCATGTCCCTGATGAGGTCTGAGTATAGAAAGTTGGGTCTCTAGCTTGTCTCTCTCAGGATAATCTCTCTCACACACCCAAGAAACTCTCAATGGCAGAAGAAAATAAAAATGATGGAGCAAAGGATTCTATCAATCTGTTTCTTGAGCAAGCTCTCATGCGACAGAGGGACGAAATGATGGAGAATTTTTCCCACATCCTTCAACGCCTTCCAATAGAAACAGACACATCTTCATCAAACAACCACTTTGGAGGCACCTTTCCTTTCAAGGTACATGTTAATTTTGATATTCCCGTATTTGAAGGTCAGATAGATGCGGATTTCATAGACAAATGGTTAAATATGTTAGAAGGTTTTTTCTTTGTTCATAATTTTTCCGACAGGGAAAAGATCACCTTCACACTCCTTAAATCTCTCCCAAATGTCAAACATTGGTGAGAAACTTACTGGGAGAAAAGTTCCATAGAGGAGTCTGGAATATATGGGGCTGAGCCCACTTGGGATTTTTTTGTGGATGTGGTAAAAGAACAGTATTACCCTGTTGGAAACTATGAAGACCAGTACATGAGATGGACCACACAGCAGAAAGAGAGGGGCCAAGCAGTTCCAAAGTTCACCAATACCTTCCATATTTTTCGCACCAAGCTAGGTATAAAAGACTCTGAATGACATTTGGTTATGAAATACCGTGGGGCTCTACACAGATACATCCAAACTTAAATGGATTTTCTAGAGATCTCATCACTCAGTTCTGCTTATCGATATGTTGTTAAAATTGAGCAGAAATTTAAGCACTAGAACAAACGGGAGTTCAGATTTGCAAATCTGCAACAACCAAAGTTTGACAAAGACGACCCTAACAAATAGTCTCCTGAAAACCAGTCGAAGCCATAGGAAAAGAAGGGTCACGGGAAGACAAAGAAGGACATTGGAAAATGGTGCGATTTCCACAAAATCCCCTGGCACAACACCGATGAATGTCACTCAAAATAGTCATTGGTGGCCTAGATCAAAGACAAGGAGTCAAACCCTGATTCAAACTGATTATGAAAATACTGGTAAAAGATAGATCATTGACGCAGACCCCACTGCTATTTTCGTGACCACAACAATTCAACCAGAAGAACCAATAGATCCTGAAGAGGGGGAGCACCTTTTTCATTCACAGATGTGGGTGAAGGGGACCCCGCTGCATTTTATTGTTGATAATGGAAGCCAAAAGAAACTCATCTTAGCAGAGGTCATCGAACAGTTGGGATTGTCGACAACACCACACCCACATCCATACAACATCGGGTGGCTTTGCCAAGGACGAGATCTTCCGGTCAGCCAACAGTGTTTATTTCCATATAGCATCCAACCCTTCAAGGATGAGGTATTATGTGATGTTTCCCCATTGGATGTCTACGATGTTCTCTTGGACCAACCATATATGTGGAAGCGCCATGTTATTTATGAGTCTCAACCCCGTAGTGTCATTGTTAATTTGGGGGGTCATTTCTACAGAATACTAGAGGTAATTCCGACTATTGTCCCATCAAAAAAGTGTTGCAAGGTAGTATCTCATACTACAAAAAATATTATTTTCACAATCTGTTCAAAAGATGAACAAAAGGATATTGCAACCACTACAGCCTCAACCCAAGCACCTTCTATCCAACATAAGCAAGTCAAAAAGGTTGCAGAAAAGCGCAAAGATTCCTTTTGCACACAGTCATATCATGTAGCTAGACTGGTTAAAAAGGTCCAACCCTTCCAGCCACAAGTTCATGACAACCTTCAACAAGCTAAGCAACATAACTTCTCCAGCAAGGCAAGTAACTCACCAAGATTCGGACTTAGCAAACGCTTCCTCCTCTTCCCCAAGAATTCAACGAAATGGACACCATTACTTACTAAGGGGGGAGGATTGATCTAGGTGGATATTGGTGACCACCCACCCTTTCCAAGTGTCTCAAAACAGTTTTCTGGCAATTTTGGTAATTTACTATTTTTAGCAGTTTTTTAGGTCTCGAACTTCTGGAGCCATTTTGAGACCCTAATAGACGTTTTTTTGGAAAACTGGGAGAAACATCTTTCTAACGAGCTATTGTGCATCCCAAACAAAGATCATATGCCAAAGTTACGCCCCTGGGAAGTTGACGTATCAACTACCATCATCGTGGCCCGCAAACCTTTTGGCTTTTCATGTTTCGGGGTTAGGGTTTTGGATTTTCCTTATGTTAAAAAGGCCCTTAGAGCCTCATTGTAAAAATCATCTTATTGTGAATGCGAGTAGCCATCACATATCTTCTCAGAGATAAGATGCCACCATTCTAGAGATTCTTTCACTCAATAAATTTACAGTCTCTGTACATTTATTTCATTAATAGAAATCATGTATTACTATATATTTGTGACTCTTGTTTATTTTCACTACATCTTTGTTATATTGTTGTCGCTCTTGCAATATCTATAAATATTTATGTGCTATATCTTCGCTTTCATTTCGTGCTGAAAATAATCTGGATCATTTGGTCTAGTGCATCTCTATTTGATCGGATCACACTTCACATTGCATGATTGGCTTCCTGAATGTGAGTTCAAATTTTGACAATTTTTTCTTTATCCCTCCTACCATCTATGATTCACCATAACGTTTCTGTCACATTATTCCCAATATGCATTGTATCAAACAAATGATCTATTATTAGCTCCTCATAGTAGGGAAACCTTATGAATTGAGTTGGCTAACATTTCATTCCTTATGGAAGCCCATTATTAATACCTTCATGATGGTGGCCTTCATGAAGCATAAAATAAATCACAAAAATAATTATCAAATACGGTAAAATAAATTCAATGATTAAAATAAACATCCAAAACATTACATGATATACAATACATAAACAAATTGCGTACCTTGACGATTTCTATTATATTCCAAACTCCATAGGTGAGGTGTCATTCCTCATGGTTTTAAACCAATCTCTTATTTCCCATTGAAAATATGTTTTTCAATAGTACGATACCTATGGTTCTTAGGGAGGAGTTTCCTATACTCATCAAACACCACCTTTCCTAAAATTTTTGAATGACGATACTTCATCTTAGGACCACAAACTAGACATGAAAATTTACCCTTTGTTTGAAAACCCGCAAAAGATATATTAATGTCAATTATACGATGAGATTATTTAAAAATTAAATATGCAGCATGATATCTTTAAAAAATTATATAGTATTAAAGAGAAATAAAATGCTACATAATACAAAAATGTGTTAGTCATGGGGCATCGTGAATTGTCCATAAAAGTATTCCATGGAATTTAAATTTCTTCTCCCTGATTGGTTTACAGATGTCATACATAGTGATGTCAACCCATAACTTTAGTATCTCATCGATAAGAGGCTCGATATATACATTCATATATTTAACCTGGTACTTACCTAATCATTTGAAATTACACATAATTACTATAACCATGATATCTATATATAAGTAAATAAATAAACAAAAGATATTATGCAAAAAATGAAACAAATTAAAATGTTACATTTAAAAAATTAATGTAAACAAATACTTGAAACAATCATTGTGAACATTATGTACGCCCTCTTTATTGATATCCAAAGAGGAATGTTATTTTTATAACAAAAGTAGGCCACACTAAGTAAATAGACTTAATCTCTATGAATGGATTAACACCATCAACTGCCAATGAAAACCTAACATTATGAGGTTCATCTTTGAAATCTGCCCATTTTCCCTCAATTTCTCTAAATGCATAACCATCGACAGGAATTCGAATAACACCATCTCCACTTTCTTTACATGCATGGTAATCCATAAATTGTTCTATTCTTTCACACCCGAAAAATAATTGCAAACGTGGAATTATGGGAATATGATGAAGAACCTTTCGAGGCACCCTTTTTTTTACTTGATCGGTTTGATATCTACTGATAATACATTGTGGGAATTATTTTTTCGAAGCATGTTGTCCATAATATATAATATGATCATTCAGACATGCATCTATAGTTTTATAATCCATTCCAATGTCTTTCATAATGACATGCAAATCTTGATATGTGTGAGGTAAAATAATTGAGGATGGTAACAAAAATTCACATAACAATCTACAACACAACAAATAACTAGTTAATGTAAAGAATATTAATTGTAAAAATTGCATTCTTATTTTACACATTAATTAACACTAAAAACAAATAGAGAGAATTCAAAATTTATGTATAATATGTGATGAAACATATTACATACCTTAGGATATGTGTCATACAAGTGTTCAACAAATTATTCATAACCTTTAAGTTCACTAGCAACAACGTAGTGGAGATAATATTTTCTCTTGAGCCTTCATAAAGTTGTTTAATTGCCATTTCTAATATAGGTTCATCATAAATACCATCACTTTCCCCATCCTCATATAGCTGAGAAAACAAATCTTGGATCATTTGATTTGTCCCATAATATTCTTCCATGGGATCAATAACTTGATTTGTCCCATCATCTTCTTCCATGAGATCCTCATTTTATTGATCATGTTCCTCAGCTTGTACAACATCATTTCTACTAGTACTACTTGGTGCAATATTATGTAGAAAGTTAGAGGGAAACTCTAACTTTATAATTACAAACAATCATGCAAAATTAGTGTGTACTATAACAAATATTCAAACAATATATATACATATATATAATTTTATATAAAATCGACAATATAAAAATAGATAACGAATATATAGTTAATTACAATGGGATGATATTCATTCGATCCCCCATCAATGTGCTCATATTTCATACAATGTTTTGTAGTTGTTGATATTAAAATTCTTATGGGACGTGTACGACAAAATTTTTTCCAAGGGAAATAACATCTACCATCACCATTTTCACCTGCTTTACTTTTTTTCCCACCTCTAATATTCTTTGACATTCTTCCACACAAAAATACCCTTTCTGAACTATCGTTGTTATAGAAATTAGATTGTCCCAACATCTCTAATTTGCAAAATATTTATAGATTTTGTTTCGTCGCAAGAGCGACGAAATTTGACCAAGTCAATGTTGACTTTATCAAACAACATAATGGTCAATGTTGACTTTTTCAAATAGTGTAACGGTCATCATTAAATTGTCTCTATTGTGACAATAGCCAAAGGTCATTGCAAGAGAGATTAGATTCCACTATCTTCATGTTCGATGCTCTTGATAAGTATGTATGGTTTCGTCACTCTTGCGACGATAGCCAAAGGTTTCGTTGGAAGAGCGATAAACATGGGCTAGATTTATAAAAACATTTAAAAATTCAACTCTTTATCTTACATTTTGTGATTAAAGGTTACTTTCGTCGTAAGTATTCATCGCAATTTTTTCAATATGTAGTAATGAACCCTAGAGGATTGATAAGTAGATAATCGATCCCATATGATAGAGGTGGAAAGTAAGACTACAAATCAACATATTTTTATTTTGATTGATTTGGGAGCAATTCATAATTACATTGATTCTGAATTAGTGGAAATATTACATTTGGTGAAAGGTATGCTTCAAAAATCATGGACGGTCTAGCTAGACATTAGGAGAAAAAGAAGGATTAATGAAATTTTCAAAAACTATCCAATAGATCTGAATGGAGTGAATACAAATGTTGGAATAAATATCACACCATTGGGATATTGTGATATCCTAATTGGAATGGACCAGTTGGAAAAGAATAATGTTGTTCTATATTTCCATAATAATACCTTTGCATGTCTTGATGAATAAAGGAAGAAAAGCACTATTAAAGGAATTATAAGACCCATTTCTATAAGGGATATTTCATCCCTAGGGTTGAAGAGATGTTTTTGGAAAGGATGTCAATTGTATGTAGTTCATGTGGAAGACCTAGACCAGACCAAAGGCCCAAGTCTTCATTATTTTCCACTGTTTTATGATTTTGAGGATGTATTTGAAGAAATACTAGGTTTGCCACCAAAGAGGGAGATACATTTATTTATCGACTTACTTCTTGCAGCTTCCTCATTCTCAAAGACTCCTTACATAATTATCACACTACAATTAAAACAATTACAAATGTAGGTAGAAGAATTGTTGAATAAATGGTACATATTCCCAAGTGTCTCACCTTGGGTAGCACCGATGATTTTGTGAAAATATGGAACATTGAGGTTATGAATTAATTTTAGACAACTAAATAAAACCACCATGAGGAATAAATACCTTGTACCCATAATTGGTGACCTTGTTTATCAACTAAGACAAGAAAATATATTTTCAAAGATAGATTTGAGATCAAAATATTATCATGTAAGAATCAAGGAATAATACATCAATAAGATAACTTTTAGAAAAAAGTATTGGCATTATCGTTTTGTGGTGGTGGCATTTGGATTGACCGATGCAACAACTATTTTTATGTTTTTAATGAATGACATATTCAAAAACTATTTAGATAAGTTTCTAATTGTGTTCTTGGATAACGTACTTATCTATTCCAATTCAGAGAAAGAACATGAACATAATTTGAGATTGGTGCTACAATTTCTAAGGGAGAATCAAATATATGTCAAGTTGAGAAAGTGATATTTATATGAAGAGAAGATCCACTATTTGGGGAACATCATTTTGGAGGAAGGTGTAGTAGTGGATCTAGAGAAGATAGAAGCCATTAGGGAATGGATAGAACTATGGAATGTTTTATAAGTTATATCTTTAATGGTATTATATGGATACTACAAGAGGTTTATAGTAGGATTTTCCAATATTTATCATCCCATCACTTCTTTATGGAAGAAGGGAGCTAAGTTTGAATGGATAGAAAGGTGTGAAGAAACTTTTCATCCATTGAATGAGTTACTTACTAGTGCACCTATTTTGAAGATTAAATATACAAATGAAATTTTTTTGGTATGAATAGTTGCATGCAAGGAAGGACTTGGTGGATTCCTTACTCAAAATGGAAATTCCATTAGTTATGAGTCTAGGAATATTAAAAACATGAGAGGAACTATGCCACACACGATCTGGATCTTGCAGCCATAGTACATGCATTAAAAATGTGGAGGAATTATTTGATGGGAAATACATTTTAATTGAGGAAAAACCATAGTGGTTTGAAATATTTGTTTCAACAACCAACGTTAAATGATAGGAAAACAATATGGTTGGGATTTTTGAGTGAGTATTGTTGGAGAGTTGGTTTAAATTGATGTCAACAAGCAGTAGATGTCATTTTTTTCAACATAAGTGATGGGTGTATTTGGAAAAGTATCCAAAGTTTCTTTGAATAAATATAAAATAATCCCTATAGGTGTGGTCATGTAGCTCGAATTTCTTTTAGGAATAAGGACATGAAGGACAATGTAAATGAATGTAACACAGTCATTTATGGATAGTCCTTGTCATGTTTTTTCTAGTGATAAGTGGAACACCATGTGGTTCCTCACGGTTGAGGAGTTATGAGGTCATGAAGTTGGAAGCCCCAAAGATGGGTTACAAAGCCTCTAGTTGGTTACAAGACAATTAATGAAAGGGTTAAGTGGTTGTAACAAGAAACCCCTAAAGTAAGGAAAGAAGTTACTTAGCAAATATATAAATACCCCTAAAGGAGTCTTTCATAAGTACAATTTACACAAATCTCTATTGATTATATACCTTGTGAAGAAATTTTGATCCATTGGACAATATGAGGTTGAGTTTGAGGTAGAAAGTATGAATTTGCAAAGGAAGGTAGAAGGTGGAAGTCTCGAAGTTGTAGAAAATGCGAGTAACCCTATTTTCTGAGGTAGCCACGAGTTACACATCAGAAGAGCACAAATTTACATGGGCTACAGTGGATAAAATAACATATATCCATGGGTAGTACAAGAGAAAGTCATGGATATGTGAAAATCTCATGAAAGATTTGGGAAATTCTACTGCCAGGTTGTTGAGGTCTGAAGAAAGGTTATAGGTCAACACTACACTATTTCATGTCAGCTACAAGTGTAAAGTCATGTTTATTTAGTTGTTTTGAAGGTTACACTTGGTTATGGTATGGTCCATGTTGAAGGCATGTTTGACATTGACACATGATTGAGGTACATCGTGTCTACATGGTTGAGTGAGGTATACTCGTGTATCTGAGTTGGTATATGACATGACTGTTATGGTTCACTATTAAAGACATATCTTTGAGATGTCGGTACATGTTTGAAGTATACACTTGATGTATGGTGGGATATGCATGAGGCGCATGCTCATATATCTTGAGGTGATTCTTTGATGATATGGTACATGTTTATACATGATTGATGCTATGGTTCATACATGTTGATTTTCTAGTGCATGGTACATGATTTGATTGGTTATTCATCATTAAGGTTATGGTTTACACATTGATGCATATGTTGGTACATAGTTGATCCATGGTATAGGTTACATTTTCATGGTACGGTGACACTTATAGGTTGATGGTACAATGATAGTTACAGGTTGCATACAGTGACGGGTTGGCAAGTTACATGTTTATATGATAGTGAGAGTGAATGTGACAATGACAGTGATAATGGTAATGATTGTGGTAGTGACAGTCGGTCTACATTTATATTTCAAGGTGGCAGGATGGGGAAAGTAAATTTGGTTGTAGCCTCCTTTTGGTTGCTGCTAGAGAACTCAGAGAGTTGTAGTTTCCTTCATGTTGGAGCCTGAAAATCAAAGGGTTGTAACATCCTTCTGGTTTGATCCAAAGAATTCAGAGAGTTGTAGCTTTCTTTAGGTTGGAGCCTATAAATAGGGGGTCATAGCCTCCTTCCAATTTCATATAGCGAAATGGGAAGTTGGTGCTTCCAATGAATGTATTCTTTTGATATATAAGAAAAAAAAATTGTGGTTTTCTCCCATTTGGGTTTTCATGTAAATTTTGGTGTACTGTGTTTTTGTGGATGTCTATTATGCTTTGTTGATTTATATTTATCATGATATATTTATGATATATTGTTGATGATGTTAATGATTTCATATTGTGGTTAAAAGTGAAAATAAAGTGCTCATACTGATTCACCCCCCCTCTTACTTTTCCAACAATTGGTATCAGATCATGTCCTTCAAGAAATAGTTTAACCACTACAAGGAGATCATGGAATATGCTAAGACTGGAACACCAAGGTTTGATGGTGAGAACTATTCCTTATGGATAAAAAGGATGCACAAGTTTTTACAAGCATAAGGATTTGATGTTTGGAAGTCATTAGCAGATGTATATGCAACACCAACCACTCCCCCAACTGATAAATATGGAAAGAAACTTAGTGAAAACAACTCAAAGGAAAAGGAACCATTCTGATCAGTCTGGATGATTCAATATTTGTTAAAGTTATGCATTACAACACTACAAAGGATCTTTGGGATAAACTTCAAAATATTTACAAAGGAGATATCAAAGTCAAGGGGGATAAGATTCAAACCCTTAGAGATAAGTTTTAACAACTAAAGATGAAGGAAGATGAAGACTATTGTATCCTACTTTCTACAATTTGACGAAACATTCAACACTATTAGAGGACTAGGAGAAGAATTTGATGAATCATTGGTCGTTCAAAAGGTTTTAAGATCTCTACCTATGAGATTTGATCCTAAGATATCAACCCTGGAAGAAAGAGTAGATATTGATAGTTTGAGAATGGACAAGATACATGGAATATTCACAGCTTCTGAAATGAGGATAGAACAAAAAACCTAGTCATTAAGGAAGAAACATTCAAATCATCCAAGAATACAAAGAAGAAAAACAAGAAAAAGTCAAAACTAGATTGCAGTTTTAGCGATGATTTAGAGGAAGATGAAGAAGTGAAAAAAATCTTAAGGAAGTTAAAAAGAGGAACCGACAATTATGAATGTATGCTTCCATTGAAATGATTTAATTGTGATGGTATTGGTCATTTTGCTTCTAAATTTCCTTATTCTAATAATAAAGGTAGCGATGAAGAAGAATATCCTAAGAAGAAAAATAAAAATAAAATAGGAGACAAGTGAAGGAACAAAAATAAATTCTTCAAGAAAAGTTTCTACTTAAAGGAAGACAACTCTTCACCATATGAGGATGATGATAATGAAAGTGATTTAGAAAAAGTACTCTTCATGGTAGTAGAATATGATTAGGACGATTCTAAAGAAGAAGGAGAAGTCGATCTCAGAGAAGAATTAATCAGTGCCTTAGAAGAACTGGGGAAATAAATAAAGAAAATCAAGTCACTCAAGGAAGATTTAAATAAGAAAGAAGGATCTCAAAATTCCAACTCAGAATGAGTCGATTAGATAATCATGAAATTAAATATCCAAGTAGAATAAGACATAAGGAATGAAGAAACACTCAGAATTTAGTTAGAATTAAAGGAGAAGATGATTGGAAGCTTGGAAGAAGAAATTATCACTCTAAGAAAATATCTCCAGAAGAAATACATGTAACAGAATAACACCAAAATATTGGATATGATCATCAACAATAAAAGGTCATACAATGATAGGTTCGAGCTAGGATAAAACTATATGCACACCGAAAAGGGTTTGAGCTCCAAGACGACAGAATAGGAAGCATAACAAAGTACCTATACATAAATATTCAAAGGTACTCAAGAAGAAAATCATGGAGGAACTCAATCACCTAGAATATTGAGAACACAGAACCAACAATCAACAACATCTCAAGAAGAAGAAGGCTTCAAAAGAGAAACACCATTCAGAATATCCCCTACATCCACGTATCAAAATATTTTACTTGGTTTATTCTATTCTTGTAACAATTTTGGTCACAAAGATGCACACTGTAGAGCCTATTCCAAGAACATAAGCAACTATGAAGGCTATTTAAACAATAATTATCTCAAAATGTCACATGAAGCATGGAACAAAAATTGCAACAGTTTTGGTTCACTAAGTAATGAAATAGAGTGCTACAAGTGCAACAACTTTGGACACATGGCCAAAGATTGTATATTGATTTTTCCTCCAAGGGAACCAAAACAAAATATCAACAGTAAAAAACAAGAACCACAAAGGATATGGAGAAGGAAGGAAGATCAATTCAATACTAATGAATGATTTCTTTCTTTACAAGTTGAACATAAGAAATGTGGGTGGTATGTTGACAACAATTGTTTGAATCATATGACATGTGACAAGAATAGGTTTTTGAAACTAAAGAAGGAATGAGATGGATCAGTTTCAATTGGAAATGATAACTTAGCCATACTTATAGGAAGATGAACAATCAATCTTGGAAGAATATATGACAAGGTAGAAAATATTCTATTGGTCGAAGATATGGAGCACAATCTTCTAAGTGTAAGTAAAATGTGTGATCAAGGACACAAACTTTTGTTTGAATTAGAAAAATGTGAGATAAGGAAAGAATCACCGGGAAAGTTGGTGGCTACAACTAGAAGGACTCCAAACAACATATATATCCTGAATGAAATTAGAAAGGAAAGATGTTGCTTAGGAAAGGAAAATGAAAGTTGGCTCTGGAATAGAAGAATGGGTCGCATGAACTTTGATAACCTTGTCAAAATCAGTAGAAAGGAAGTAGTGAAAGAAATTCCTGAGATCTCGAAGCCAACACATAGTCTATGTGAGCATTGTCTACAAGGAAAACAAACCAGGACCAAGTTCAAATCAAATGAGTACTCCACGACAAAAACATTGGACATTATACACACTGAATTATGTGTACCTACAAGAATGAAGGGATTAAATGGAAAACACTACTTTATGCTAATGGTTTATGACTACACCAGAATGACTGCAATTTTCTTTCTCATGAAGAAGTCATAAGCATTTGAACACTTCAAGGTATACAAAAGGATGGATGAAAATGAGATGGACTTGAAAATCAAGTGCTTAAGATCAGATAATGGAGGAGAGTTTATATCAAAGGAATTCATGTATTTCTATGGTGAACATAGAATAAAGAGACATTTATTGGCATCCAGGACACCTCAGCAAAATGGAGTTGTCAAAAGGAAGAACAAAATAGTGCAAGAAATGGCTAGAACCATGTTGAAAGATTCAAAATTGAGTGACATATTTTGGGCACAAGCAGTACATAAATCAGTACAGAGGAATTCTTAGAAGTAACATTGATACAACTTCCTATGAGTTATGGAAAGGAATACCGACAAATATTAAGCATTTCAGAGTATTTGGAAGCAAATGTTACAACAAAAGAGAAGATGGAAGGCTTGGAAAATTTGACTCCCGGGTTGATAAGGGAATACTAGTTGGGTATTCAAGAAAAAACAAATAATATAAATGCTTTAGTATAAGACTCAATAGAATCATGGAAAGCATCAATGTAACAATTTATTTGACAGATGTATGGAAGGGAAAAGAAGGAAACAAAGATTTAGAAGAGTAGAATGATGTGGAAGATATACAATAAGAAGAAGTAGAATACGAAGAGGAGCTAGAATAAAAACAAGAGGTAGATGAACACCATATACCTCCTAATACATCTAGTTGATGAGTACAAAAAAATCATCCACCAGAATAGATTATTGGGAATAAAGATGTAGGATTTGAAACCAGAAGAAGAATACTTTCACTAGAACAACAACGCCTATTATTGTTATTTACAATTGAACCAAGTAGTTTTGAAGAGGCTAAAAAATATGAACACTGGATCAAGGCTATCGATGAATAATTGGATTAGACAAAGAATAATGACACATGGGACCTAGTTCCAAGACTGAAGAACAACAACTTGATTGGTACAAAGTGGATTTTCTGAAAAAAATTTTGAACAAGGATGAAAATGTAACCATAAAAAAATAAAGGTTAGTATGAAAAGGATACCCTCAGATTGAAGGCATCAATTTAGAAGAAACCTTTGCCCCAGTTTCCTGTATGGAAGCAATCATATTGATATTAGCCTATGCATGTTCCAAAATAATCAAGGTGTATTAGATGGATGTTAATTCATCCTTTGTTAATGGATATTTAGAAGAAGAAGAAGTATACATAGAATAACCAAAAGGATTTCTATTATCAGAAAGGGAAGATTATGTTTGCAGGATGAAGAAAACATTGTATGTACTGAAGTAGGCCCTCAGAGCATGGTATTCAAGATTAGATAGGTATATACAAAAATACGGATTCACGAAGGGAAATGCAGACAATAATGTCTACATAGAAGTGGATCAAAATAGTATATTGTTAATTGAAGTTTATGTAGATGACATTATATTTGGAAGTGATGATGACAGGATGAGTCAAAATTTTTCCAGAGATATGAAATATGAGTTCAAAATATAGTTGTTTGGTGAGTTGACCTTGTTTTTGGGATTGTAGATATGTCAACATGATAAAGGTATTTTCATATCCTATACCAAGAATATCAAGGAAATGCTAAAGAAGTTTTGAATGGAGGACTGTAAACCCATAAGTACTCCTATGCATACCAGTTTCAATTTGAGCAAGGAAGATGAATCTAAGGGTGAAAATTAGAGACTCTACAAATAAATGATTGGAAGATTACTCTATGTTCCAATGTCAAGACCAGAAGTGATTCTAGTAGTTGGACATATTGCAATATTTCAATCCACACTAAAAGATGCACATGTTATGGCAATAAAGATAATATTCAGATATCTCAAGGAAACAAAATATTTTGGATTACAATATCCAAAAGGGAATGATCTATCTTTGGTAACCTAGACAAATGAAGATTGGGTAGGTAGAATTGACGATATAAAAAATATAAATGGAGAATATTTCTACTTAGGTGAGTGTCTGGTATCATGGCTAAGAAAGAAACAATCATCAATATCCTTATCCACAGCTAAAGAAAAATATATTGTAGTGAAAACATGTTGCACTCAAGTTCTATGGATTAAGAAGACCTTGCAGGATATACAAGTGAAGTATGATGAGCCCATTTCAATACTCTGTGACAATACCAGCGATATCAATATCTGTTGGACTTATGGTCTGACCTAGGTTCTACCTTATTTCTCCAACAAAATCCTTATCACCATCGACCCTTCTCATAAACCAGAAGGCTACACTACGCATGGAGTGCACAACATAGTCTCGCCTGAGATGGTTTATGGGGGACTCCATGATGTAGATATATGTATTCATGGAAGGTATTGGGGGATTTTCTTTCTTACTTCTTATTGTCTCTACTTAACCATGAATTCTATTGTACTATTCATTAGATACATTCATTCATTCATTAATTTGCATACTTAATCTAATGCACACTTTAAATAAATCATCCATTCATCTATCTAATCATTCAATTATAACTGCAGAGTCAATAAAACATCAACACACATTGCACACATGGTTTTACCATGGTTCACCCCCCCTCGGTCTATGTCAAGGAAGATATTATGTTTCTTTATTCTTGTTCATCAAAAAGATTCGCGCACATTACATCATAGTAGTGAGTAGTGAGGAAGACCAGGATCGCACCAAGCTCCATAGCTTGTCATATGAACCTCAACTACTTCAACCTCATACAAGCTCTAGAGCTCTCAAAATAGACTTCCAATCCCAAAACTCTAAAATAGGTTCTCCAAAAAAAATTTGTCACACTAACTCTCTAACACTTCTATGATATGATCCTCTCCTAATCTACCTCATACCCCTTATTTATATTACAAAAATGGGTTAGAAACCCTTACAAGACATCCCAAAAACCTAACCCTGACTAAGCTAGGTTTGTCCACATTTGGGCCTTATTTTCACAAATCTTGTCACGCGCACTGCTTTTCCTCAAAATGTGGTGCATTGTTCTTCCTTGCTTGCTACTCTATTCTCCAAACATGCCTGCTCCAACATGCCCCCAACACTAATATGTGGCTCGTCCCGAGCCATTTATCCTTAGTGCACCTTCTTCAGCACTACCTCTGGCGCATGAAACTTATTTGCTAATTTTTTCACTTTCTCTTTGGCCTCTGAACTCTTCCCTAATAATGTCTCCAACCCTTGCGTTGTTATGTGCTCTATAATCACTTCTATGATTTTTGTGAGCACCTGTTACCATTTTCCCTTATTGTTTTGGAGCTCATCGATCATACCTTCTGCTTGTTTATGGAATGGCTCCAACTGATCCTACCTTTATTTTTTCTTCTCCTGCATAGTCTTTACTTCTACATGCAATTTTTTCAATTCCTGCATTTCCTTCATTCTAAGGGAGATGTACATGGTTTTATGTCTTTTCTTAAAGTTTTGAAATTCCATGTTCATATTTTCCTCCCTCTGCTCCAACTTTTGGATATTTTCATCCTCTTTGAGGCTTATCCAAATCTGTGCAGTTCTGTTATAAAGTTCTACCACTTCTTTACCCTCCTGCTCTATACTCTCTACATGTGTAGTATCCTCTTACTACGTCTTCTCTTGCACTTATAGAGGTGTGTTCTGAGTTAAATTCTCTGTTAACTCCATTATTTATTTGTTATATCTCTCCATGGTCTGTGAGATTTTTTGTATCTTCACTTTTGTTTGTAATCTTATGTGCCTACACGCATTCAAGTATACTCTGGTATACTTACGTGAGATGCTTCTCTAAATTGTCTATGCACTTCTCTTCCTCCTTTTCTAGTGTGATTTGTTCACATGTCACTTGCAGAATGTCCTTCACCGGGTGGCTAATTTCTAGGTTGGTGGCATCCTCCCTAGCTCTAGAGTGCACTTCCTGCATTATACTTTCTTGCAGTGAATATAAGGCTTATGTGGGTATTTTCACCATGACCAACTACATATGTTGCACATCCTTTACTAGTATTTGGGTTCTATATTCAACTATATCCAACATGTCTTGTGTGACTATGAATATATCACTACTCACTACGCTTGTATTCATGGTCTCTTCCTACTCCTTCTGCGTTGATGTTTCCTGTTATTTTTCTGTCTTTTGCGCTGTTGGATGATGTGTTGTATTGAGTTGTAGTCTCTATAAGATGTCATGTACTTCTACAATTTTTTTCCATGATCTCCTCCCTTTGCACCTTTGTTGTGTGTACTACATTCTCTCCTCTATATTGGAATTTGTATGCTACCAACTTGGCATCGTCCTCTGTGATAATGATCGTTGGAGGATTTTTATGATACTTCATATTTTTCCTAATTTCTACCTCATGTTCTTCTGTTCTCTTCTTATTTGGGGTTGAGGTCTGCACGTTAGTTTTCATTTTTTTCGTCTCCCCATATTTTACTTCATGTGGATGAGAACTATACTTATGGCCATATCCTTTGATCTCTATCCTTAATACTGTCTCTTTCTTCTTGGGATTTTTGTTGGATGCACTTCTTAAAGCTTGGTCATGCTCTGCAATATTCCCAGTATTTTCAGCTAGACCGCTTGTATTTTTATATGTTCCTTCCTCTATTGGCTCTTTAGGTTTGGTTCCTTTATTTTTTGGTGTTGGCACCTTCCATTGCACATGCCAGTGTTTTAAAATCTAGTCTACCTCTTCCCTTGATGTGTAGTATCTCATTTCCAACCACTACTTATTTGGGTCCCTTGTGGCTTGGATCCATAAATGATGTCTTGAATATTTGAAGTTTTCTATGCCTTCATTCTCTTGCACCACTTCCACTGGGATCTTCTAGATATTGGTTGTCTTTTGTTTCATATCCTCCAATAACATGGATAATACTGCATTGTTATCTTGTTTGTTCTTGGGGTCCTTTTCCTACCACAATGTTTCATAGATCGTTGCATAACATTTTCCCTTCCTGTCTAAAAAAGTTGAAAACTTGGGCTCCTGCCAGCCCACCAATGCTATCAAAATTAGAAACCAAGAGGAATGGAATTTTGTTCCATTATCTTGTGCATCTCTACAATCTACCAATAATTGATTTAATAAGTAATGTTTCCAATTGAATACTATGCCATTTGCGCAATGTACAACTACTTCTATAACTCTTTTTGGGGCTTCTTCCTTTCTGCACTTTCTTAACAGTTTGCAAGCCATCAATTTTGTAGAAAAAATTGTTTCCTGATCATTAATGTCCTTAATTATTAGTCCTCGGGTTCTCTTGTTTGTCTTGAATTATGTTTTCACTTCCTTTGTGATCTCTTTATCCATGGATTTATTGTCTAGGTAGTCCTCTGGCTTTACCCCGCTGGTAAGTATAACTGTGATATTAGCTATGATATCCATGTCGATGGGGAATTTCATATCCATCCATAGGATACCTCCATATAACTTGGCCAATAATTGTTTTACACATAGTCCCACACTTTTACCATGCCCAAAATGCAGAATGTTCAATAGATTCATCATGCCCAAATTATAGAGACCTATAACCCACTGTGCGGTCTCTAGAATAGGTTTCCCTAGGGGTCCTACCTCCCCTCTATCCTCCAAGTATGATTCCTTTGAAAATTATGGAAACTTCATTGTTTCATTTATGTCATGGTCGACATACTTCAACTTTGTTACCTTCCCCAACATGTCTTCCACTGTAGCTATAGTGTCAGCAAGATGGGGTAATGTAATTTCCACCGTGCTTGGTGCCTTCCTCCTTTGACTTGTGGCTAGGGTTTCCTCTGTGGCTTCATACTCAAGTTCATATTCTTCCTCTATCTCCATTTGTTGCTGACCTATGATTTATTTAACCAGGACTTCGTCTACGTTGGCTTCTTTTTGTCCTTTTTCTCTGTCGCTACAAGGTTTTTAGAACTAGGGTTTACTCTTCCTTTAGGGTTTTCTGTGCTTGGAACCTCTTGTATCTATTTCATCATTGATAATTATTCCTCTACTTTGGTGGGACTAATTGATTCAGTCTTAGATGTTTTTAAATCCTCCAACTCCAAAAAATTCTCTACTTCTTCCATTTGTTCCTTCTTCCTTCCAGATTGTTGGGTTACTCGCACAAATTGGCCAAGAGCGCCAACTTTTGGGGGTGCCATAGGAATATTCTTGCACTCAATAGATTAACTTCTCATATTTATTGATCACCCTTTTCTCAAGCTCTCAATTTCTCAATTTGTAAAAATTCACTAAGTGTCAAACTTGCTCATGATTTTCCCTTTTTATAGACTCAGTCATTAATGTTCTTTCTTATTTTTCACTCTTTCAAGTCATTTGTGCAGTATCTAATTTTATTGTGCATTGTATTCTAAATTATGTCGCACCAATTTCTACACGATGTCATTCTAAAATCACTTATTCCTGCTAATTACTTCTTTTTGGATTTTTCTTCCTTTTTATTCTTTGAGTTCCTACTATTTACAATATGTACAAGTCTACTTGTTGTGCTACAACTATTGAAAGTTAGTAGGTCGAATATCCCTATACAGTTTCATTCGAATACCATTCAACATTCCTTTCACCTACTTTCATGTTAAGTCTTTCAGTTGTACAACACCTCCATCTGTGAAACAAATTATATGACATGGACCTAGCCAATGCATTTTGAGCTTCCCTAGGTGCTATAAGTATTTAATGTGATAGAGGAGAACCAAATATCCTTCATTAAACTTCTTCTTCTTGATATGTATGTCATTCTATGCTTTATCCTTTTGCTTCTCTGACTATTGATGGAAACCTTCCATGATTATGTCTTCTTCTAATTCCATCAGTTGAGCCAATATTTCCTACGCTACGCCATTTTCTGTCACATATGTAATTGATGCAATGCATGTACTTGGTATCAAATAATCTAAGAGAACTACTACCTCCTGTACATACACAAATCTAAAGGGTGTTTTCCTTATTAATTTCTTGCAGGTAGTTCTATAATCCCAAAGTACTACTAATATATTCAACTCCAAATCATCTTTGTTTACATTACATATCATTGTCAAGGCATTCTCCAAAATCTTGTTGAAGGTTTCCACTGTGCCATTTTCTTGAGGGTTGTAAGGAGCATTCTTCTGGTGGTATATCTTAAAATATTCAATAATTTCCTCAATTGTACTGTTGATGAAGTGGGTCCCCTCATCACTCATCAATATCCTTAGATAACTAAATCTTGTAACTACATTCTCAAATAAAAAACGTGGTGTAGTCTCTGGGCTACAATCCTTATATGATGATAACTTGAAAATCCATCTGTAAAATAATAAGCTTCTTGAACCCCTACGTTCTCCAAAAGTTCATCTATAAAAGGGGTAGGAAAGGGATCATGTAGGAAAGCATCATTCAAATTTCTCAAATCTACAAAAATCTTGATCCCTCCTTTCTTATTTTCTTGCACCACCATGGGACTGATCCATTTTGACTCTTATACAGGTTCTATAACACCAACTTCTAGCATTTTATCAATTTATATCTTTACCTTCTCTTTATATATTGGATTCAATTTCTACAACCTCTTTCTGATAGATATTGCTTATGGTTTCAATAGGATTTTCATCTCTCCTAGATCTTCTGCTAGCCCCTTCATATTTGAAAATGTTGTCGTAAATAAGTCACTATTGGGCCCTTCATTTTTGGATAAGGAATTGTGCAAGTTTTGATTGAGCACAAGTTTCACAAGCTTCAATAGAGGCTGGACATTAGAACGAGAAAGAGTAACATAAAGAAGTTGTGGAAGTCAACAAAACTCTAGCTAAGAAACAAATGACTGCAACAGAACAAGAATGCATGCAAGACGAGAAGGAAGACAGAACCCAACATATACATAGTGATGAACATAATTGTAAAGAAGGTGGATCAGTTGTTGACTAGTTGTTGTTTTTCCATTGTTGTTGTGGGTAAGTCAAGTCATGAGTTTGTAATGAATTTGATCTATCAGTTCGAGAGTTGGAGCTTTATGACAGGATTTCAGAGTCAAGAGTCTATGAACTTCACTATGGTGTAATTCTGAGTATGTAATCATGGAAAGATTCAAAAGATAATATGAAGAAGGACCTCAATTTTCAAATATGATGTATCGTTGTGTGTTTTCTTATGCATTACAACATTTCCTTATGGTATGCAAGTTCTATTTGATGGTTCTATGTTTAAGTACTTGTTCGCAACGTAAGTAGGTTTAATTCTTGCACATGCACTATTCATATCTGTTCATGTCTCTTATGCAATATCATGAATGAGTCTTGAAGGCCCTATGGATCCTCTTAAGTCTTTTCCCTACCCTTCCTTATCTATCTATATTAGTAGTGCTTTAGGTGAGACTTATTCTCTTTGGAGGAGATGAAAATCCCAGTGATCTAAACTACACGATGCCTTTTGTTGGCAACTTGAGAAGGACCCTCATTTGATCAAACTTGCACCAACAAAATGGTTCCATTGTCGGGACTTGCGTTAAAAGCGAACCTGTAGGGAGAATGATTCCGCAGATCCATAGATCTGGTATTGATCGATGGTGGGAGAGAAAATGTGACACATTCATATGGAAATAAGTGGAACTGAAGAGAAAATCGGTGGAAAACACTCACGAAACAATCTTTTACTCGAAAAGATCGAGCGACCAATACAAGATTTTCAGGGTTAAATTCTTGGAAGAATTTTTCCACTGGATAAGGAGGCTCCAAGAAGCTCCATAGTTCTGAGGATGAGTCAAGAGGATCTTCTTGTGGGATACTGAGAATATAGCAACACTTCAGAGGCTAGATTGTCCAGTCACGTGAGAAATTTATTTTTGGGTTAGCACCACATTGAAGGGATATATGACCAAATTTGCAGCTGAGAATCACCAATCTTTCTCACGAGCAGAGGAAATTTTCAAGAAAGATGCAAGGGGAAGGTTGTTAAGAGAAATCCCCCTATGGATTAAGTTTTTCTTGATGGAGGAGGGGATGTTGAATATGTCCCTGATTGATATGGTAGCATAAACACCCTTACTTGGGGTAGGGTGAGGTAGGGTGAGAGTCATGACATGAGAGAGGGGAAGGGTTATTTGACAAACAGGGGGGGGGAGAAGTAAGAAATGGACTCAAGATATGAGCGAGCCTTGAAGAGAGATACCATAGTTGAGAAGTGGTGGCGTGGAAAGATCAAGAAAGAAGCAATACAGTCCAAGAAGTTGAGGAAATAAGGTGGATCAGGAGAAGTAGAGGAAAGAAAGAGGGAAGAATTGCAGAAGATGAGAAGAACGGAATGACTGTCCAGTCAACTATTAAATGAGAGAGAAGAGCAGAGGGAAAGAAGTCCCTAGGAGGAAAGACAAGAAGGAGAAGGTGCAGGCGTGAGAGAGGAAGAAGCCATCATGAATCTTGGAGAAGAAAGAGAATATTCAACCCCGATAATAGGAGATATCAGGAATCCGATTGAAGAGATCGTCCCAATGGAAGAAAATGAGACCCCCCATATCAAATAAAATTTCCCCAAAGCCAGTGGCACTAGCCCTGAATCACCCATACCCCAAGTGCCTTCTATACAAGCAGTAAGTTCGATACTACCTTCTCGTGCTAGTTCTGTTCTAGTACAATTAATTAGTCAATCATATCTAGGAAGTGAGAGTACATGGAGGATATTGGGATCCCTTGGTAGATCGCAAGCATGAACATTAGGATTCATATTGATAGGAACAACAAGATCAACAATGGTTGGCCATGCGGGTGGTTCGATTTCCCGATACCCAAAATTTTTGGGTAAGGGAGATGAAGATGTTGAGAAGCATTGGTTCTTGTGTGAAGCAATCTGGAGATCCAAAGGGACTTCGAATGCGAATAAGTTGTTCAAGCTCTAGACTACCTTGAGAGGGCACTCTCTCAAGTGGTACACAAAGAGTATCAAGCCAGGAGTGGCAAGAATGTAAGGTCAAGCGTTCTCACTTGACCAGGTACGAACAAGGTTCATAGAAGAATTCAAGTTACCTCAGTCAGAATAATAGGCTCTGTTTGAGTTACATGAGATCTAGCAACAGGAAGGTGAATCAGCCTGGGAATACAACTAGAAGTTTAAAGATGCCATAGGGAGGTTGGCACATCCAATCCATGAAGAACATTAGAGGGAGTGGTACATTCAGGGGTTTCTACCTCTGACTCAGATTCTTCTAATGCAATAATGGATAGTCACATTAATAAATGCCTTGGAATAATCGATGAATATTGAATCCATGGCGGGATACCCTGGGAGCCTCAGAATGACCAGACCCCTAGTAAATGTGAATCTGGCACAACTACAAGGGCATATATCCACACTTACATAAAAGATTCAAGAGCTAACGATACCCAAATCAGGACGACTGCAGGTTTGGTGCACTAGATGTTATATGGAAGGTCATCTAGTGAACAAATGTCTGTGAGGAAGGGGAATGGAACCCCCTCAGAATCTAATGATAACCCCAACAGGACTTGTGGGAGGAGTTGCACAAGTATCGATGAATGTACCTTTCCATAGCCCTGCCCTGTATCATGCTTTCCCAGGAGGCTAAGAAGCACCAACAACTAAGTATTGTGAGATCTGTCGAATCCATGGGCATGGGCCACGATAGTGCCCCATCATGCAAAAATACTCGACAGTACCAAACATGATACATTGCGATATCTGTACATATACCACGCATACTACCAATCAATGTAGGGCATTGGATGCATTAGCAGACAGATTAGACCGAACAAAATTTGGGGTGAATTAAAACCCTCAGGGACTAGGAAACGGTCGAGGAGGTGGAGATGGAAGAGACTTCGGAGGAGGAAGAAATGGGGGAAGAGGGTCAAGAAGATGCTATAATTATGATGAGAAAGGTCACATGGCTAGAGACTATTGTCATCCAAGGCGGCCATGGTGCTCTCACTGTAGAACCAATGGGCACGCAACTGAAGACTACCCATATTTAATCACAAAATGGGAGGATAGAGTACGACAAAGAGGAACTAACCTTATCAGTTCAAAAATAGAGAGGGTTTCTAAGGGATAATTTCCAAACCTTAATATCATTACTCGAGGAGGAGAGAAGACATGAGCTGATGATGATACTCTAACTCAAATCTAGAAAGCATCACCTAAAGAAGACAGGTATGACCCTCTTAAACAAAATCTATTCTTTAAAGATGCCATAGAAGTATTTCAGAATGTTCCTATCCCTGATATGCAAGAGAAACCCTCACAACCTATTGTTCATCCCAAGATGGTGCAAGTCCCTGCTTCACCCCCTACACACAAAAACCCTATAGTCATGCCAAGACAACCTGAGCAACCTCAAAATGTAGTTGACCTTTAGTTTCAATTGTTCTCTGACATTCTGGGGAATGATCAACTAACAGAAAAGTTGTGCAATGTGTTATACCTATTTTTAGGGAATGAAGAACCCCTAGAGGCAAGAATAAGGGCTAACATTCCTGAGAAGAGTACCAAGAGAGTGCAATGAAGAAAAGTACGAACTAAAAAATAATTTAGACTAGTAGCCCAGTTAGATGAATTCAAAATCAAGGATGTCATGTTGGATCTAGGATCCGATGTGAGAATTCTTCCTAAGAAGACCTTGGAAGCCTTAGGAAAACCTAGGATGACATATTCCCTAATTTAGTTAAGAATGGAGAACCAATATTGTATCTTCCCCATCGAAAGACTAGAGAATGTGGAAATATATGTTGTGGGAGTAAAGACAGTGGTTGACTTTGAAGTCATTGAAATCATGGGAGATATAGACCCCTACCCAACACTACTTGGCATCGATTGGGCCTATGAAAATTATACAGTAATCAACTTGAAGAAAGACACCATGACCTTTGAGGTTGAGGAAATCAAGGTAGTTGAACCTTTGGATCCATATGTAGGACCCAGGTGTACAGAACCAACAGACAATAATATGGAGGAAGAAGACATGGACCATTTGTACAATGTAACAGTTGGGACAAGAAATGATTATATAAATCCTATTGTTGATGGATCAGTAAGTTGGAGAAGCATATAGTCAGTATATGAAGACTCAAAACTGGATTTTGACAGTTGGCAACAAGGTTCACACAAAATATTCTCAAGAAGATGTGCAACTGTCAGAGTGACAAGATGGGTTTGGATCAAGGTCAAAGAAAACTTAGTAAATGATGGCACCTCAGATCTAGACATTTTTTTGCACAACATGGAAGAAAACATAAGAGAAGACCAAAGAATCTTGATACTACATATGGATTTTCTGAACACCCCTGCCAGATGGTGGGATAATCATAAAGCTGTCTTTAGAACTTGGGACAAGGTGAATCAAGCTATCAAGTACAGGTTCCAGAATAAGGAGAAGTTGGAATCAGAGATGAAAATGGATCTTCAAGTTGCACAACTATTTAAAAGAGAATCAGATCCTAGGATACATATTGAACAGTGCGTAACACAGTGGCAAGTTGTGGGGATACCATATCACTATTGGGTCCAAGTTTTCCCCCACTCCCTAGGTCTAATCTTGGAAGCTTGGGTCATACATGAGGAAACTAGAAGACATACCATCGACTGACAAACACTGGCAGCTAAATTTTGAAAGGACTTCTCATTTACACTTAAGTACCCTGAGCTTGAAGTAGTCCTACAAAATATTAAAGAATTTATTTTTACAGATAGTGGTAATCAGAAATCAAACTTAGTGGTATCCGCCAAACATAGCCAAGACCTCTAGACTAATCTC
>ML795601.1:0-19810 GCA_009831015.1 Picea engelmannii | reverse complement strand
TTGAAGCCCCCAAGGTCAAAGAAGTCAAAGTGACCTAAAAGAAGAAACCATTATTTAAATGATAAAGTAAAGTCACAAAGGCAAGGTGGATTATTTAAATAATAAAGAGAAGTGACAAAATCAAGAAGGAATATTTATGGAAACTGGTTAACCCTAAAAATAAGGAAAATAGGTTAAGTGACCTAGAAAGGGGTTAATATTATTTAAGTGATAAATTAAAGTGAAAAATTCAAGGTGGATTATTTAAATAATCAAGAGACGTGACAAAATCAAGAAATGATAAAGTAAGGTGACAAAATCAAGTAGGAATATTTAAATGATAAAGTAATGGAGAACTTTCTATTTATGGAAAGTGGTTAACCCTAAAATAAAAAAAATAGGTTAAGTGACCTAGAAATGGGTTAAGTGACCTAAAAATGGGTTAAGTGAACTAGAGGATGAAAGTATAAATAACATAACAATGGTCTCTTGTAGATCATCCTTTTGTGGATCAATGGAGAGCTTCTTGTGAGAATATCTTTTGGAGTATTGATGGAGAGCTTCATGTGAGAGATTCTTGAGCATTTTTGGTGTGGAACACTTGAGAATATTGAATATCTATAGGTAACTGAGGTAACCAAGGATATATAAGCCGAAATTTTGAGGAAAGTGAAGAAAATAAGGCCGAAATGCAAGGAAGGATAAATTCTTTTGATGGTGCATTCTAAGGAATGTTATTTACAGGTCATCTCACCATTTTCGCTATAAAGTTTTTTCTATAATGCTTCAGATCTTGAAATTACTATGCAAGTGAGAAAACATATCCAAGTATCTGTGGTTAAAAATTTAGCTTGTGGATCGTTGTACGTTGGGTGTTAAACTCCGTGGAAAATAGGGTTTGTGCCCAGTCCTAAAACTATTCAAAAACAAGTGTTTCGGGTAAAAACGTCATAACTACTTAATAACATATCCAAATTCAGTGAGACAAATTGTGTTGGTTATATTACAGTCTATAGTATTCTATGGAATATTTTTAGATCGATTCAACAAATATTCCATGCAGGGCACACTCTGCAAGGTTGCTCTCTAGAATAAGATAGAATTCAACAAGGTATGCCAGTTTTGCTATAATTCCTTTTATGAGAGGTTACAAGTAGTTCCACCCAGAGGAATTGTATATAACACACTGAAGAACATTGTATATTAGTTTTAGATCTTTATTCATTACAAGTACAAAGTTATGATTATTTCAAGTTAAGGTTGTTGACTAATCCAAAACTAGTCATGGTTGAGATAAGCATTTGATGAGTTGGCACATACATGAGGTGTATAGTTGATGATGTTGGTACATATTGATGAGTCATTGTTGATGAGTAGTTGAAACATGATTGGTATATACTTGGTAAATGGTTGGATGCACTTGTTTATGGTACAGGTTGATTATAGGTTGTTTGGCACATGTTGGTGCATGGTTGATGCTCTTGTTTATGGTACAGATTGATATCTATTGAGGATTGTTGCCTCATCTTAGTTGGTGCTGAGAATGTAAGCTGAGTCTTTCATAAAGAGATGGTTCTCTTGTAGGGTTGTACTCTATTCAGTTTTTGCATAAAAAACCCCGGATTGAAGTCCATAATAAAAAGACAAATTGTACATACATCTTGTGTTCCTTGTGTTCCTTATGGAGATGATTTGTTGATGATACATTGCTGATATATGTTGCTGATATGTATTCACATCTAACTAATTATTAATGACAACAATGAGTAATGAGTAAATTTCAAATGATAACTAATGAGTTTTGTGTAAGAGGGAAGTTTTGGGAAAAAGATCCCCACACTCATTCACCCCCCCTCTAAGTGTGGTAGGTGTGTCCAACACATAGTACAAATAGAACTCTATCATCCCAGTCCTCATGGTTTGCGCAACATACCTTTGTTAATTGCCTTTCCAGAATTTTATTGAAGGATTTGACTGTACCATTGGCCTATGGGTGGTATGGACTACTCTTATGGTGTTGAATTAGAAATTCTACTGTAAGTCTTGTTATAGTGCTACTAATGAAATGAGCTTCCTGATCGTTGGTTAAGATCCTAGGACATCCAAACCTCATAATGATATTCTCTAAAATGAATCTGGTAGCAGTACATGTCGAATAGTCTTGTACAACTATTGGTTCAGCCCAAAGTGTAAGGTATTCAGTTGCGGTAATTATGTACCTTGCCTTTGAATGCTTGGTGATAGTGTTGATTGGTCCAATGAAGTTAACTGCCCATTTCTCAAATGCTTGTAGAGATTTAACTAGTTTTAGTGGTAGCTCATCTCGATGTGACATCTTTCCCACCCATTTCCAAACATCACATGATCTAGCATATACATTTTCATCCTTGAAGAGTGTTGCCCACCAAAGTCCTGCCTGGAGAACATTTTGTGCCATGGCCTTTCCTCCTACGTGGCCTCCTGCAACTGCACTATGGAATTCCCAAAGTATGGTTTGTCTTTCATGATCTAGGACACATCGTCTAAGGATGTTTTCTAGTCCAAGTTTATACAACTGGTCAGTGATCAACTGGTAATCTACTGCTCTAACAACCATGTGGCATTTTTGGGTTGCAGAATATGTCTCTGGATAGGCCCCTATACTTAGTAAGACTGCTATGTCCTCCAAGTACTCCACTATGGCCTCTATTCTAAACAAGTCTGCATCTAGGAGCTGATCATCTACTGCTCCACCACTTTCCCCTTACTCTAACCTGGACAGGTGATCAGGTCCTACATTGCATCTTCCCGGATTGATGATAACATCAAATGAAAATTCCTTAAATAAGAGCAACCATATACAAATTCTTCCTTCTAGTACTGGTTTGTTAACTAGATATTTCAATGCAGAATGGTCGATAAAGAATTTAAAATGAGATCCTATCAAATAGTGTCTAAGTTTCTGCAAAGCATAAATCATGGCTAGACCCTCCCTCTCCGTCGTTGTGTAGTTGCGCTCTGCTTGTGACAACTTTTGACTCTCAAAATAGATAGGGTGATCCATAGCTCCATGACCAGGTTGTGTTAAGATAGCTCCCAAAGCAATTCCTAAAGCATCTACATGGATGTGAAATTCATTCTCCCAATTTGGGAATATCAAAATCGGTATTGTTATGAGTTTCTCCTTGAGTGTCTCAAATGCTTTATTACATTCTGGAGTTCATTGGAATGTTTCATCCTTTTTCAGTAAGTTTTCCAGAGGTGTCATAATGTTGGACTATCCTCGGATGAACCTACAGTAGTAACCAGTGTGTCCCAGTGTGGAGCGCAATTGTTTAGCGCTCATAGGTGGAGGCATATTCACAATGACTACAACTTTGGCTAGGTCTACCAATACTCCTTCTCGGCAGACTATATGGCCCATCAAATTGCCATGTGGTACACAGAAGATACATTTTTTGAGATTCAATGAAATCTATAACTCTCTACCTCTGTCAAACATTAGTCGCAACAATGCTACATGTTCCTTGAGAAAGCTATATATATTCCAATATTCCATATAGACTTCTATAAATTTGTGGATGAACTCTCTAAAATATTCTATCACAATCCTTGAAAAAAATGCAGGGGCATTCTTCAAGCCAAATGGCATCACATTGTATGCGAAGGATCCCCAATATGTTATGAAAGTGGTCTTCCTTTTGTCTTCTTCAATGATCCTAACTTGATGGTATACTAAAAATCTATTTGTGAGTGAGTATGCTTCCTTTCCTGCAACCTGTTCAAGTACTTCATCTATAAAGGGTGTTGGGAAAGGGTCATGTACAAAGGCAGAGTTGAGGCTTATGTAGTCTACATAGACTCTAATATCCTCTGTGTCTTTCTTTCTTTTAATAACTATTGGGCTAACCCACTCTGCTTCTTCTACTGCAAAAATGAGACCTGCTTCCAACATCTTGTCTATCTCCTTCTTAACCTTCTCTTTTAATCTAGGATTAAGACGGTGTGGTCTATGTCTGACTGTCTTGGATCTTGGTTTCAATTCAATCTTCATTTCGTCCATGACTCCTTTGACTCCCTTTAACTCTAAAAAGTTCTTTGGGAACAAATCGTCATATTCCCATAGTAAACTTTGTATTTCCTAACTAGTTTTCTCATCCCAATATTCTCCCACCATAGCTATATTGGGTTTCTCTATAGTCCCTATATTTATTTTGCACAATTTTAATGGGTGATTGTAGGAACTATCAGTCTGGCTGGGTATGGTGTTTTGAATTTCTCTGCTCCCCTCTGTCTCTTTGATGGCTAGGTTTCTCAATTATTGTAGGTCATCTAAGATTTTTGAATCTCTACTAATCCGATAGAATTCTATAGGTTTCTTGATTGATGGAAATTGGAGATTAGTCTAGAGGTCTTGGCTATGTTTGGCGGATACCACTAAGTTTGATTTCTGATTACCACTATCTGTAAAAATAAATTCTTTAATATTTTGTAGGACTACTTCAAGCTCAGGGTACTTAAGTGTAAATGAGAAGTCCTTTCAAAATTTAGCTGCCAGTGTTTGTCAGTCGATGGTATGTCTTCTAGTTTCCTCATGTATGACCCAAGCTTCCAAGATTAGACCTAGGGAGTGGGGGAAAACTTGGACCCAATAGTGATATGGTATCCCCACAACTTGCCACTGTGTTACGCACTGTTCAATATGTATCCTAGGATCTGATTCTCTTTTAAATAGTTGTGCAACTTGAAGATCCATTTTCATCTCTGATTCCAACTTCTCCTTATTCTGGAACCTGTACTTGATAGCTTGATTCACCTTGTCCCAAGTTCTAAAGACAGCTTTATGATTATCCCACCATCTGGCAGGGGTGTTCAGAAAATCCATATGTAGTATCAAGATTCTTTGGTCTTCTCTTATGTTTTCTTCCATGTTGTGCAAAAAAATGTCTAGATCTGAGGTGCCATCATTTACTAAGTTTTCTTTGACCTTGATCCAAACCCATCTTGTCACTCTGACAGTTGCACATCTTCTTGAGAATATTTTGTGTGAACCTTGTTGCCAACTGTCAAAATCCAGTTTTGAGTCTTCATATACTGACTATATGCTTCTCCAACTTACTGATCCATCAACAATAGGATTTATATAATCATTTCTTGTCCCAACTGTTACATTGTACAAATGGTCCATGTCTTCTTCCTCCATATTATTGTCTGTTGGTTCTGTACACCTGGGTCCTACATATGGATCCAAAGGTTCAACTACCTTGATTTCCTCAACCTCAAAGGTCATGGTGTCTTTCTTCAAGTTGATTACTGTATAATTTTCATAGGCCCAATCGATGCCAAGTAGTGTTGGGTAGGGGTCTATATCTCCCATGATTTCAATGACTTCAAAGTCAACCACTGTCTTTACTCCCACAACATATATTTCCACATTCTCTAGTCTTTCGATGGGGAAGATACAATATTGGTTCTCCATTCTTAACTAAATTAGGGAATATGTCATCCTAGGTTTTCCTAAGGCTTCCAAGGTCTTCTTAGGAAGAATTCTCACATCGGATCCTAGATCCAACATGACATCCTTGATTTTGAATTCATCTAACTGGGCTACTAGTCTAAATTATTTTTTAGTTCGTACTTTTCTTCATTGCACTCTCTTGGTACTCTTCTCAGGAATGTTAGCCCTTATTCTTGCCTCTAGGGGTTCTTCATTCCCTAAAAATAGGTATAACACATTGCACAACTTTTCTGTTAGTTGATCATTCCCCAGAATGTCAGAGAACAATTGAAACTAAAGGTCAACTACATTTTGAGGTTGCTCAGGTTGTCTTGGCATGACTATAGGGTTTTTGTGTGTAGGGGGTGAAGCAGGGACTTGCACCATCTTGGGATGAACAATAGGTTGTGAGGGTTTCTCTTGCATATCAGGGATAGGAACATTCTGAAATACTTCTATGGCATCTTTAAAGAATAGATTTTGTTTAAGAGGGTCATACCTGTCTTCTTTAGGTGATGCTTTCTAGATTTGAGTTAGAGTATCATCATCAGCTCATGTCTTCTCTCCTCCTCGAGTAATGATATTAAGGTTTGGAAATTATCCCTTAGAAACCCTCTCTATTTTTGAACTGATAAGGTTAGTTCCTCTTTGTCGTACTCTATCCTCCCATTTTGTGATTAAATATGGGTAGTCTTCAGTTGCGTGCCCATTGGTTCTACAGTGAGAGCACCATGGCCGCCTTGGATGACAATAGTCTCTAGCCATGTGACCTTTCTCATCATAATTATAGCATCTTCTTGACCCTCTTCCCCCATTTCTTCCTCCTCCGAAGTCTCTTCCATCTCCACCTCCTCGACCGTTTCCTAGTCCCTGAGGGTTTTAATTCACCCCAAATTTTGTTCGGTCTAATCTGTCTGCTAATGCATCCAATGCCCTACATTGATTGGTAGTATGCGTGGTATATGTACAGATATCGCAATGTATCATGTTTGGTACTGTCGAGTATTTTTGCATGATGGGGCACTATCGTGGCCCATGCCCATGGATTCGACAGATCTCACAATACTTAGTTGTTGGTGCTTCTTAGCCTCCTGGGAAAGCATGATACAGGGCAGGGCTATGGAAAGGTACATTCATCGATACTTGTGCAACTCCTCCCACAAGTCCTGTTGGGGTTATCATTAGATTCTGAGGGGGTTCCATTCCCCTTCCTCACAGACATTTGTTCACTAGATGACCTTCCATATAACATCTAGTGCACCAAACCTGCAGTCGTCCTGATTTGGGTATCGTTAGCTCTTGAATCTTTTATGTAAGTGTGGATATATGCCCTTGTAGTTGTGCCAGATTCACATTTACTAGGGGTCTGGTCATTCTGAGGCTCCCAGGGTATCCCGCCATGGATTCAATATTCATCGATTATTCCAAGGCATTTATTAATGTGACTATCCATTATTGCATTAGAAGAATCTGAGTCAGAGGTAGAAACCCCTGAATGTACCACTCCCTCTAATGTTCTTCATGGATTGGATGTGCCAACCTCCCTATGGCATCTTTAAACTTCTAGTTGTATTCCCAGGCTGATTCACCTTCCTGTTGCTAGATCTCATGTAACTCAAACAGAGCCTATTATTCTGACTGAGGTAACTTGAATTCTTCTATGAACCTTGTTCGTACCTGGTCAAGTGAGAACGCTTGACCTTACATTCTTGCCACTCCTGGCTTGATACTCTTTGTGTACCACTTGAGAGAGTGCCCTCTCAAGGTAGTCTAGAGCTTGAACAACTTATTCGCATTCGAAGTCCCTTTGGATCTCCAGATTGCTTCACACAAGAACCAATGCTTCTCAACATCTTCATCTCCCTTACCCAAAAATTTTGGGTATCGGGAAATCGAACCACCCGCATGGCCAACCATTGTTGATCTTGTTGTTCCTATCAATATGAATCCTAATGTTCATGCTTGCGATCTACCAAGGGATCCCAATATCCTCCATGTACTCTCACTTCCTAGATATGATTGACTAATTAATTGTACTAGAACAGAACTAGCACGAGAAGGTAGTATCGAACTTACTGCTTGTATAGAAGGCACTTGGGGTATGGGTGATTCAGGGCTAGTGCCACTGGCTTTGGGGAAATTTTATTTGATATGGGGGGTCTCATTTTCTTCCATTGGGACGATCTCTTCAATCGGATTCCTGATATCTCCTATTATCGGGGTTGAATATTCTCTTTCTTCTCCAAGATTCATGATGGCTTCTTCCTCTCTCACGCCTGCACCTTCTCCTTCTTGTCTTTCCTCCTAGGGACTTCTTTCCCTCTGCTCTTCTCTCTCATTTAATAGTTGACTGGACAGTCATTCCGTTCTTCTCATCTTCTGCAATTCTTCCCTCTTTCTTTCCTCTACTTCTCCTGATCCACCTTATTTCCTCAACTTCTTGGACTGTATTGCTTCTTTCTTGATCTTTCCACGCCACCACTTCTCAACTATGGTATCTCTCTTCAAGGCTCGCTCATATCTTGAGTCCATTTCTTACTTCTCCCCCCCCCTGTTTGTCAAATAACCCTTCCCCTCTCTCATGTCATGACTCTCACCCTACCTCACCCTACCCCAAGTAAGGGTGTTTATGCTACCATATCAATCAGGGACATATTCAACATCCCCTCCTCCATCAAGAAAAACTTAATCCATAGGGGGATTTCTCTTAACAACCTTCCCCTTGCATCTTTCTTGAAAATTTCCTCTGCTCGTGAGAAAGATTGGTGATTCTCAGCTGCAAATTTGGTCATATATCCCTTCAATGTGGTGCTAACCCAAAAATAAATTTCTCACGTGACTGGACAATCTAGCCTCTGAAGTGTTGCTATATTCTCAGTATCCCACAAGAAGATCCTCTTGACTCATCCTCAGAACTATGGAGCTTCTTGGAGCCTCCTTATCCAGTGGAAAAATTCTTCCAAGAATTTAACCCTGAAAATCTTGTATTGGTCGCTCGATCTTTTCGAGTAAAAGATTGTTTCGTGAGTGTTTTCCACCGATTTTCTCTTCAGTTCCACTTATTTCCATATGAATGTGTCACATTTTCTCTCCCACCATCGATCAATACCAGATCTATGGATCTGCGGAATCATTCTCCCTACAGGTTCGCTTTTAACGCAAGTCCCGACAATGGAACCATTTTGTTGGTGCAAGTTTGATCAAATGAGGGTCCTTCTCAAGTTGCCAACAAAAGGCATCGTGTAGTTTAGATCACTGGGATTTTCATCTCCTCCAAAGAGAATAAGTCTCACCTAAAGCACTACTAATATAGATAGATAAGGAAGGGTAGGGAAAAGACTTAAGAGGATCCATAGGGCCTTCAAGACTCATTCATGATATTGCATAAGAGACATGAACAGATATGAATAGTGCATGTGCAAGAATTAAACCTACTTACGTTGCGAACAAGTACTTAAACATAGAACCATCAAATAGAACTTGCATACCATAAGGAAATGTTGTAATGCATAAGAAAACACACAACGATACATCATATTTGAAAATTGAGGTCCTTCTTCATATTATCTTTTGAATCTTTCCATGATTACATACTCAGAATTACACCATAGTGAAGTTCATAGACTCTTGACTCTGAAATCCTGTCATAAAGCTCCAACTCTCGAACTGATAGATCAAATTCATTACAAACTCATGACTTGACTTACCCACAACAACAATGGAAAAACAACAACTAGTCAACAACTGATCCACCTTCTTTACAATTATGTTCATCACTATGTATATGTTGGGTTCTGTCTTCCTTCTCGTCTTGCATGCATTCTTGTTCTGTTGCAGTCATTTGTTTCTTAGCTAGAGTTTTGTTGACTTCCACAACTTCTTTATGTTACTCTTTCTCGTTCTAATGTCCAGCCTCTATTGAAGCTTGTGAAACTTGTGCTCAATCAAAACTTGCACAATTCCTTATCCAAAAATGAAGGGCCCAATAGTGACTTATTTACGACAACATTTTCAAATATGAAGGGGCTAGCAGAAGATCTAGGAGAGATGAAAATCCTATTGAAACCATAAGCAATATCTATCAGAAAGAGGTTGTAGAAATTGAATCCAATATATAAAGAGAAGGTAAAGATATAAATTGATAAAATGCTAGAAGTTGGTGTTATAGAACCTGTATAAGAGTCAAAATGGATCAGTCCCATGGTGGTGCAAGAAAATAAGAAAGGAGGGATCAAGATTTTTGTAGATTTGAGAAATTTGAATGATGCTTTCCTACATGATCCCTTTCCTACCCCTTTTATAGATGAACTTTTGGAGAACGTAGGGGTTCAAGAAGCTTATTATTTTACAGATGGATTTTCAAGTTATCATCATATAAGGATTGTAGCCCAGAGACTACACCACGTTTTTTATTTGAGAATGTAGTTACAAGATTTAGTTATCTAAGGATATTGATGAGTGATGAGGGGACCCACTTCATCAACAGTACAATTGAGGAAATTATTGAATATTTTAAGATATACCACCAGAAGAATGCTCCTTACAACCCTCAAGAAAATGGCACAGTGGAAACCTTCAACAAGATTTTGGAGAATGCCTTGACAATGATATGTAATGTAAACAAAGATGATTTGGAGTTGAATATATTAGTAGTACTTTGGGATTATAGAACTACCTGCAAGAAATTAATAAGGAAAACACCCTTTAGATTTGTGTATGTACAGGAGGTAGTAGTTCTCTTAGATTATTTGATACCAAGTACATGCATTGCATCAATTACATATGTGACAGAAAATGGCGTAGCGTAGGAAATATTGGCTCAACTGATGGAATTAGAAGAAGACATAATCATGGAAGGTTTCCATCAATAGTCAGAGAAGCAAAAGGATAAAGCATAGAATGACATACATATCAAGAAGAAGAAGTTTAATGAAGGATATTTGGTTCTCCTCTATCACATTAAATACTTATAGCACCTAGGGAAGCTCAAAATGCATTGGCTAGGTCCATGTCATATAATTTGTTTCACAGATGGAGGTGTTGTACAACTGAAAGACTTAACATGAAAGTAGGTGAAAGGAATGTTGAATGGTATTCGAATGAAACTGTATAGGGATATTCGACCTACTAACTTTCAATAGTTGTAGCACAACAAGTAGACTTGTACATATTGTAAATAGTAGGAACTCAAAGAATAAAAAGGAAGAAAAATCCAAAAAGAAGTAATTAGCAGGAATAAGTGATTTTAGAATGACATCGTGTAGAAATTGGTGCGACATAATTTAGAATACAATGCACAATAAAATTAGATACTGCACAAATGACTTGAAAGAGTGAAAAATAAGAAAGAACATTAATGACTGAGTCTATAAAAAGGGAAAATCATGAGCAAGTTTGACACTTAGTGAATTTTTACAAATTGAGAAATTGAGAGCTTGAGAAAAGGGTGATCAATAAATATGAGAAGTTAATCTATTGAGTGCAAGAATATTCCTATGGCACCCCCAAAAGTTGGCGCTCTTGGCCAATTTGTGCGAGTAACCCAACAATCTGGAAGGAAGAAGGAACAAATGGAAGAAGTAGAGAATTTTTTGGAGTTGGAGGATTTAAAAACATCTAAGACTGAATCAATTAGTCCCACCAAAGTAGAGGAATAATTATCAATGATGAAATAGATACAAGAGGTTCCAAGCACAGAAAACCCTAAAGGAAGAGTAAACCCTAGTTCTAAAAACCTTGTAGCGACAGAGAAAAAGGACAAAAAGAAGCCAACGTAGACGAAGTCCTGGTTAAATAAATCATAGGTCAGCAACAAATGGAGATAGAGGAAGAATATGAACTTGAGTATGAAGCCACAGAGGAAACCCTAGCCACAAGTCAAAGGAGGAAGGCACCAAGCACGGTGGAAATTACATTACCCCATCTTGCTGACACTATAGCTACAGTGGAAGACATGTTGGGGAAGGTAACAAAGTTGAAGTATGTCGACCATGACATAAATGAAACAATGAAGTTTCCATAATTTTCAAAGGAATCATACTTGGAGGATAGAGGGGAGGTAGGACCCCTAGGGAAACCTATTCTAGAGACCGCACAGTGGGTTATAGGTCTCTATAATTTGGGCATGATGAATCTATTGAACATTCTGCATTTTGGGCATGGTAAAAGTGTGGGACTATGTGTAAAACAATTATTGGCCAAGTTATATGGAGGTATCCTATGGATGGATATGAAATTCCCCATCGACATGGATATCATAGCTAATATCACAGTTATACTTACCAGCGGGGTAAAGCCAGAGGACTACCTAGACAATAAATCCATGGATAAAGAGATCACAAAGGAAGTGAAAACATAATTCAAGACAAACAAGAGAACCCGAGGACTAATAATTAAGGACATTAATGATCAGGAAACAATTTTTTCTACAAAATTGATGGCTTGCAAACTGTTAAGAAAGTGCAGAAAGGAAGAAGCCCCAAAAAGAGTTATAGAAGTAGTTGTACATTGCGCAAATGGCATAGTATTCAATTGGAAACATTACTTATTAAATCAATTATTGGTAGATTGTAGAGATGCACAAGATAATGGAACAAAATTCCATTCCTCTTGGTTTCTAATTTTGATAGCATTGGTGGGCTGGCAGGAGCCCAAGTTTTCAACTTTTTTAGACAGGAAGGGAAAATGTTATGCAACGATCTATGAAACATTGTGGTAGGAAAAGGACCCCAAGAACAAACAAGATAACAATGCAGTATTATCCATGTTATTGGAGGATATGAAACAAAAGACAACCAATATCTAGAAGATCCCAGTGGAAGTGGTGCAAGAGAATGAAGGCATAGAAAACTTCAAATATTCAAGACATCATTTATGGATCCAAGCCACAAGGGACCCAAATAAGTAGTGGTTGGAAATGAGATACTACACATCAAGGGAAGAGGTAGACTAGATTTTAAAACACTGGCATGTGCAATGGAAGGTGCCAACACCAAAAAATAAAGGAACCAAACCTAAAGAGCCAATAGAGGAAGGAACATATAAAAATACAAGCGGTCTAGCTGAAAATACTGGGAATATTGCAGAGCATGACCAAGCTTTAAGAAGTGCATCCAACAAAAATCCCAAGAAGAAAGAGACAGTATTAAGGATAGAGATCAAAGGATATGGCCATAAGTATAGTTCTCATCCACATGAAGTAAAATATGGGGAGACGAAAAAAATGAAAACTAACGTGCAGACCTCAACCCCAAATAAGAAGAGAACAGAAGAACATGAGGTAGAAATTAGGAAAAATATGAAGTATCATAAAAATCCTCCAACGATCATTATCACAGAGGACGATGCCAAGTTGGTAGCATACAAATTCCAATATAGAGGAGAGAATGTAGTACACACAACAAAGGTGCAAAGGGAGGAGATCATGGAAAAAAATTGTAGAAGTACATGACATCTTATAGAGACTACAACTCAATACAACACATCATCCAACAGCGCAAAAGACAGAAAAATAACAGGAAACATCAACGCAGAAGGAGTAGGAAGAGACCATGAATACAAGCGTAGTGAGTAGTGATATATTCATAGTCACACAAGACATGTTGGATATAGTTGAATATAGAACCCAAATACTAGTAAAGGATGTGCAACATATGTAGTTGGTCATGGTGAAAATACCCACATAAGCCTTATATTCACTGCAAGAAAGTATAATGCAGGAAGTGCACTCTAGAGCTAGGGAGGATGCCACCAACCTAGAAATTAGCCACCCGGTGAAGGACATTCTGCAAGTGACATGTGAACAAATCACACTAGAAAAGGAGGAAGAGAAGTGCATAGACAATTTAGAGAAGCATCTCACGTAAGTATACCAGAGTATACTTGAATGCGTGTAGGCACATAAGATTACAAACAAAAGTGAAGATACAAAAAATCTCACAGACCATGGAGAGATATAACAAATAAATAATGGAGTTAACAGAGAATTTAACTCAGAACACACCTCTATAAGTGCAAGAGAAGACGTAGTAAGAGGATACTACACATGTAGAGAGTATAGAGCAGGAGGGTAAAGAAGTGGTAGAACTTTATAACAGAACTGCACAGATTTGGATAAGCCTCAAAGAGGATGAAAATATCCAAAAGTTGGAGCAGAGGGAGGAAAATATGAACATGGAATTTCAAAACTTTAAGAAAAGACATAAAACCATGTACATCTCCCTTAGAATGAAGGAAATGCAGGAATTGAAAAAATTGCATGTAGAAGTAAAGACTATGCAGGAGAAGAAAAAATAAAGGTAGGATCAGTTGGAGCCATTCCATAAACAAGCAGAAGGTATGATCGATGAGCTCCAAAACAATAAGGGAAAATGGTAACAGGTGCTCACAAAAATCATAGAAGTGATTATAGAGCACATAACAACGCAAGGGTTGGAGACATTATTAGGGAAGAGTTCAGAGGCCAAAGAGAAAGTGAAAAAATTAGCAAATAAGTTTCATGCGCCAGAGGTAGTGCTGAAGAAGGTGCACTAAGGATAAATGGCTCGGGACGAGCCACATATTAGTGTTGGGG
This sequence comes from Picea engelmannii, assembly GCA_009831015.1. Taxonomy (NCBI): domain Eukaryota; kingdom Viridiplantae; phylum Streptophyta; class Pinopsida; order Pinales; family Pinaceae; genus Picea; species Picea engelmannii. Next base: position 5,783 of record ML795601.1, on the reverse strand, counting down.
GCATGTTGGAGCAGGCATGTTTGGAGAATAGAGTAGCAAGCAAGGAAGAACAATGCACCACATTTTGAGGAAAAGCAGTGCGCGTGACAAGATTTGTGAAAATAAGGCCCAAATGTGGACAAACCTAGCTTAGTCAGGGTTAGGTTTTTGGGATGTCTTGTAAGGGTTTCTAACCCATTTTTGTAATATAAATAAGGGGTATGAGGTAGATTAGGAGAGGATCATATCATAGAAGTGTTAGAGAGTTAGTGTGACAAATTTTTTTTGGAGAACCTATTTTAGAGTTTTGGGATTGGAAGTCTATTTTGAGAGCTCTAGAGCTTGTATGAGGTTGAAGTAGTTGAGGTTCATATGACAAGCTATGGAGCTTGGTGCGATCCTGGTCTTCCTCACTACTCACTACTATGATGTAATGTGCGCGAATCTTTTTGATGAACAAGAATAAAGAAACATAATATCTTCCTTGACATAGACCGAGGGGGGGTGAACCATGGTAAAACCATGTGTGCAATGTGTGTTGATGTTTTATTGACTCTGCAGTTATAATTGAATGATTAGATAGATGAATGGATGATTTATTTAAAGTGTGCATTAGATTAAGTATGCAAATTAATGAATGAATGAATGTATCTAATGAATAGTACAATAGAATTCATGGTTAAGTAGAGACAATAAGAAGTAAGAAAGAAAATCCCCCAATACCTTCCATGAATACATATATCTACATCATGGAGTCCCCCATAAACCATCTCAGGCGAGACTATGTTGTGCACTCCATGCGTAGTGTAGCCTTCTGGTTTATGAGAAGGGTCGATGGTGATAAGGATTTTGTTGGAGAAATAAGGTAGAACCTAGGTCAGACCATAAGTCCAACAGATATTGATATCGCTGGTATTGTCACAGAGTATTGAAATGGGCTCATCATACTTCACTTGTATATCCTGCAAGGTCTTCTTAATCCATAGAACTTGAGTGCAACATGTTTTCACTACAATATATTTTTCTTTAGCTGTGGATAAGGATATTGATGATTGTTTCTTTCTTAGCCATGATACCAGACACTCACCTAAGTAGAAATATTCTCCATTTATATTTTTTATATCGTCAATTCTACCTACCCAATCTTCATTTGTCTAGGTTACCAAAGATAGATCATTCCCTTTTGGATATTGTAATCCAAAATATTTTGTTTCCTTGAGATATCTGAATATTATCTTTATTGCCATAACATGTGCATCTTTTAGTGTGGATTGAAATATTGCAATATGTCCAACTACTAGAATCACTTCTGGTCTTGACATTGGAACATAGAGTAATCTTCCAATCATTTATTTGTAGAGTCTCTAATTTTCACCCTTAGATTCATCTTCCTTGCTCAAATTGAAACTGGTATGCATAGGAGTACTTATGGGTTTACAGTCCTCCATTCAAAACTTCTTTAGCATTTCCTTGATATTCTTGGTATAGGATATGAAAATACCTTTATCATGTTGACATATCTACAATCCCAAAAACAAGGTCAACTCACCAAACAACTATATTTTGAACTCATATTTCATATCTCTGGAAAAATTTTGACTCATCCTGTCATCATCACTTCCAAATATAATGTCATCTACATAAACTTCAATTAACAATATACTATTTTGATCCACTTCTATGTAGACATTATTGTCTGCATTTCCCTTCGTGAATCCGTATTTTTGTATATACCTATCTAATCTTGAATACCATGCTCTGAGGGCCTACTTCAGTACATACAATGTTTTCTTCATCCTGCAAACATAATCTTCCCTTTCTGATAATAGAAATCCTTTTGGTTATTCTATGTATACTTCTTCTTCTTCTAAATATCCATTAACAAAGGATGAATTAACATCCATCTAATACACCTTGATTATTTTGGAACATGCATAGGCTAATATCAATATGATTGCTTCCATACAGGAAACTGGGGCAAAGGTTTCTTCTAAATTGATGCCTTCAATCTGAGGGTATCCTTTTCATACTAACCTTTATTTTTTTATGGTTACATTTTCATCCTTGTTCAAAATTTTTTTCAGAAAATCCACTTTGTACCAATCAAGTTGTTGTTCTTCAGTCTTGGAACTAGGTCCCATGTGTCATTATTCTTTGTCTAATCCAATTATTCATCGATAGCCTTGATCCAGTGTTCATATTTTTTAGCCTCTTCAAAACTACTTGGTTCAATTGTAAATAACAATAATAGGCGTTGTTGTTCTAGTGAAAGTATTCTTCTTCTGGTTTCAAATCCTACATCTTTATTCCCAATAATCTATTCTGGTGGATGATTTTTTTGTACTCATCAACTAGATGTATTAGGAGGTATATGGTGTTCATCTACCTCTTGTTTTTATTCTAGCTCCTCTTCGTATTCTACTTCTTCTTATTGTATATCTTCCACATCATTCTACTCTTCTAAATCTTTGTTTCCTTCTTTTCCCTTCCATACATCTGTCAAATAAATTGTTACATTGATGCTTTCCATGATTCTATTGAGTCTTATACTAAAGCATTTATATTATTTGTTTTTTCTTGAATACCCAACTAGTATTCCCTTATCAACCCGGGAGTCAAATTTTCCAAGCCTTCCATCTTCTCTTTTGTTGTAACATTTGCTTCCAAATACTCTGAAATGCTTAATATTTGTCGGTATTCCTTTCCATAACTCATAGGAAGTTGTATCAATGTTACTTCTAAGAATTCCTCTGTACTGATTTATGTACTGCTTGTGCCCAAAATATGTCACTCAATTTTGAATCTTTCAACATGGTTCTAGCCATTTCTTGCACTATTTTGTTCTTCCTTTTGACAACTCCATTTTGCTGAGGTGTCCTGGATGCCAATAAATGTCTCTTTATTCTATGTTCACCATAGAAATACATGAATTCCTTTGATATAAACTCTCCTCCATTATCTGATCTTAAGCACTTGATTTTCAAGTCCATCTCATTTTCATCCATCCTTTTGTATACCTTGAAGTGTTCAAATGCTTATGACTTCTTCATGAGAAAGAAAATTGCAGTCATTCTGGTGTAGTCATAAACCATTAGCATAAAGTAGTGTTTTCCATTTAATCCCTTCATTCTTGTAGGTACACATAATTCAGTGTGTATAATGTCCAATGTTTTTGTCGTGGAGTACTCATTTGATTTGAACTTGGTCCTGGTTTGTTTTCCTTGTAGACAATGCTCACATAGACTATGTGTTGGCTTCGAGATCTCAGGAATTTCTTTCACTACTTCCTTTCTACTGATTTTGACAAGGTTATCAAAGTTCATGCGACCCATTCTTCTATTCCAGAGCCAACTTTCATTTTCCTTTCCTAAGCAACATCTTTCCTTTCTAATTTCATTCAGGATATATATGTTGTTTGGAGTCCTTCTAGTTGTAGCCACCAACTTTCCCGGTGATTCTTTCCTTATCTCACATTTTTCTAATTCAAACAAAAGTTTGTGTCCTTGATCACACATTTTACTTACACTTAGAAGATTGTGCTCCATATCTTCGACCAATAGAATATTTTCTACCTTGTCATATATTCTTCCAAGATTGATTGTTCATCTTCCTATAAGTATGGCTAAGTTATCATTTCCAATTGAAACTGATCCATCTCATTCCTTCTTTAGTTTCAAAAACCTATTCTTGTCACATGTCATATGATTCAAACAATTGTTGTCAACATACCACCCACATTTCTTATGTTCAACTTGTAAAGAAAGAAATCATTCATTAGTATTGAATTGATCTTCCTTCCTTCTCCATATCCTTTGTGGTTCTTGTTTTTTACTGTTGATATTTTGTTTTGGTTCCCTTGGAGGAAAAATCAATATACAATCTTTGGCCATGTGTCCAAAGTTGTTGCACTTGTAGCACTCTATTTCATTACTTAGTGAACCAAAACTGTTGCAATTTTTGTTCCATGCTTCATGTGACATTTTGAGATAATTATTGTTTAAATAGCCTTCATAGTTGCTTATGTTCTTGGAATAGGCTCTACAGTGTGCATCTTTGTGACCAAAATTGTTACAAGAATAGAATAAACCAAGTAAAATATTTTGATACGTGGATGTAGGGGATATTCTGAATGGTGTTTCTCTTTTGAAGCCTTCTTCTTCTTGAGATGTTGTTGATTGTTGGTTCTGTGTTCTCAATATTCTAGGTGATTGAGTTCCTCCATGATTTTCTTCTTGAGTACCTTTGAATATTTATGTATAGGTACTTTGTTATGCTTCCTATTCTGTCGTCTTGGAGCTCAAACCCTTTTCGGTGTGCATATAGTTTTATCCTAGCTCGAACCTATCATTGTATGACCTTTTATTGTTGATGATCATATCCAATATTTTGGTGTTATTCTGTTACATGTATTTCTTCTGGAGATATTTTCTTAGAGTGATAATTTCTTCTTCCAAGCTTCCAATCATCTTCTCCTTTAATTCTAACTAAATTCTGAGTGTTTCTTCATTCCTTATGTCTTATTCTACTTGGATATTTAATTTCATGATTATCTAATCGACTCATTCTGAGTTGGAATTTTGAGATCCTTCTTTCTTATTTAAATCTTCCTTGAGTGACTTGATTTTCTTTATTTATTTCCCCAGTTCTTCTAAGGCACTGATTAATTCTTCTCTGAGATCGACTTCTCCTTCTTCTTTAGAATCGTCCTAATCATATTCTACTACCATGAAGAGTACTTTTTCTAAATCACTTTCATTATCATCATCCTCATATGGTGAAGAGTTGTCTTCCTTTAAGTAGAAACTTTTCTTGAAGAATTTATTTTTGTTCCTTCACTTGTCTCCTATTTTATTTTTATTTTTCTTCTTAGGATATTCTTCTTCATCGCTACCTTTATTATTAGAATAAGGAAATTTAGAAGCAAAATGACCAATACCATCACAATTAAATCATTTCAATGGAAGCATACATTCATAATTGTCGGTTCCTCTTTTTAACTTCCTTAAGATTTTTTTCACTTCTTCATCTTCCTCTAAATCATCGCTAAAACTGCAATCTAGTTTTGACTTTTTCTTGTTTTTCTTCTTTGTATTCTTGGATGATTTGAATGTTTCTTCCTTAATGACTAGGTTTTTTGTTCTATCCTCATTTCAGAAGCTGTGAATATTCCATGTATCTTGTCCATTCTCAAACTATCAATATCTACTCTTTCTTCCAGGGTTGATATCTTAGGATCAAATCTCATAGGTAGAGATCTTAAAACCTTTTGAACGACCAATGATTCATCAAATTCTTCTCCTAGTCCTCTAATAGTGTTGAATGTTTCGTCAAATTGTAGAAAGTAGGATACAATAGTCTTCATCTTCCTTCATCTTTAGTTGTTAAAACTTATCTCTAAGGGTTTGAATCTTATCCCCCTTGACTTTGATATCTCCTTTGTAAATATTTTGAAGTTTATCCCAAAGATCCTTTGTAGTGTTGTAATGCATAACTTTAACAAATATTGAATCATCCAGACTGATCAGAATGGTTCCTTTTCCTTTGAGTTGTTTTCACTAAGTTTCTTTCCATATTTATCAGTTGGGGGAGTGGTTGGTGTTGCATATACATCTGCTAATGACTTCCAAACATCAAATCCTTATGCTTGTAAAAACTTGTGCATCCTTTTTATCCATAAGGAATAGTTCTCACCATCAAACCTTGGTGTTCCAGTCTTAGCATATTCCATGATCTCCTTGTAGTGGTTAAACTATTTCTTGAAGGACATGATCTGATACCAATTGTTGGAAAAGTAAGAGGGGGGG
>ML795600.1:305194-316597 GCA_009831015.1 Picea engelmannii | reverse complement strand
CTTCCTTCTTCTGAGCTAGCGTTGAAGTTTATAAGTTGAAAAGAGGAGACGTCCTAGGCCTAGATTGCCTACACCTAGGGTTTCACCTTCTAGGGTTTGAAAGCCTTGCCATTGCAACACTTTCTCCCTTAGATTTATGCTTTGAGCTAGCCATTTTGCCAAGTCTATTTAGAGAAGGAGGAAAGAGCACGAGGCCTTGCTTAAGAAACACCGGAGTGAGCCTCTTTCCCCTAGGGTTTTGGTTCTAGGGCCCTGCCTTTGCAGCACCATAGAACCCTACCTTCTAGTCTCTAAGTTATCATCCTCCCGAGACCTTGTGCCCTTATTTTTGACTCCATATACCCTAAGGCACTGATTTGATCTCCAACGTTGAAGCTTCTGTGTACAAAATAACTCTTTAAACCCTAATCTTGAAACCGTAACTAACTAACCCCAACCCTAACTAAGGCTAACATCATAGTTGGTTATTTTTGACGCAGCAAGCTTTTGACTTGTACAAGCAATTAAATGATGATCTAAAGCAATTATTGATTGAAGTGTTGATTGAATATATTATTTGCTTTGTCATCTTGATAGTTAGTAATGAGTTAATGCTCTTTCCATAGATAATTGACAAAACGTTGATCTCATTGATATCTATTACTTCACACTGCTTAATTTATATCAGATGGTCATATGAAGTGCTAACCCTTTGTATATGGCATGCATCTATATTTTTCTATTGTTGCTTTTTTACGGGCAAGTGTTCTCATTTGGGACTATACTTCATTATTGGCTGATTAGCCGGACCTTCTGCTTTGGTGGTAACCTGTGAGGAGGGAATTCTATTTCGACCTTCATACTTTAGCCTCTTCAAAACCCCAGGTTACCGAGGACGTCTCCCCTGGGCTAACCTCCCTAAATAGAAAGAACCTCCCCATTGTGGTGACATTGGGTGGGGAAGGTTCTTGTTTCGCAAGTTTGACCTTTATCCTTTAGCCATCTGACCTAAACTACAAACTGAGCAATAACAGGGACCGAGCTTGATATAGACAAATTGGGCTCGTTTGGAGAGAGTTAGACCTTTCTTCTCAGGTGCAACATCAGATGAAAACATACAGTTCCATAGTCCATTATCTAGGGAGAGTTCGGTGTCCAATCATTTTTTGTCGAGGTTATCTTTTGCTTAGTCTCCGTCCTTCATAGAGCTAGATCTTTCAGGGACTCTACTACCAGGAGAAAGCGGTACCCCTATCTTGCACTTTTCTCTTTAGAGGCCTTCGCCTCAGATCACTCCACAGGTTGAGCATGAGGTGTCCCAACTTCTCCAATCGATATCCATCTCCCCAGAGTGCCTTCCCCCCCTTCAGGTACTCCTTAGATGCGTTGGTGCATCTCTTGCCACCTAGAGAGATAGTGACTCGAGACATCAGAGAAGACATATACAGATTAGATATTTAGGGGTCACCTGGACCTCCCTCTGATGAGCCTGTGCACGAAGATTTCTTTCTAGTATCTACTTAGATCACTTTTTGGAGCTACGAGATTGTATCATTGTCCACCCCCCATACACATACAGACATTGGATGCATTCACTCATGATCCCTCTTAGATAGCTCCATGTCAGTTCTCATCGAATCTGAATGGAGACTGATCACCATATCCCACATTTTGATAAGGTCTGCTAGATGTGTCACCTACAGGAGCTAGAGATAGAGATGCACCTCATTTTCTTGTGCCCTGTATACTACGATATTAGAGGACATTACTACTTTCTCTAGAAGGACTCAAGGGGATCCCTCTCTATTTTCTTTCGATATTAGGATCAGAGGGGCTTAGATCTTTTCATCAGGGAGATTTTTAGTCATAGATCCCAACTTTTGCACACCCCTCCTACCTCAGGCAGACTAGGAGGATCACCTCTTAATTTCATGCCCTTCCATCAAATTGGAGCAACAAAAGATATTCTGATTTCCAGAGTACTTCAGACCATACAATGGTGAGACCTCGGGTCTCCTCTCAGCCTCACCCCTTGGGAAATCAATTGATATGTTTGAGACTAGTTCATAGGTGCAGGACCATACATTCGATCACACATCCTCCTAGTGACAGTGTTCAACTCTAGACGGATCCAGAGCAGGGCACCTCTCATCTGTCAGATTGCCTGCATACCCAATGGAGCAGTCATAGATCTATTCAGAGTTTCTTTCCTTCAACCTCGAATGGTAGGAGAACTGAGATTCCTTGCTCCTACATTCCCCCTAGGGCCATACAATTGGATCCCCCTATGGTACTCGAGGACTCCTACAATGAGTCAGTGCGACCCTCATCGTCCCCTTCACCATCATTCATCATATCCAAGAGACCTTGACCTCATTGGATTCATCTTCAAATATATATCTCTCTCTCCTTGACTAATATAGAGTTATCCAACTCCTACCTTGGACACTCTCACTTTGTATCACCACACCTATGATATTGTTATATACACTTTATTTTGGTTTTAGCTAGACTTAGTGCTTATCCTTGTCGGTTATTTACGTAGACTGTAATTTCATTTTTCTTGTATCTCTCTTTCTCTCTTTATATATGAGATGCTTTTGCACTCCCACATTGTGTTCATATCGGATGTATCGTCTAGTCCCATTGACCTACTTTTGTGGTCATTTGTTGGACATTAATAAAATTATCTTATCTTATCTTATCTGAGCTCATGAGTGGGATGGCCCAACCCTCCATTCAACTGAGGTCCTCTTCTCAGAAATAATAGGTGAAGCAATGTTACACAGGGATTTGTCCCAAGGTAGGGTGCACTATCCCCACACTCTAGGGACATAGGGTCTCCAGTGGGGACGTTTCCTCAAGTACCATTTTGGGGGGGGCATAAAGAAATGCACATGGGGACACCCACAAGTACCTTGAAAAAAGGGGCTAGCACAAAAATAGGTGCCATGGAGAGAAAAAAAGAAAAGATTAGTAAATTAAAAACAAATTCCCAACCCTAAAGTGTCTACGCTTGAAACACTAATTAGACTTCATATAAACTCCTTTACGCCCACATAAAATCACATTTACATTTATGTTTTTCATATATTTACACATCAATTTTTTAGTGTTTTGGGCAAGGTCCCCTATGTTGAGGATTCCAATATCCCCTGTGACGTTCCGTAAAATTTGGGTTGGGGGGGTGTGTGTACACACGTCCCTCAGACGCATTTTGACATTTGTGCATCCCCCCGTTTGGAAAACTGTGTTCCCACGTCTAGAAAACTTGGTGGAACATTAAGGTGAAGATCATGTTGGCGATCCCAACATCCCCTGTGACATTCCCTCAAATTGGGGGGGGGGTTCCTCCATCCGTCGCTTGGATGCATTTCCACATTTGTGCCTTCCCACGTTCGAAAAACATTGTGTAACATTAAAGTGAAGATCCTTCAGATGCCTCTAATATTGCATGCCCTAGCTCAAATGCACATAAAAGATAAAATATGCCAACTACAAGAGAATGCCAAAGAGGTAGCGTCCATAGGCTTAAAATACTTGTTGATTTTATTAGAGAGCCTCAACTCAATGATCAAAAAAGATAATTTAGAAATTAGGTTTGGATTTTGTATTTATACACAACTCAAGGACATCCTCCCAAGAGGGGTTATGAGCCCACATAAGTAGAGGGTACTCCCCAAGTGGGTTATTGAGACTACATATCATAGCTGACTAGGATGCCCTTAACCATAACAATTAACTTAGTATTAGAATAAATAATGGCCTTAGCCATAATTAATTCCTAACCAAAAGAATTATGACACAATATGAGATGGTCACAGTCACATGTGAAGATTATGTCATTCTCAACAAATACACCTGAAACATTTCCTTGCATTTTCGAGATGTATGAAACAATTTCCGGTTTCTGAAACATTTTCGAGGTTCTAAATGGGGGGTGCAGGGAAAAGTAACGATGTCCTGCAAAAACATTTTCTATTATTCTTCGTCATTTCTTCCACACCACTCTTAAATATCAGAACTTAGGGAAAAATATGAATATCATTATGCTTGTGTATAACCAATTCATGTGCAAAAGGGTCTTGGAGACTTAAATTTCGATGAACTTCAAAGGACCCCACTAAGATGCTTGGTGACATTTTGTTACACATTGCAAGTTCATTCAAGGATCCCTCACCAACAACAATATAAAACATGGGAAAAGTATTGTTCATAACACCGTGTCATGCTTCAATGCCTTATTTGGTTCAAATAAAATCGTACCCTAATATGTCATATAGGTTGAGTTTGGTGCATGCCCCCTTCTCCTTGATATGACCTTTAGGCTCATCATTTATCTTCATATCATACGTCAAATGCCCGACTCCCTTCACAATGAGAGAGATACCTCTACCTGGTGGTCTACTCTTCCGAGAGACACTCCTCCCTTTGTTAGGCGAGTAACCAACGTTGTTGGATTTCTAAGGTATAATCATGTCTTGAGGTGAGATACTTGATCGATTCCCTCCCTACTCAATCTCTCTTGATGCCCCCTCACCAACTCCTCCCACTTCTTCACATTCGTTTTCTAAATAGGGTTGTTTGGGCACTTGAGTCCTGTTAACCCCTAGATTTTCACCCTTGAAAATCTTGAGGGTTAAGAGCCAACATGCACTATTTTGGCGCATTTTGAGATTCTCCCAAAATTTAGCACTTATGATTAGCAGAGGCTGGTTCCAACAAAAGACAAGTATATGATCGATACATGGTTGTTTGGTTCAGAGTTAGAGTAGACTTGGTTTCCATGCATTTTGAGAGAGATGTCTACATACAATAGGTGTTGCTACTTTTTAGGAGATAAATTGAGTGGGTCTCTTGACAGTTTGGAGCAGTTCTGAGCATACAGGGAGAGTCCTTGCATGATTCTAGGCCCGAAAGTACTTTTCCAGGCGACATGTAGGAACTTTCTATTTTTAGCAGTTTGGGCTCCAGGCCCTAGATTAAGATTCTGAGCACATACTGTGGATCCTTGCGACATTCTAAATCTTTTGGATCTTTTTTGGGATGATTTGGCACAGTTTACTATTTTTAGCAGGTTGAGCACCAGGGCCCGCATGTCAATTCTGATTGCAGATTCAGATCCCTTACAGAAAAACGAGTTCAATGAGTATAAAGTCAAAGGCATTCAGACAAATTTCTATTTTTAGCAGCGTCTATTTTAGACAGTGACATGTGTCAGCATTCTCCTAGTCTCCCTGGATGAAGTGGACAGTTTCCTAAAATTTAGAAGTTGGATTCTATTTTTAGAAAGTTCTATATTTAGCATGTACGATCATCATCCATGCGGTGCCAAGTGGCACCCTCACAGGTCGACATGTGGAAGATCTACAGAGTGATGTAGCATTCACCTTGTTGATGTTTTGGTAGCTGTAAGAGGTATTTTCTTCCTAGACAACTTTTCTTAGAGAAGAAGAAGATTCCAAGAAGTCAAAGGAAGACCATTGAACAATTAAAGAACACCCCAGAAAAGAATAAGGTGAAATAGAAGATCACAAAAGAGAAGTTGGCCCACAAGAAATAATAATAAAGTGGAAATATAATTTCCAAAAATAAGAAGTCGGCCCCAGACAGGCACCTAGATTAGTGTAAATATAAATCTGGGTCAGTTCATTTACACAACCACACAGTTCTCCTTTCTGTAGTGCGCACTAGGCAGTTGCAACTGCAGTTTTTCTATTTCTGGTTCTCTTGGAGAGTGCGCCCCACTTGGGGAAGGATATTCTTGGTTGTTCTTGGTGATCTCTCTTGTGCACTACCTTTGGAAGAGTTGCGCTAAGTTTGTGTTGTGTTGCCCAGTTGCTTCGTGCTAGTTGTAGTTGCAGTTGCAGTTGTAGTTGCAGTTATAGTTACAGTTGCAGTGGCAGTAGCCGTTACAATAGCAGCTGTGGTTACCAGTTATCAGTGGTGCCAGCTATATGGTGCCAATTCTAGTGATGCGCCTATCTTGGTGCCAGCTCTGTGGTGTGCTATCTTGGTGCCAGTTCTATGGTGTTGCTCAGTTGTCTACCCTCGCTAGGGTTTGACAAGAAGAAGATACATATTTGTTATCAGGGTTTCTTTAGTGTTGTTCTACTCTTATGAATAGAGCTTGTTCATGGTTGTATTGGAATATTGGAAAGATTCTCTATAAGAAAAGTTGGTTGGGTTTTTCCCCCATTTGGGGTTTTCCTAGGATAAATCTTTGTGTCCTCTTGTGCTTGTTTATATGTTGCTTATCTATTTCAGTATATGATTATTGAATGTTGAAAGAAGATAAAAAAGCTATGGTAAATCTAATGTTAACGAAACTAATGAAAATCTAACATGGTATCAGAGCAGGTTTCCTTCAGAACAGTCTAATCCCTGGAAGGAAGATCATGAGATTTGCCACATCGTTGAGATTTGTTGCTGCACATGCAATTTGCCGCTACACAATTTTCTTTTTCAAGCTCGTTGAGCACTTGTTATAAAGTTGATTGGGACAAACTCCACCACTGGTCAACTCGCCCTACTCTAGCACATCTATTGCACTTCTCAGATTGAATTTCCGTCAAAATTGAATTTTTAAGGTTTTTAGGCTTGTTGACATTTTCCTGGACATTGAACCTTCTGATTCAGATTTCTAACTTCTTCTTGTTGATGTAATGGCTTAGATTAGAAGACAAAACTGGATGGTGTACTTATATTTAAGATGAGGATGTCTACAAGAGACGTACACTTGGTAAAAGGACGTTTATCCAAGTAGTGACAATAGATCCAAAGGGATCTTAGATCTAGTGCACGCAACAACTAGACTCCAGGTTTTCATATCAGGTTTGATATTTTATATTGCTACAACTTAAGTGTTGTAACTAGAATAACAGTCTTTAGAGTCCTATTATGGCTATTTCTATCAAATGTTTAGTAACACTTGAATATTATTGGTATGATTTGCATATCAGTAAATGCTCATTGTCCAGTATTAATGATGCACTTGTTTGCAAGATGAAATTGATCTCTTCTAGGAGATGTTGTATTTTGTTTCTTGTTCCGAGCAGGTTACAATGGAAGAATGATTGGTCACAACATTGGAAGAGTGTTGAAATTTTTTGTTCCTATTATTGTATTTTGTTTTGACTCTTGCTCCAGGAAGGTCACAGGTGATAGCTCTGAGAAGGAGCTACTGTGACGATTGTTCCCATTCTTGTTTTATTACTATAAGAATGTTATTCTTGTCTGTTGTTTTCCCCTATTGTTGCTCTTGTTTCGGGCAGGTCACAGGTGATAGCTCTGAGAGGGAGCTATAATGATGGTTGCAGGAGGCAACAGATTAGATGGTCTCTAACCGAGCACGGAGTAGACTATCCAGACATAGAGTTGTGTACATGACCGTACACACCCATGTAACGAAGGAGAAGAGGACGAAATCAAAACCTTTTTGCAAGAAGGGTACTTTTGCAAATACAGAGTATCTCATATGGAGATCGATTGTAAGGAGCAGAAGGTTTCGAAGATGACCGTACAGATCCCTCTAGTTTAGTTGATTACTCTTCAGATTATCAGGAAGAGTCAGTAGAGTTAGAAGGCCCTACCCAGAATCCTTGCAATGACCAGGAAGAGACCAACATGGTCTCATGATACTTTGCGGGATCCAAAGGGGATGTAGATATATGGCATTGATGAGCCATATAACGGGGAGGAGCAGATGGCTCCACCAGTGGTGAGGCAGGAGGCCCCACCAAGTACTATCTCAAAAGGAGCTATAGTTTAGAGGGAGTCAACCCTCAGGATCTAGTAGGAAGGAGCAGCCTCCCCAGGACAATCCATAGGAGATCAGACTTTAGAGGAGGTCAACACATGCAGAGGGAGTAGATGGCTCCGAAGATTATATAGACTCAGAGGGAGTCAAGCTTCAGAGGGAGTTGTAGGCTCAGAGTGAGCCTGATTTTAGAGAGAGTTAGTTGCTTAAATACTTTCATTCAGAAAGTATTCCTCCTCAGATTCACATGGGGGAGAGAGACGTCTTCCAGGACTGACAGACATGTGCCATGAGTTGAGGAGGCTAGATCGAAGCTTCAGAAGCTTCGGGGAGGTATGAGACCTCCTAGGGGGATTTCCTTGTTTCAGTAGATTTTGCTACAGTGAGAGAGGAGGAAGTCAGTTAGAAGGACTGGGATATGGATTTTTCCTTGGCTCCGAGACCAGAAGGGAAGTCAGTGGTGACTTCCAAGTTGATCTACAAGATCAAGCATGCTGCAGATGGTAGCATAGAGAAGTACAAAGCAAGATTTGTGGCTAGATGATTCTCCCAGTAAGAGGGAGAAGATTATGTCAAGACACTTGCTCCAGTAGCGTAGAAGAAGTGTACATAGAGTAGACATAAAGATACATGAGGAGTCTCATGTCTGCAGATTAAACGAAGCTTTGTACAAGCTTACGTAGACACCTAGGGCAGGATATGCCAAATAATTATTTTGATGAGCTTGGGGATGGTTTCCTCTTTATATTGGATGGCTTGTTTCTTATAGGGGATGAGAAGCTCATAGATGGGTGCAAGAGGGAGCTCACTTTAGAGTTTGAGATGAAGAATCTAGGTTTGATGCATTACTATACAGATTGTTTGATTAGGTGTCAAATTCGACTATGTTATACTGTGATAATCAAAGTTGTGTGAGGATTTCAGAGAACCCCGTGTTCTATGACAAGTCGAAGCGCATTGAGATCAAGTACTACTACCTTTGTGATAAAGTCCAGAAGGGAGAAGTGAAGCTCTAGTACATCTCCACCGATGAACAAACAACAGATATTCTGACGAAGCCCTTGTCCAAACGAAAGTTTGTATACTTCAGAGACAAGCTGGGGCTTGTGGAGATTACTCCTATGGTTGAGAGGGAGTGTTGATGGATAGTCATTGTACTGCTGGACTGACATTCTCGTTGAGAATGGTCCAGGTTGACAGATTGTTGACATATCATGGAATGGTATTTTCCTAAGGCATAGATTGTGGCTCGATTAGGAATATGGTCCAGGACCAATATTCTCTTGAGGAACAATTAATGGCCCGATCAGGTTGAATAATCTTCCCCCTAAGGACATGGTGCCTTGATTAGGGTGGTTGATATGAGATCGATATTTTCTAAGGCACATATGGGTAGAGATTGATCTCTATGCTACATATGGTGACTCGATTAGAAAATAGTCCGAGACTGACATTCTTGTAGGAATGGTCTTTGTAGCCCATGGCGTGGCTTTCAGCATCTGGGAGGACTAACATTCTTCTACGATGTATGTCTGGATTAGAAGAATTGTCCTTGTGATCACTGATCACTCTGTTGAGTGAGTGACAACGACCAAATACTCTGTTGAGTGTGCAGGGTTTCAGCACATGACTTATTCAACATCATGCCCAGATTACTTAGATAGAGTGTGGCTCAGACAATGATTGTGTATCATTGGATATTAGATGTGTGCTACTATAGTGGTTGTGTACCACTGGCAGTGATTGTGTATCACCAGACAATAGTTATGTACTACTATGGATCAACGCAGTCGTGTTCTATTTGGATGACATTGTTGTAGTTGTGTGCTACTAGTTGATGGTCATGGAGACTACCAGATCACTTGGGAGCGGTTGTGTGCTGCTTTATCGCAGAGATTGTGACAGATGATTTGAGCTACCGATGGCATGTTAGTAGTTGTGTGCTACTAGTTGATTGTAGAGTAGTCAGTAGACTACTGGATGAAGACATCGTGGAAAGATACCTCCCTAGCTAAGAGGGAATGTTGATGTTTTGGTAGTTGCGGGAGGTATTTTCCTCCTAAACAACTTTTCTTAGAGAAGAAGAAGATTCCAAGAAGTCAAAGGAAGACCATTGAACAATTGAAGAAAACTCCAGTAAAGAATAAAGTGAAATAGAAGACCACAAAAGAGAAGTCGGCCCACAGGATCTAATAATAAAGTGGAAATATAATTTCCTGGAATAAGAAGTCGGCCCCAGACATGTGCTCAAATCAGTATAAATATAAATTTGGGTCAGTTCATTTACACAACCACATAGTTCTTCTTTCAGCAGTGCGCACTAGGCAGTTGCAGCTATAGTTTTTCTATTTTTGGTTTCTGGTTCTCTTGGACAGTGTGCCCCATTTGGGGAAGGATATTTCTTGGTTGTTCTTGGTGATCTCTCTTGTGCGCTACCTCTGGAAGAGTTGCACTAAGTTTGTGTGGTGTTGCCCAGTTGCTTCATGCCAATTTCAGTTGCAGTTGTAGTAGCAACTGCAGTTACCAGTTATCAGTGGCGCTAGCTCTATGGTGCCAGTTCTAATGATGCGCCTATCTTGGTGCCAGCTCTGTCGTGTGCTATCTTGGTGCCAATTCTACGGTGCTGCTCAATTGTCTACTCTTTAGGGTTTGACAAGAAGAAGATAAGTATTTGTTATTAGGGTTTCTTCAATGTTGTTTTACTCTTGTGAATAGAGCTTGTTCATGGTTGTATTGGAATATTGGAAAGATTCTCTCTAAGAAAAGTTGGTTGGGTTTTTTCACCATTTGGGGTTTTCCCAGGATAAATCTTTGTGTTCTCTTATGCTTGTTTATTTGTTTCTTATGTATTTCAGTATAGGATTATTGAATGTTAAAAGAATATAAAAATGCTATGGTAAATCTAATGTTAACGAAACTAATGAAAATCTAACACACGTAGCAGAGGGCGCATTTTCCCAAGACTTGAGCATATAATAAATAAATTAATTGAGATAAGGGAATCGCATAACTGGGCCTAAATTTAGCCGTATATTCCTTCGTATAATCACCTCTCCACTTGCCATGCATCAATTCCATAAAATTCACCTTCACTTGAGTTTAAACTTTAAACCACAATTTCCTAAAAAATAGGGAATCCCTAAAAATAGGACGAAATTCCCCAATCAAGTCTTAATTTCCTCACTAACTTTTCCTCACTCAACATATCTTCACTTTCCATGCATTAATTTCCTCAAATTCCTTTTAATTTGCTTTTAAATGCAAATTTTCTAAAATTTAGGAAAATCCCTAAAAAATAGGACGAATTTCACCTTGGCATTTAACCATGCGTTTAATTCTTAATTTATTCTCACATGCGTTAACTCTCATATTCTTCACATGAATTAACTCTCTTTCCTTTCCCTCATGCACATTAATTCCTAAATTTCTCACTCACACTTATTCCCTCATGCGCATTAACTCCTATTTTATTCACACTCCTCTCCTATATATGGTATGGTTTTCATTGGTTATATGGGTGGGTTCATTGCAGCAACAACATAGTGTCTTTCTCATTCTCCTCTCTCTTTTTCTCTAGTCTAGTGGCTCTTCTTTGAGCAAAGTAGTCATTGTACTGGTTGTATACCTGCCAAGTGTGGTGCAATCAACTCTCTTGTAAGCCTAAT
>ML795600.1:226017-251449 GCA_009831015.1 Picea engelmannii | reverse complement strand
AAATTTGCTTGTGAGGTGATGGACAGGCAAGTGATTGATGATAGATACCGGGTTCTTGATGACGTCATTTTCTACAAGAACCGGATCTACTTGGTTCCAGAATCCACCCTGAAAGGGAAGATTCTGAAGGTGTGTCATGATTCGCCAACAGTAGGGCATCAGGGATACTTCAAAACTTATAGGCAGATCAGGGAGAGATTCTCATGGAAGGGTCTCAAGGATGACGTGCTGAAACACATACGAGAGTGCACGACTTGTCAACAGAACAAGTCTTAGCAGACACATCCCACAGGGTTACTACAACCTCTACCCATTCCAGAGCAGAAATGGGAGAGCATTTCCATGGATTTCATTATAGGCCTCCCTAGAGTGCAGGGAAGGGACTGTATATTTGTAGTGGTCGACAGACTGACCAAGTTTGCACATTTCTTCGCCATACCCACAGACTACAAGGCCATACAGTTAGCAGAGTTGTTCTTCAGGGAGGTATTCCGGTTGCACGGGTTACCCAGGCAGATAGTCAGTGATAGGGATGGGCACTTCATCAGCGCATTTTGGCAGGAGCTTTTCAGATTGATAGGCACAGAGCTAGCCACGAGTACCAGCTACCACCCACAGACAGATGGGCAGACAGAGATCGTCAACAAATGGTTGGAAGGGTATCTAAGGAACTATGTGGGGGGACAGCAACGCACTTGGGTGAGATGGTTACATATGGGTGAGTATTGCTACAACACAACTTACCATATGTCTATCAGGATGTCACCATTCGGGGCATTGTATGGATACGATGCACCCTCCTTTATAGATACTGTGTTTGGGGACAGCAGGGTCTCGGGGGCCAAGGATTGGGTGGAGGAGAGTCAAAGGATCCTGCGATCAACAAAGGAGAACTTGCAGTCAGCCCAAAATCAGCAGAAGATATATGCAGATCGACACAGAGTTGAGCGCAGTTTTGAGGTAGGAGATTTGGTTTTCCTGCGATTACAGCCTTACCGACAATCTTCCTTGAAGAGGAGCGGAGCAGAGAAACTGAAGCCAAAATTCTATGGGTCGTATAGAGTCATCAGGAGGATAGGTGAGGTGGCATATGAAATACCATCCAGGTATTTCACCGTTCATTTCAGGAGTATTTATTGTGGAGGGCGCAGCTCAGCCAAGGAGGGCGCAAGCCATTTTGAGGATTCAGAGATCTGCAGTAGACCTGTGTCCTGATTGCAGATTCGTTCCGACCCAGTAGAGATCCAGCCAAGGCGCTTCCATTGAGCCATCTATCATCAGATTCCGACGGTGGAATCTTGCAGATCGATTCATCCAGCTATTCAGGGCGCAGTGATTTCGGACAGACATTTGGCGTTGCATGCAGATGATCCAGGGTAGATCCGGACAAACCCTTCCGACCAATTTCATCATTTGACGAGACGATCGTTTCGATCCATATAGCAGCAGATTCCAACGGTGGAATCTTTTGGGGCGCATTCAGTGTCCCAGGAGGGGCGCAAACCCCCCAGGGGTCCAGATCCAGTGTCATAGAGGTCCGATCCGAGTTCCGACAGACATCCATTCCAGTATAGAGACCAGGGCGCATCCATTGGAGCAGTTTCGAGCACATTCTGACGATGGGTTCTTCAGATCGAGTTTTCCAGCTGGTAGCGGTTACCGTATTTCTCCGGAATCGCACATTTTGCCGATCTATCCATGCATGCATCAGATCTGCTATCTTCTTATGATCATGTGTATTTTTTTGTTATTCGATTGTATTCCAGTACAGATCCAGGAGATCTAACTGACGTCTAGATTCTATATTTTCAGTAGGCTATTGTATTTCCATGCATGAACCGTTATTATTCATGATATTGAGCAGTTGACATTCTATACTCTTGCATGCACCCTTATATGATTGTTAAACATTAAATATGCAACATGCACATGTAATAACCAACATGCACTTGCAATAACCAACATGCAACCAAAATAACCGAAGAACATCTCAAACACACAGCTAAAACGCATCCAGAAACCCCCAGTGTATCAGATCTGCACGCCAGAGCATTAGAACAGTAGAGAATATCTTGATCAGCCGGATCATGGATATTTCAGGGAACACTGAGTCCAACCTTCCTCAGACGACAACTTTTCGGTAAGCCTTGCCTCTAGACTCTTTATCTAACAAGCTTACATGGTGACTCCACTTAGGGTGATTCCCTTATTTCTTTGATGATTTCAAGCAAATCGACTCCACAAAAAGCTAATGACTACCCATAGTGGCGTCAGGATATACCTTCATCATCTACTATGACCTCTACAAATCCTGTGACCCCTGTAAACTCTCCCAAATGGTCCCATGAAGAACTCTTTGGCCCTTTAGGCTTAACTAACACCCAAGGGGGGTTACATGATCTACCCAAGAAGGTCGAATCCTGGATACCTAAGTTTTCAGGGGAAAAGGGATCCTATGGCGACTCTCATTGGACCAAGTTCTGTGAAGAGTTTCATTTCCACCAATCCGGACAAGAACACCCTGACGTCTTTTTAAGGCTCTTTGTGAGCTCACTCACCGGAAGTGCCAGAAGGTGGATTAACAAACTCCCGAAAGGAAGCATCAAAACCCCTGAGAGGATCTTGAACACGTCTTTAAGAAAGATTGGTGTGAAAAGGAAAGCATGGATTCCCTTTACTCTCAATATATTGATATTTGCAAGGCTTCTAGCGAGGGCATTAGGGATTTCAATGATAGGTTCAATCTTCTCCTCAAAAAGATCCGACCTACCTTCTCAGAAGAAGCTATCCTCCAACACTACTTGAACTCGTTGGAAGGAGTTTTGCAGTTTACTCTCAAAGATCGATCACCCTCGACTCTAGAAGAAGCACAAGATTTCGCTTACTAGATTGAGAGGAACCTCAAATTCGAAGACTACATCCATCAGGTTAATCTCTCACACAATAATAACCCTTGGGAATCTAGTGACGAGGATATCACCGAAACTGAACCCAAGCTCCCAGAAATCTTTGAGGTAAAACTCATGCCTCCCAAAAGGAAATGGAGCACAACTTTCTCAAACATCAACGATGTCTTAAACTTCTCAAGACAACATGAACCATCCGAGGGTTTGGGTATGGCCACTCATAAAAAAGCTAATTTTGAAGATTCTTTGTTTGTCTTGAACACACGAATGTTAGAAAATCAAGATATGAGTGAAACCAATAGGGATCCGAAAAATAGGTCTGAAGAGCCCTGGGTACATAGTGGAACAGATTTAAGCACTAGTATGTCCTGTATCTTGCAAAGGGTTAAAAGGATTCATGAAATGTTGAAAACTTCTTTTCTAACAAAGCAAGACCCGGATGACCAATTATCTTTTGAGGGGATTCCCACACTATTACAAACCGGTCATTTTGAGCAAGATGAGCAAACACCCTCTTCCTTATTAACAGATGATCTTGGACCTCCTGACTATAATTCGGTGGACCCATACTTGTTTCAAGATTGCCCCACTTTTCCCTTAACAGAAGAAGATACAGATTGGGATGATTATCCCGACAATCCCTCTGAGATCTCTGAAGATTTGGATGAAGATGGCTATCCAATACAAAGAGTAGTTGGTATCGTTGAGTGGAACGAAAATGTTTTCAAGGACATAGAAGTTCAAAACACCTTAAAACCTACCAACGTTGTGGATGAAAACCCTTGGTGTTTTCAATGCAGTGAAGCACATTGGGAACATGAATGTCCTTACAGTAATGGTGGCCATCAACAAGTGAACAATATAGGCCACGTCATAGAAGGCCCTCAAATAAATATCACCGCTGAAGAGCATCAAGAGGCCATGAAAGAGGTAGCCAGGTCGGCCAGAATGGCAGTAATAAACAACCTAGACCAGGAATCAAAAGAAAAGTTAAAGAAACAAGAGTTCTAGGTGTATAGAAGAAAGAAGCTAAACCAATTGACTAAACAAAAACCCCACCTTTGGGCGTACTTCCTCCCAAGGCATCCAAAACTGAAGGGGTTAACTTGAACTTTGACTTTGAAGGGGCACTATCCAAGATGCATGTAACTATTCCCCTTAAAGAAGTCTCCCATCTGTCAAAGAGCGTTTTGACAATTTCTTTCAAGGATCAGACAGACCCATGGACCCTCCTATCACGTTGCAAGCCAACCACTTCAGGGTCCAATACGACGAACATCCTCCTTTCTTCATGACCTTGCTAATGAATAACAAGAGCCTCAACAACTACATGCTGGATACAGGGGTCGATGCTAACATGATGTCCCTCAAGGTCATGCAACAACTAGGTTTGAAAGTCACACGACCTTACAGGAATGTGTGTGGTTTTGAATCTAAGGCCATACCCACACATGGGGTGATTGAGAATGTCAAAGTTTGCCTTGAAGAATACCCCAAGAAAGTCATCCACATGAACATAGTGGTCGTGGACATCCCAGATGTGTGGGGGATGTTATTGTCTAGGAAGTTTGCCTCAAAACGTGGAGGTACTCTTGAGATGGACCTCACTTATGTGAATATACCCTTGAAAAATGGAACTATTGGTCGTCTCCATCATGTACCTGTGACTACAACTCATGTGCAAGAGCCTAGTGATTCCATCAAATATGACAGAGCACATGACGAGACCAGACAGACTCTTCATAAACATTCTCATAAAGATACGCCTTCTGCAACAGAGGAAGATTCTGATCAGATTAAATGGCTCAAGAAAGAGGAATACCAACAACCCCTGGACGAGTTTAAAAGCCAGGAAGTCGAGACTGTGAAGATAGTAAAGAAGGTGGAAGATGATGTGCAGATCTGTCCGTCGCAGAAGGAAGTCTTTACAACATAATACCACCCACCTCTCTCTGCACAATACACCAGGGTTGTTCAAGGAATGACCAATTTCAAAATCAAAGAGTACAAGGAGGGCGGCGTAGTATGGATGTGGGATGCCAATAAAGGGGAGCCTACTAATATCAAAGGAAACACTCATTTTTTGCTTGGCCCTTTCAAGGTTGGAAGAAAGTCGGTTAATGACTCTTATTACCTGTCTACATTGGAGGGACGAAGACGCACAGTGCCCGTCAGCGGGCGCCTCCTCAAACCCCGCCTGGGTGGGGTGACCTGACATCACAGGTAAGTACAGGTAAGTAGGCATTTTTCATTCATGTATTATACCATTTGCATTGCATGTAAGTTTGCTTTCACACTCACCTTATTGATTGTTTTATTTCAGTCTTTATATTTATATATGTATGATGGGGTGGCATTACCACCCCGTTTTTGTTACTGATGCTTCTACTTGAGATCGAGCAGGTCAGCAGGTTATGCCAGAGATGTTGAGGTTCTCATGCACTCTACGGTGAGCACATGTCCCGGAGTTGGAGCCAGATGTTATTCCCCCACTTCCAGGGATAACTAGGAGATCATGTCTCGAGCCCCACAAGTCCTAGACATGATGTACCGAGAGCAGGATTGACTTCAGCATGGCCCTAGAGGGCCCACCTTTTCTCTCTTCTAGTATCTTTATCCTGTCAGCAGCAACAGCCTCCACCACCATCAGCTTGGTCTTGTGTTAGAGAGGGTTCTTGCTTCATGAGGTAATTAGTTTAGGTATCATGGTATGTGTCACTTTGATCATCAAAACCATTGAATGTATGCATTTGATTCATTTTATTTCTAGCAATTGCTTGGACCTTACACTTGCCCACTTGACCATGCTTGGGGGATTGACAGGATGTCCTAGCAAGCATGTGTCTGTTGGTTTTGGTAAGCCACTGGGGGTTGTCTCTGAAAAGCCATCATCCGCTCCCTTCACAACTTCACTTTTCCATCTTGTTTCCCACTCACCTGTCCCATTCCACTTGTTCGAGCACCGAGTTGACCTATTTTAGGATTGCATCTTATCTAGTGGGAAGAAGGGGCTAAAGGCCCAGAAGGTAAAAGCAAGATGGTAAAAGATAAAAGCCTAAGAATAAAACCTCGAGATGCTTCGCCCGGGGATCCCCGAGAAAGCAATAAAAGGCTTCTCAATAAGAAACAAGAGGGACCTTAAAAATAATAAAACAAGACCTAACCAGAGGATAGGGGGTCTCATCACGAGCCAGCCTATTAGGTCCATGGGTACCTAGCAGTATGACATTTCCATCAGCTGCTTACCACGCCAGGGCAGTGACCTTTGGTTGCATGGCCAAGGGAAAGGGGGTCTCATCACGAGCCAGCCTTCTCATTCTGTGAAAATTACTTGTGGGTAACACTGTCGGCACTGGTCACCACGCTAGGGCAGTGTCCCCTGATTATCTCTTGAGCAAAAGAAAAGAAAAAAGCAATAAAAGATAAAATAATAAAATGAATAAAGGCACGAATGGGCTTGGAAAGAATTCCATCCTTGACAGGTACAGCTCGCCTTCTACAAAGGCACCCACAGGTAACATCTTGCATCCTTGGCCTTCATTGCACCCACCTACTTGGACATCCCTTGACCACTTCATCCACTTACATGGCTTGGAAGAGATCTCTTCCGGGAACTTCCCTTATTCAGTGGACACTAGCCCAATAGGATGCCTTGCCCTTTTCCCAGACTTGTATAGTAGGTTTGTGTAACGTCATTGAGCTATTAACTGATCTATTAGGGATTTTATGCATATGTTTATTAATATTGATGATTCAAATGTGATTGACATTGCTATGATCCCTGTGACTGATGAGCCCATGGAGGGCATAGCTTTTGATGTGCAGGACCATGCCCGACGGACAGGTACCATCTTGGACTAGTACACATGGGTAGATGATCAGTTCGGACCTCCATGGGGCTGAAGAGCCCATCAAGTGGATGTTGAGACCCCATCAGGGGGCAGAGACAGGATGGAGATGGATCAGGGGCATTGCACTAGAGATGAAGAGGACGTTCCACCAGAGGCACCCCGACAGAGCTTGACCTAGGGGGGATGACCCTTTCTCAGTTGAATGTTGGCCTTGGGAAGCCTAGGACGTCACCATCTTGACCATGACGTCACCCACCATCATGGACGTCTTGGGAGGCAGACTAGGCAGCAGTGGCACGTGTGGCAGGTTGGAGAAGCCCAAGGAGCGCTAACGTTTTGCTCCAGGATGCCCCATCTGCCCTAAAAGGGGCTAACGTTTGCCTTGGAGGGGATTTTACTCTCTTTTCAGCTTGATTTAGGATTTAATTTGACAATTTAATGTAAAACAGTATGATTTTGGTGTTTTGGCCTTGTCGGCCTTTTACATGACCTAAAAAGTAAAATTAGGTCATGGTATTGTATAAATGAAGGATTTTTACCTTCATTTTTTCATCATCAGTCATTCACTCCATAAGGAGGTCTGAAATATGCGCCCTCTCTTGGGTATTTGGCTGATTTAGTGAGGTGCACTTGTTGAAGGAAGACATTTTTGGCATATTTTGGCATTTCTCTTGAAGGAAGGTGTTACAACTAGGGTTTGCATGGTTATTTCCTAGTGAATTGTAAGTTCTTCTCTGCAATACTTCTTGAATGAATGGTTGTAGTCTAATTTCTTGCATATGTTTATGAATTTTGCTGAATCAAAACCCTCGGTGACAAGCACACAAGTAGATCCTTGTCTCATGTCCCCTGATAGAGAATTTTTCAGCCATTGAAGAAGGAAAAAAGAGCCTAGCCGTATCTACACTCCTATTTCTTCTTCCCTTTTGTTAGTCGTACCTTTACAACCTAAGAAGAAGGAGATGTCTTGAAGCCTAGGGTTTCTACACTTTAGGGCCGATTTTTCTAGGGTTTGCTAGTGAAGCCTTGTTGCTGCAACACTTTGTTTTATCAAACCCTCTTGTCTCAATTTATCTTTTATTGTAGCCGTTTTTCCATCCAAGAAAGGAG
The DNA here is from genome assembly GCA_009831015.1 of Picea engelmannii. Lineage (NCBI taxonomy): Eukaryota > Viridiplantae > Streptophyta > Pinopsida > Pinales > Pinaceae > Picea > Picea engelmannii. Next base: position 243,582 of record ML795600.1, on the reverse strand, counting down.
GAGAGAGCACAAGGCCTTGCCATAGCAACACCAGAGTGAGCCTCTCTCCCCTAGGGTTTTGATTCTAACGCCTTGCCATAGCAACACATCAGAACTCTTCCCTCTAGTTCTTGGTCGTTGTTACCTTGACTCCTTCAACTTTTGCATCCTTCACTTTTGACTCCTTTAAACCCTAAAGCCCTGATCTAGAGTCCTCCAACGTTGAAGTGAAACTTGATTACAACACTCTCAAAACCTTTGAATTGAAACCCTAACTACTAACCCTATAACCCTAAGTGTTGTCATCATCCTTTGCTATTATATCATTAGTGCAGCTAGACGTTTTCTTTATGAGCAATTGAATAATGGTTAAGGCATTTGTGGAATGAAGTATTGATTGGTTACATTGAATGCCATATTGTTCCAATATTTATTGGTGAAGTGTTATAATTTTCATTGCTATTGATAAACATTGACTTCGTCAACATTTATTGCCAATTGCTTATATGTTATTCAAATAGTCGTCTATTCTATGAAGTACTAACCGCATTGAAATATAACTTGCATATATCAGTTTGTTGTTTCATTGTTCCAGGCAAGTGTATCTTTGGGGGTTTACTTTAAATTAGCCTTTGGTCGGACTATCTGTTTGGTGGTGGCTTGTGAGGGGGAATCTATCCATGTTTTATTATCCTCTTGCCTCCTCAAAACCCCAGGTCACCGGGGACGTCTCCCCTGGGCCTCACCTCCCTAAATAGAATGAACCTTCCCATCGTGGTGACATTGGGTGGGATAGGTTCCTGTTACGCCAGTTTGACCTACAAGACTCAAGCCTTTTATCCTAACTACAAACTGTGCGATAACAGTCTTCCCAAGACATGGGATGCATTTGCCGCAAGCATGAACACAAGGAAGGAGTATCCTACATTTGAAGAACTTTGGACTCGCTGTGCTCAAGAAGAATCCAGGATCATTGCAAAAGAGAAACCCTAAAAGAAGTACGATGATCAAGCCTTCACAGCAAGATTCAAGAATGTCAGGAAGAAAAAGAAGCTTGGTTCAAGGAGGAAGCCAAATCAAAAGAAAGATATTTTAGAAATCTATACATATCTTGTATACCTATCTCTTAGAAGATAATATCTTCCAAGAAGAACTATACTTATGGAAGAACAACAAGATAAGGATTGTTATCGTTATACAAATCAGATAATACACAGGAAAGGATGAAATACATCAAACAAATCATGTGGAAGCTATTACAAGATAAGCAGAAATCAGAATCAATCCTGAAGAGACTTAGAAGAAGCAAAGACAGAAAGAAGTCAGCAATCAAGAGGAAATTGGAGAAAGACTTATAACACTTTGCAGAAGGGAATAAGGATGCAAGCGGAAGCATGGACTCTCCTAAATGGAGGGAGCCGAATCTATATCACCAAAAAGAAGAGCATGCATTCATACATGAAGCAAGGATTAGGAGGGAGCTAATCCTATGATCCATTGAAGATGATGAAGTATATATCCATGGTAGCAAACATGAAAAGCAATACGTGTTCAATTCAACCATAGAAGAAACTCCATGGACCCAAGAGCTAAAGAAAAACATAAGGAAGAACATGAAAGAATCCAAGAAAGAAAGAGAAGCCAAAACAACCAGTCATTATATTAAGAATCACAAGATTACCAGCCTGATATGAACTCACTAAGAGAAATCAAGCAGAGGAACTGAAAGTTATGATGAAGATCAGTGTATATATGCAAGCATTGTAAGATCCAGAACTAGAGGTTCTCCCAGATGGAGGGAGAAGACTATGATGATTACTTGTTCCAGTAAACCAGACATACCTCTACATGAGTCATTATATCATCCGCAACATCCATGGGTTGGAGTTCTACATCAGATGAATGCAAAGACTGTTTTTCCAGAGCAATTGAACAAAGAGCGTATGAAGAACAACCTCAAGACTTTGAAGCATACCAGAAAGAGACCCTTGTATGCAGATCGAAGAAGATAACTTGGTGGAGAACCTCTAGTGCACATCACAAGCGTGGTGAAGATTTTTTATAATAGAGATATTGTATCTAGATGATTACTCAGAAGATCAGATCTCATGATGACAGTAGAAGTGCCACATGGATATGTTCCAATTTTCCAACAATGATATACTTTATTGATCAGAGCTACATGAAGCCTTCAGAGAAAACCAATGTTCTAGACTGAAGTACATTTGAAATCAAGCATTACATCATCCGTGATGAAGTCTAGAAAGGAGAAAGTGGTTCTCCAATACATATCTCCATAGATGAGCAAATAAGCAGACATTTTTGGTAAAGCTTCTGTCCAAGATGAAAGAGTTTGCGTACTCAAGTTAGAGCTCGTGGAGACGACTTCCTTATTGAAAAAGGAAGAAATGACTCCCAGGTTGGGAGGGAGCACTGATGTATTATTGATTGATGGATAGTCATTTTTCAGTTCTAAAAATGGTCTAGTATGAGCAGTTTTCTTTCCAGTTCGAAAAGTGGATTGAGATTTCTGACAGACAGACATTTTCCAGTTCGGAAAATGTTCCAGATTGTTGATGTACCATAGACAACGACTTCCCATTGTGGTTAACATGGGGAGTGGTCTAGGGAAGTCTCTCTTCTCGAGGGTTACTCAAGAAGACTGGCCTGCCTCGCTGGACAACGATTTCCCATTGTGGTTGACATGGGGAATGGTCCGTTTTGGAGGTTGGTGCAGGACAATCATTTCCTTAGGAAATGGTCCAAACAGTCATTCCTTAGGGCGGATTCATTCTCTCCAGGTTGCACTTTGTTTAGTGCCAGAGGAATGGCCCAGGGTGGGGAATGGTCCAGGTTCAGTAATCAAGGACAAACATTCCTTAGGGCAGACTCATTCTCTCCAGGTTACACTTTGTCTAGTGTCGGAAGAATGGCCCAGGGTGGGGAATGGTCCAGGCTCAGAAATCAGGACAGTTATTCTTCCTTGCTTGAGAAGAATAGTCCAGATATCTCATCATTGATGTCTTACCTTTTTTAGGGTAGATGCTCTTCCAAGATCTTACAGATGTGAGTGGAAGAATGGCCCAGATGATTCAGTTTATATCATAACATTGTTTCTGTGCAGGTTGATATCAGATGATTGTTATGAAGACTGTATGTCTCTAGACACTAGATGTATACTACTATGGTGGATGTGTTCCACTGTTTGTGACTATACGTTAGTGATCAAGTACTTGTGTGCTACTTGGTGTGGTAGTGTACCAMTGGATTGTAGTTGTGTATTACTATGGATAGACACAGTTGTGTTCTACTGAATGATATTATTCWGATTGCCTTGAAGACTATCAGCAGTATTGGAAATGATTATCAGCTAGACGGATGATCAATGGACAGAGATTTCCCAGACGGAAAATGGTTCAGGACATTTATTCTTCTAGGACATATGTCYAGATTAGAAGAATGGCTCTTGTGTCACTCTGTGGTGTGAGTGACTTATCCAGCATCATGTCTAATTACTCAGATGGAGTATGGTTTCGAGAGATGATGCAGYTGATGACATTGATGGTGATGATGGTGCTCGTGATCTAGTCATGAGATAGTCCATACAACTATGTTGATGCTACCGGGTGAATGGTATGTTTGTGCTCAAGACCATTACCTGTAATACCTCCCTAGCTAGGAGGGAGTGTTGATATTATGGTAGCTGCGGGATGTATTTACCTCCACGTGTAAACCTGACAAGAATAGAATATTCTGGGAAGCAAGAGGAAACCCTAATAAGTTGGCTAATAACCCTAGAAGACATGTCGGCTGAAGAGGATAATTTGTATTAGGTTATTAGCCTCCAAGAGAAGAAGTCGGCCAGAAGAAATAATATATATTGAACAGACAAATACCCAGAATGAGAAGTCGGCCCAGGCAGTTAGCCAGAATTACTATAAATACAGCAAACCAATCTTCATTCTGGCAGGCAGTCTCAGAATAGAAGAGCAACACTTGTGCGCACTGCAGTGCCCAATTTTATGCGCAGGTTTGGAGGAGAGTTGTTATTGCAGCTGTTGCAGCTAGCAGATCACATTTGGCTTGGACTATCTCTTGGTTAGGGTTTGGACTATCTGATCAGCTCTTGTTGGTGCGCTATCCTTGGGGAAAGGTGTGCTACCCTTTGTTTGGCTATCTAGCCTAGGGTTTGCTTCCAGAGTGATTCTCTGTCAAGGTTAAGGTGCTCGGAGGGTGGCTTCGGCCTATGGTTGGGTGACAATAGTGATATTGTCAATGGAAAATGAGCACATCCATTATATTTCTAACAATAAAAGGACATGGAGGAAAAAGACAGACACAATTTCATTTTTATTCACAAAGGGTGAGTAAGTGAGGAAAATCAAGATCTGATTTTCTAGCATTGGCGAGGAGATTTGCAGCAAAGATTAGTGAGGGATAGAGTACAGTATTGTCTAGTAGAATAGTCTGTATAGTCAAGTTTGTACAAGAGTTCGTACAAATCTGTACGGATGTACGGATTCCGTACAACAACCGTACAATGCAGCAGGGCCGCATGTGTGGATCTGCAGAGGGTCGGTTCTGTGATAGCGTCGATTTCCATGCAGTTGGGTTGAACCAGAACAGTCCGTGCAGACCGTACGGTACAACCAACAGAGGAAGGAGGGCACAAATTTTCAGATCTAGAATTTCTCCAGGTTTGTTGTGCATTGTATTTTTCTTAGAGCTATTTTCCCCTATGTGGGAGCTCCAATAGGTTCATAAAATATTGAATGAAGAACTGATTTTGTGGAGCAGAAAATTACTGTGTATTGGGTGTTTTGCTTTTCTCATTTTTCCGTTGCATGCAAGTAAAAAAATAATTCCAGTTAGTAGTTAGATCTAATCTATCTGTTTAGTTGGTTTAATTAGACATTTACAACTTCCCCTAGAGGCTAGCAAGCATTAGCCCAAACAGAGAGGGGTTTGGTCAGTGACAATTTGGGGCCCTACTCCTTTAATTAGCTAAGTTTTTACCGCTGGTTTAACACATATCAGCTCAGAATTGGAGGGTAAAATTTGTGCTAACAAGTCCCTAGTTGGCCTTTTATGTCGAGCACTTTCTTTAGATCATTGAGAAGTTCAATGTTCAACTGTGGTATCTCCATCTCCATCCATTGCATGGGCTTCACTCCCCACTTAGTTGGATTTGGGTGTGCTCATACTAGTTAAGGGTTGAGACAAATCATCATCTTCTTATAGTGGAACCGATTTGTATACTTTGTTCCTTGGGTGAGGTTGAGATTGAGGAACAATTTATCTTTCATTCTCATGTATACTACAAGATGATAGGGAGATTTCTTTGTCTCTACAAGGGTTTAGAGTCTAGACCGGATTTTATCAACCTTCTTTAGATATTATGATCAACAATGCCTTGCCTTATTCATTAAGGAGGCTTGTTCTCTCAGGTGGTGTTAACTTCAAGTGTTGTTTGCCCGATTGCCATGGATAGATGGTTTACTTCCTTCTTTCCTCTAGTCTCATGCACCGAGGGGGACAAAGTATCCCATTGATACTTAGTTTGACACCACTATTACCATCTGAATTTGTTCTCTATCCCACGACACCTAATCTTCTTGTCACATCAAGATGAGAGCTTCTAGGGCAATTAGAGCAACTCGAGATAGTCGTCCATCTTCTCAATAGTGCATTACTAGTTTCTTGTCTTCTACGAGAAATTCCTCGGCCTTGGATGTTAGAAGTGGCCCTCCCTCTACCTCTGTCTTGGGGGAGAGTAGGTTGATAGCACCTAGGATTACTCTTTGAGACCCTATCAGCATAGGCCACTTTCCTAAAGACATTATCTGACATGTACTAGGTATGGACATTTGCATTACTGATTCATAGGATGTGTAGGGCTAGCTGCTTCCTCTCCTAGTCATTGCACTTATATCCCAATTTTGTTTCTTCACCTACTCTCCTCCACTTTCGAGGGTTTTCCCCCTCAGGTTAATATACTTCTATGCCCATGATATGTTGTTTCTTTTGTGCTAATTTATCATTTTAGGGGGTCTTTGTACCTCAATAAGTTCATTGGCATTGAAGTGCCCCTCCTCCACCTCCATCTTGGATAGAAGTAGGTTGATGCCAACGAAGATTATTCCTAGAGCCCTATCAATGCGAGCCACTCCCCTGATAACATTATCTGCTAGGCACTATGTATGGACATTTGCATTATTCATTCAAAGGATGAGTAGGATAGCTTCCTCCTCTCTTGGTTGCAGCTACACTTATATCCAGACTTCATTTCTACACTAGCTCTCCTCAATTTTCTAGGGTTTTCCCTTTTTGGACAACCTACTTGTACTCCCAGGGTATATTGTTTCATTTTCTATTGTTTTTGTACTCATTTCTCATTTAAGGGGTCTCTTATAGCCCCCCACCCCACTTCCACTTCGACCCGTTTTGTTTCTTCATTTGGTATATACTTCTCATGATGGATATAATATCTAGTCCCTTTAACCTAGTTTGGTCTCTAGTAGAGGTTAATTCATGTAAACCTAGCACCCGACCATTAATTCCAAGCAAACACATTTACTGAATAATAACACATCTAGGTTACTTAACCATTAAAATTCAGCAGAAGAAAAATCAGAATCCAAACACATTTGCACAAAAGATTTTTGGGAAAACAACCCTGAAAAAACCCCGAAGGAAAACCAGATCCGAGTTTGATTTAATATTATAAATCTTGGGCTCTTGTCTTGGGATAATGGCCCATCAGAGGAATACAATGCAGTAATAGCCTAGCCTAGCTGGATGCTAACTCCCTTGTTGCCACTTTGCACCTTTCCTCAGCCCTGCCCACTCACTCCTGGATGAACTACTCTTCACCCACTCAATGATATATCCTCATTGTCCACTCAATGTGTGACGCAAGCACATGAGCAAATAATCCTTCTTTGCTCCTATGTGCTCTCTGTGTGTCTCATCCTCTCACCTAGGATGCCTTTTATCATGTTGAGTTAACCCTAAGTCCAAAACCCTAGATCTCCAAAGTGATCAACGACTGAGATCTAATCTCATGTTCACTGGATCTAACGACTAGGATCAACTCACTTAAGTTACTGATGCCAAAAATTAGGCGTTTAACTTAATTAATCTCACATTATTTAAAAAGGTCATTCACTTTAATAATTAACTCACAAAGTGAACTTCCTAAGGTTCTGAGAGGTTACAAGGACGACTTCCACATGCTAGACATCGAGCCTATGTGGAAGTACATGTCTGATGCTAAATACATCAACAATCCCTCTTAGCAAGGAAGGTACTTCCACCACCCGAAGGTGGTTCTGTCTTCACGATCATATCTGCTACCATGGTTGCTCTCTAATCCACCTGATTGGCTACTCCCTTTGACACGAAATATATCCTTGCGATTTGGCTTGACCCTTCATCAAAGACTTTTTACTGACTACCCGGATCCCTTCTCGAGACCCACTTTCCGAACTCTGCTGCTTGAAGCTACCCAGGGCTGCCCGGGCACTTTTCTAGGTTGCCAGAGTCCTTTTTGGGCGTTGCCTAGATGTTTTGCTCGCTGCCTAGCGTACTTGCCCGCTGCTCGGAGTATCTGCCCACTGCCCAGGGGTTGCTCGGACGTCCCTAGGATGACCTGGGATAGATCGATCGTGTACGACCCTGCAAGCTCTACTGTTTCTGGCGATTGGATGACTTGGCAGCTTGCTAGCCAACGGTTCTTTAGACCCTGCACTCAATCGTACCTTGCTTGGTGGTTGCACAAATCGTGTGCCCAACCACCACACTTACGCTCGTTCTCCCTTGCTCCTTGACCATCACTCCTCTGTTGGCACTCCTTTCTGTTGGATGCAATTTCTCACACAGCCTGATGACTCTAACTCCACTTTTGACAACTCACTTCACACGGTGGTTGCTAACCTCTGTCGATCGTCCTTTCACTGCAGCCGTCACTTATGTTCTCCTCCAGGCGATTTCCTTTTTCAGCCAAGACTCTCGATCCACACATCGGATGATTTGCTTGATGTCTCTCTTGCCGGCTGACTCACTCAACTGTTGCACACAGGACCTCTGTTACCTGATCTGCACACTCAATAGTTGATCTATAGCAGTTCGTACATTGTACGATGTCTCTGCTGTGCATTTGTACGATCCGTACTATGTATGGTGGTTGTACGGTGGTCGTACCGTATGACTGCTACTCTTAATAAAAATTTTATTTTCTCTTACCCTCTCTGCAACTACAAAACATACAATAAAAATTTTCCTGTAGACAATAAAAATTTTCCCACTGCAGAATAACCCAATCTCGTGCAAATCTGGCTTCCTCAAAATCTCGGCTCTGACACGATGTTAATTACTGTAAACCTAGCACCCGACCATTAATTCCAAGCAAAACACATTTACTAAATAATAGCACAACTAGGTTACTTAACCATTAAAATTCAGCGGAAGCAAAATCAGAAACCAAACACATTTGCACACTAGATTTTCAGGTAAACACCCTTGGAAAAACCTTGAAGGGAAAACCAGATCCGAATTTGATTTATTATTATAAACCTTGGGCTCCCGTCTTGGGATAATGGCCCATCAGAGGAATACGATGCAGCAATAGCCTAGCCCACCTGGCTGCTATCTCCCTTGTTGCCCCTTTGCACCTTTTCTCGCCCACTCACTTCTGGATGAACTGCTCTTCACCCACTCAATGAGATCTCCTTATTTTCCATGTTATCGCACAATTTGTATTGTTCCAAAGCCCAAGACAAGTAGGTGAAATTGGCGTAAGAACATGATATCCCACCACTGTCACCTCAGTGAGAAATCCCCACTTTTAGGGATGGATGAAGGTCCAACTCAAGGGAGGTGTCCTCGGTGACCTAAAGGGCTGGGTAAGCTAAGGATATGGTTAAGATATACCCCCCCTCTCACTAGTCACCTAAGTCGAGAATGTCTATGTCCAAGGAATTGAGGCAAAGAAGAGTATTGGTGTACCTGCCCGGAACAAGAACAATATAGCATATATATAGCAATTTCCAAGTACAAGAATGATAATAAGACCCCAATAGACAATAGACAATCAAAAAAATATGCTGGCTGATATGAAATTGCAGCAAGTTATCAGTTCGCAATGCAATCAATGTTTTATGACAGCCAAGAGAAACATAGCTCAAAATTGTGTGTAATCATAATGAAAACTTAGCATTTATCAAGTAGATTATTTAGCAATTGTCACAAGAAATTTCTGAGTGACTTAGCTAGATGTTAAGCTAGTGTCTGCAGCAAATTAGTATGAATTAGTATGGCTGTAGCAGTGTTTTGTAACAGCAGCAAGTTAGTTGATGATTTTAGCTAATCTAGGGTTAGTAGAAGTTAGTAGATGCTTTAGAGAGCAGAGTGTAGGATTTGTTTGATCAATTCCTTCAACAAGAGCAAGTAGACAAGTGCCTTTTGGGCTTATGGAGTCAATTACAACAAGCAGCAATAACTTGGAGAAATAAATGATAATAATGGTCTAAGGATGGAGAGATAAAGTCTTGAGGTGTTGGCACTTCAAGGCCTCAAGTTCTAAGTCTCAAAGATGGAATTTTAGCTAGAGTGCAAACTCTTTTGGGCTCTAGCGAATTCCTCTTCTCCTTGGACACTTGAATTATATGTTTGCAACTAGTTCTGGAACAAAACTTCTAAAGTGATAGCACTTTAGGGCTTTAGAAGCAGATCCGAGACAAGATGTTCTTAGCAATTTAACAAGTGGAAAGAACTAGAGAGAGGGAGAAACACCTTATGTCCCTCTTCTAGGGTTTAAGCAAGCAATATCATAATCTTCAACATGAACAAGTAAAATATACCATAACCATTCAAATAATGAAATGAAATTGTAGAGTTTACTTACTTCACCAAGAGTAATCAAGCACAAACCCTAGTTGAAGACTTTTCCACCATAAACAAACCAAGAGACATCACAAAATAGCTTCTCCAAGAGGTGCACACTAGTTCAAGAGACTAATAGCCCAAGTGTAGCGAAAATTTCAGTCCTACTCTCTTATGAGAGGAAGTTATGATCTAAAAATGAAAATGGGAAGATGTATTTAGATCACCTTTCCCCTAAAATGTCAATACAAAAATATATAACTAGGGTTAACCTTAACAATTTTCTCTTTAATTACAAAATTTATCCTTTACATAAAATAACCCTAAACTAGGGTGACGTCATGCCCTTTAAGGGTGACGTTAGGCCTCCTAGGTGAAGCGTTGGGTTGAAGAAGTGTGGTGTTAGGCCTCCAAAGGCCATCCATTGTCCCATCATGTGCCAAGTGTCAGATCACAAGCCATCCTCCATCAAAATTCATCTCCATCAAGCCCTAGTGATGGCATGGGCTAGCAGGGTGACATCAAAGCCTCCAAAGGCATAACGTCCATGTGGGAGGAGGTGGGAGCTCTCCATCTAGGGCTATCAGAGTGTCTCCAAAGGCAACGACCTCCTTCTTCAAGGTGCATCTGGTGATCACAAGCCTGCCCCAGACGTGGGGTCTCTGCACAATGCATCCATCCTTGGGCTCCAAAGCCCCATGAAGGTCCGAACAAGTCATCTTCTCATGAATCCCTGTCCACCAGGCAAGGTCCTGCAAAGACAAACATATACTCCCTCCAAGGGTCCATAAGTGTCATGAACCATGCCAAGTAAGCCACATCTAATAATCAAACCACCTGAACATGTGCATCAAACCCCCCTTTTCAAACTAAACAAATGCTCAAAGACCTTATACAATTTGTCAAATTTAGGTGTGGGAGGGGTGTCAAGGCATCTTATTGCGTCAATCAATCCCCAAGTCAAAAGTGTTTCCCAAGGGAAACCTATCTAAGCCATGTGTGAGTATGAGGTGGAGTGGGGTAAGACCTCTGGGCATGGGGTTCATGACATACAAGGGTTCGTATTGTCTCATTTATGGGTGCCTTTGTAGAGGGTGTGTCACACCTTCGTTTTCAATGCAACCTTTTTCCAAGCCCATTTATTTCCATTAATTGATTAAAGTCCAAAACAATTGGGTACTATAAGACATGGAAAGAAAAGAGTACCACAACGTCACTTGAATCTAGAGGTACACAGAGTGCCATATGCATGGAAAGAAAGTGACACTGCATACGTGTACACAGTGCACACCTCAACAAGCAGGACATCTATATAATATGAGTTTGCTTTTGCAGGTCTTTCAATTCTTTTAGGACAAATGTTTCATTGTTCTCAAGACCTCTTGGGCAAGGATATAGAAGGTTATGATTTGGCTTTTATCTTTTGCCAACTACATATCCCTCTTGGCCTTCAGCCCCTTCTTCCCATGAAATGAGGTACAATCCCTTCTTGGGTCAGTGCACCTGAAAATCCCAAAAGATGAGGAAACGTAAGGGAAGAAGTATGGAAAGTGATAAGTATGATTAGGAATGGTACGATGACTCTTCAAGGAACCCCCAGTAGCACCCTATTCCTGAGGGTGACCAACTTACTAGATGGAATGACACCCACCAGGGTTAAATAAGACAGAGTATAATTTCCAAGCAAATGTTTTGTAATCAAGAAAAAATTCTTTGCAACATATTCAAATGTTTCAGTTATTAGGGTGACACTTACCGTGATACCAGACTCATTACCTTGTGGAGCAAGACATGATGTTCAGTGGGGCCAAGCCGATGTGATGGATGCTACTCTGTTGTCGATGATGTATGGTGGTGCATCAATGAATAGGAGAGTCTCTGCGGAGCTATGTTAGTCAATTTGGCTCTCAGCACTCCATGTCTGCTACGTGTGGGCCTCAAGACATGATCTCCTTAGTTACCCCTAGACTAAGGGGGTAACAATCCACTCAGTGTGTGACACGAGCATATGAGGAAAGAATTCATCTTTGCTTCTATATGCTCCTTGTGTGTCTCACCCTCTCACCCAGGTTGCCTTTTATCATGTTGAGTTAACCCTATGTCCAAAACCCTAGATCTCCTCCAAAGTGATCAACGACTGAGATCTAATCTCACGTTCACTTTAGATCTAATGGCTATGATCAACTCACTTAAGTTACTAATGCCAAAACTTAGGCATTTAACTTAATTAATCTCACATTAATTAAAAATATCATTCACTTTAATAATTAACTCATAAAGTGAACTTCCTAAAGTTCTGAGAGGTTACAAGGACAAGTTTCACATGCTAGACACCGAGCCTATGTGGAAGTACCTGTGCGATGCAAAATACATCAACAGTAGATAATAATACAAATTTCAATTTCAATTTCTTGGGAGTATTGTAGTACCATGCATTACTTAGGAGGACCCCACCAAGATGCATGGTGGCATTTTTGTTTTGCTTTGCAAGGTCCTTCAAGGACTCCCCACCCAACTCTACCAACAATAGAAGACACGGGGCAAGTATTATTCATAGAAGTGTCTATCATGAACATTGTACTTCTGTGTATTATTAAAGGCATTCAATCTTGGATCAATCCAAAACTCTAGAGGGAAGATTCTAGTTGTGATTTGGATTAGTTTTGCATCGTTTTGCAAAGAGTGCAGATTTGTGCAAGGCATAAGAAATTATAGAATTGAAGCACAAGTTTAGAGTGATGCAAGTCTGGAATTTTGGGACAATAGTTTCTAGGCCAATTTTCACTATTTCATTTCTTATTTTTTACCAGTTGCAGCACAAAGTAGCCTTGGTCCAGTTTTAGTACAATAGATCCCATAGAGACGAATGAAGGAGAAGAGGCATAACAATTTGTTTAAAATTAGTTTATCATTGAAACCTGGAGAATCTTTTGAAGAGCATAGGCCCCATAAAGATTGTCATATGAATTAAAAACACGGTTTTTCGAGTATTAAGCTCAAAATCACCAGGTTCTTCAAGAAAAATGGAAGGACAAAATGTATGCTAAATTTTCCTTTATATTAGCTTTTCAGAAGGCAGACCCATCCAAGGGACGGGTTTGTAGTTCTTACTGTTGATGATTGCAGCTTCATGAGAATCTCCAGATCATACTCCTCTGTCCTGAGTTGAGATGATCTATGAGAACACCTATGTGATAGGTGAGTCATACTCCTCTGGATTGAGTTGAGATGACGTGTGTTGGTCTCTTGTCGTGCTCCTCTGGACTGAGTTGAGATGACTTGAGATGGTCTCCTGTCGTACTCCTATGGACTTAGTTGAGTTGACTTGAGATGGCTCTCCAGTTCGTACTCCTATGGATTTAGTTGAGTTGATCTATTTGAGAGTGACGCCCCTTGTGGTTGAGCACATGTGGACTTGTACCTAGTGGCAGAGCACTAGAGGATGTGTGTGAGACCCCTTGCTATATTGTCAAAGAGTAAGACTATTGTAAAAACCCTAATTTGTATTGTGAAGGATACAAGTCGGCCCTACTGTGTAAAGATAATTAATATTATGTGAAAGATTAATTGTATTATTGAGTTGTACAAGTCGGCCCTATTGTGCCAATAGACACATCTATTTGATGAGTTAGGTCATGTATTTATTAGAGAGATACATCCCCATTGAGGATCATATCTCATTCACTCAACACTTAACTTGGTGAGCTGAAATTTGGTGCGCACTTTGTAATGTCCCCATTTTGGGACATTATAACTTTACAGAGTGTCATGCCTACCAGAGTAGCCAGATAGGGGTGACAGAGATTTCAGGAGATATTGAGGGGTTTTATTGGGTCCGACTTGCATCGTTCATCATCATGATCCATTTCGCATAGCTTGGCTTTGGTTTCGTTGCATTTCGACGATTTCCGTAATTTTGAGTTATTATGGGTCATATCTTAATTAAATTCACTAAGAAGGTCATAATGGGCATATTACTTGGAGAAACCTCTTAGTGTAATAGCTCATTGGAATCGGGAAGAAGAGAAGTACAGGATAAGAGGATGAGAAGTGACTTTCAGTCGCCGGAGAATCCATAAGGATGGATAAATCACTTTTTAGAGGTAAAATGGTTAATTAATTAATTAAGTGATTTAATCAAGGAATAATAAAATAAAAAGTCACTTGGAGGGAAAAGGTCGACAACGAATTAGGGTTTTGGGAAGCTATAAAGGAAGGGTAAATGACCTAATTCCTCATTATGCATTGTTATGATTTGATGTTGAGAGTTCCCAGAGGAGGAAGAGAGTCGACTTTACTGTTTTGTGGATTTCTGGAGGAAACCACCACCATTGATCAGTTTCGGTGTTGAGAGACACACCCTAGCCCATCGGAGATACCATCTAGGTATTTCACCGTGCTATTCAGGAGTATCCAGTGCAGAGTGCGCAGCTCAGCTAGTGAGGGCACAAGTCAGATTGAAGGTTTGTGGAGTTGCACGAGGTTCGAGCTCAGATTGCAGTTTCCTTCCGACCCAATTGGGATACAGCCAGGGTGCTCAGATTGAGCCAGTTTCCATTAGATTCTGATGGTGGAATCTTGCAGGGCGCATCATCCACCCATTTAGGGCGCAACTCTTCTAGCATGACATTTGAGGTTGCGGACGAAGCATCAGGGCAGATTTGGGGAAACCCTTCCGACCCAGTTCTGCATTTGGTGAGACGATCGTTTTGAGTCCTATAGCAGCAGATTCCGTTGGTGGAATCATTTGGGGCACATCCAGTGTCCCAGGAGGTGCACAAACCCCCCAGGGGTCTAGATCCAGTGCCTTAGAGACCAGATCTAACATCCGACACTCATCCATTTCAGTCTAGAGGCCAGGGCGCTTCTATTGGAGCAGTTTCCAGCTCATTCCGACGGTCTATCATTTCGGACGAGTTTTCCAGCTGGTAGTGGTTATCGTACCTCTCCGGAATCGCATATTTTTGTCGATCTATCCGTGCATGCATCAGATCTTCCTTCATCGTCTAATCACAGGTATTTTTATGTTATTTTCTTGTATTCCAGTGACGATCCATGAGATCTAGCTGACGATTATACTCTATATTTCTAGTATGTTATTGTATTTCCATGCTTGAGTCGCTTAATACGTGTTATTGGGCAGTTGATGTTCTTTACTTCCGCATGCATCCTCTATATACTATTTAAACCATAAATACGCAACATGCACATGCAATAACCATAAATATCTCAAACAAACAACTGAAATGCATCCAGAAAGCCCCACTGTATCAGATCTGCGAGACAAAACATTAGATCAGTAGCAATTATCTTGATCAATGGGATCAGGGATATTTCAGTGGTATCTGAGCTTTAGTCCTGCCAGCCTGTGACTAAAGTCGATGAGTTCAGCGGGTGACCCAGAAGGCAGAGAGGATGTGGGGAGACAGATATGAGCGACCAAAGGGCAGTGGTAAGGCTTCCATGGAACCAGAGGCAACCTTCATGCAGGTTATCAGTGATATGCTAGCTAGTCAGCAGACCATGTCTCAGTCCTTGGCTCAGGTGGTTGATAGATTGGCTATGGTGGGCATCTCGGGGACACAAGCCCCACATGCAACACAGGGGAACTCAGGGGTAGGCAGTAGAACCCAGAGACCTACTCGCACATACACATCATCAAGTAGGATTCCCAGACCATGGTTCCCTAGTTTTCAGAGGGCACCACTAGCAACAACACAACAGCCGTTAGCACAGAGGTTGCCCACTCAAGCAGAAGACATTGCAGAGTACAAGAGGGAGTATGCAGCATTGGGCCATGACTTCCATCATGACATGACATTGGTCGAGTACTGTGGACTTAGGGGCATGAACCATCCTAGAGAACCTCAGAGAGGACGACAACAGCCGCAATAGGGGCATAACATAAATTTCATCCAGAAAGTTGGTAAACTCACCATACCTTCTTTTGACAAATCGTCCAAAAGCACTACCAGAGCTGGGGTACAAAAGCTAGACATGTACTACAAGCTCAACCTGATGACCGAGACAGAGGCTAGTGACTCGTGCGCATTTGAGGGACAGTTGGATGGATAGGATGATAGCGCATGTCCTTCATCTTCCCCGTCAAGCAATGTTGAGGATTCAATACTTCAGCATAGTGGTAACACTTGTGAGGCTTCATATGTGTTGACACTTAGACATGATGAGATTAGGAGGTTGGATGACCTACCTATGGGTGTAGACATGGCTTCCAAGAAGTCATGTATGGAGGATGATGAGTTTCCTATGAGGAGCGAGCCACATTTTTCATCTTCTCAATCACCTATGCTAGCCACGACACATGAGGATATCAGTGGCATTCCTGATATGGTAGAGGGGCCTTGTGTGGGGATTGTACATAAGAAACATATGGATCTGCAGACCTAGTGTTGATATTATGGTAGTTGCAGGAGGTATTTACCTCCACGTGTAAACCTGACAAGGATAGAATACTCCGAGAAGCAAGAAGAAACCCTAATGAGTTGGCTAATAACCCTAGAAGACTTGTCGGCTCAAGAAGATAATTTATATTAGGTTATTAGCCTCCAAGAGAAGAAATCGGCCAAAAGAAATAATAATATACTAAACAGACAGATACCCAGAATAAGAAGTCGGCCCAGGCAGTTAGCCAGGAATACTATAAATACAGGGCGCCAGTCTCTCATTTGTCACAGTCTTAGAATTGCAGAGCAACAACTGGTGCGCACTGCAGTGCCTAGTCTTGTGCGTAGGTTTGAAGAGAGTTGTCGGTGCAGCTGCTGCAGCTAGCAGTTACGTTTTGGCTTGAACTATCTCTTGGCTAGGGTTTGGAACATCTGATCAGCCTTTGTTGATGCACTATCCTTGGGGAAAGGTGCGCTACTCTTTGTTTGGCTATCTAGCCTAGGGTTTGCTTCCGGAGTGATTCTCTGTCAAGGTTAAGGTGCTCGGAGGGTGGCTTCGGCCTATGGTTGGGTGACAAGGGTATTGTCAATGGTAAAACGAGCACACATCTTTCATATTTTAATAGGTTATGGGCCCACACCTCCTTCATTCAGTCTAAACGCTAGAAGGAAACATAGTCGCTAGGATATTGAGCTCGTTGAGGAACTGTCGCTAGGGTTACTAGCAGAAGCAGCTTCCAAGACACTGTCGCTAGGGTTACTAGCAGGAGAAGTTGCAGAAACCCTAATCCTCTCGTTGAGGCACCTTAAGTGAAGAGATTGACCTAATCTCCAGACAGATCAGTGCGCCCTAGCCTAGCGCATCTCCTGGTATTCTCAGCAAGCCAAGACGTCAAGTTTGAGTTTGTGGTCAAATCTAGGGTTTGACCAAATCAAAGCAGCCATGACTTATTCTATGAAGTCAGAGAACAAGTTAGATGGAGCCTCTAACTTCAGAGCGTGGAAGATAAGGATTGACCTCATCCTTGCCAATAATAAAGTGTTGGATATCGTGAAAGGAAAGATCGTGAAGCCAGAGTTTGAAGAAGGAAAAGAGAAGGAACCGCAGAACATTGCAGCTATGGAGAAGTTCAAAGATAGCGACATCAATGCCATGAGTATCATAGTGGATTCCATAAAAGACCACTTGATACCCTACATCTCTCATCTTGACTCATCGAAGAAGATGTACGATGCCCTAACAAACCTCTTCTCAGTCAGAAACATTGGACAAGTAATGAGTCTGAAGAATGAGCTCCGT
>ML795600.1:213948-224045 GCA_009831015.1 Picea engelmannii | reverse complement strand
TGGTCTGGACAGTCATTCCTTAGGGTTTATACATTCTCTCCAGGGTGCACTTTGATTAGTGTAGGAAGAATGGCCCAGGGTGGGGAATGGTCCAGGCTCAACAATCAGGGACATGCATTCCTTAGGGTTTATACATTCTCTCCAGGGTGAAGAATGGCCTAGGATGGGGAATGGTCCAGGTTCAGAAGACAGGACAGTTATTCTTCCTTGCTTGAGAAGAATAGTCCAGATATCTCATTGTTCTACTTTGAGGGCAGATATTCTTTCAGATCTCACAGATGTGAGCAAAAGATTGGCCCAGATGATTCAGTTTATATCATAACATTATTTCTGTGCAGGTTGATATCAGATGATTGTTATGAAGACTATATGACAATAGATGTATACTATTGTGATGGATGTGTTCCACTGTTCATGACTATACGTTACTGATCAAGTACTTGTTTGCTACTTGGTGTGGTAGTGTACCACTGGATTGTAGTTATGTACTACTATGGATAGACACAGTTGTGTTCTATTTTGTTTTGATTGCCTTAAAGACTATCAGCAGTTTATTGGAAATAATTATCAGTCGAATGAATGATGAACAGAGATTTTCCAGACAGAAAATGGTTCTGAACATTTACTCTTCTAGATTAGAAGAATGGCTCTTGTATCACTCTGTGGAGTGAGCATCATGTCTGATTACTCAGATAGAGTATGGTTTCGAGAGATGATGCAATTGATGATGATGATGGTGCTCATGATCTAGTCATGATATAGTCTATATAACTNAATGGTATGTTTTGTGCTCAAGACCATTACCTGTAATACCTCCCTAGCTAGGAGGGAGTGTTGATATTATGGTAGCTGCGGGAGGTATTTACCTCCACGTGTAAACCTGACAAGGATAGAATACTCCTGGAAGCAAGAAGAAACCCTAATGAGTTAGCTAATAACCCTAGAAGACTTGTCGGCTCAAGAAGATAATTTATATTAGGTTATTAGCCTCCAAGAGAAGAAGTCGGCCAGAAGAAATAATAATATATTGAACAGACAGATACCCAGAATAAGAAGTCGACCCAGGCAGTTAGCCAGGAATACTATAAATACAGGGCGTCAGTCTCTCATTTGTCACAGTCTCAGAATTGCAGAGTAGCAACTAGTGCGCACTGCAGTGCCCAGTCTTGTGCACAGGTTTGAGAGTTGTCGATGCAGCTGCTACAGCGAGCAGTTACGTTTTGGCTTGGACTATCTCTTGGCTAGGGTTTGGAACATCTGATCAGCCTGTGTTGATGCACTATCCTTGGGGAAAGGTGCGCTACTCTTTGTTTGGCTATCTAGCCTAGGGTTTGCTTCCGGAGTGATTCTTTGTCAAGGTTAAGGTGCTCGGAGGGTGGCTTCGGCCTATGGTTGGGTGACAAGGGTATTGTCAATGGTAAAACGAGCACACATCTTTCATATTCTAACACCGGGGAGGAGAGGTATGGCTTGGAGATAGTTGACCTTACACATACCTATCACTATGAGGAGAGTGAGTCGCCACTCTTGGAGATTCTGTTGATGGACCAGGTTGTGGAGACCGACAGCTTGTTGGGACACTTACTCCCAGGATCAATCTTCAGTGATGAGGATGCACTCCTTATTGGACAGGATGACCATAGCACGTGTTTGGACACAGCTGTATGGGATCCAGATGCAGATGATATTAGTAGGGTGAGTGCACAGGAGGATACAGCTGCCCATACAGGATATGGTGCAATTCAGATAGGGGTTGCAGTTGGTGATTGTGTGCAGTGCCATACAGGAGGACTTAGTAGCACAGGGGACAATTGGCAGTTCAATGCCTTATATTTGGAGGAGTGTGTTGTTGGGGATTCCATTGTTGATACTAGCAGTGAGAGGCATGAGGTAGCACCTCAGCAAGATTTGGACCAGGAGTCATGACACTTGGCAGGATAGTTGAGAGTCAGCGAGGACATGATCATGGCAGCCACTAAATGCATTGATGATACACATGTATTGGTGGCAGGTTATTGTTGGAGGACCTCGATGGCACAGGATAGTTCAGATGGGGAACTTGTCATTGATGACTTCCATACACTCAGGGAGAGAGTGATTGTGATGAGGGTCGACTACCAATAGTTGTTGATGGATAGGGATTACCTATTGGAGGTTGGTGAGATGTATCACAGGGCACTGAGGGAGCAGGGGATTGAGGTGGACCGACTCACTCATGAGTTGGTGAGCACACAGAGATTCTTGGAAGGCACACAGACATCCCTTCAGGAATCAAAGTCCAAATTAGAGGAGCTCCTTAAGGAAATTAGACAAAGATCTACCACATCTATTTCAGCAGAGACTCAGATATATCCCTTAGCCACATTGCGAGAGGATGTTGGTGGTTTAGCAGTGGAGCACCAATTGAGGGAGGTGCATGAGGAGTGCTCAGGATCACGGATGAGTATGGAGAGATATGATCCAGAGACGTGGGAGGATGTCCATAGGTCACAGGGACCCTTCACGAGGGGTGTTGAGACAGATGGGCACACACATACACATGGGGATTCCAGAGCCAGGGGCAGTTTTGAGGACACTTTAATTTGTGTTCCAGGATTGGTTGACCTTCATCTAGAGGATGACCCAGTAGTATACCCAGGATCCATGATGTTGCAGGTGTATGCAAGAGATCACATGAGTATGCAAGGGCATATAGTGATGAGTGGTAGTTCACAAAGACATATAGAGGTGTATAGTGGGATTCAGGGGGATGCGCTGGATTGCAGGGAGGAGATGTACTTAGTAGATGATGGAGATTCCTCTCCCTTACAGCAGTATACAGATCTGGGAGATCACCTTCACCGCAGCAGCAATTGCATGAGTGATGATGGATGGAGAATGATTGACCCGCAGTTGGTGGAGATACCTATTGTTGTACCTGATGGTTGGTGTTCAGTGATGAGTACAGGCGACTATTTACCATGGGTGTCGATGGACGAGATTTTGGTTAAGTCCTTTGGATTGACCAAAGCATATGATACTTTCCAGTCCTATAGTTGGTTGCAGATATTTATGATAGCCTTTCCCGATACTTTCATCATTGACAACAACACAAGGGAAGATAGACAGTGGCAGGGGACATGGAGAGTTGGTAGGTCGAGACCACCTGACAGGA
The DNA here is from genome assembly GCA_009831015.1 of Picea engelmannii. Taxonomy (NCBI): domain Eukaryota; kingdom Viridiplantae; phylum Streptophyta; class Pinopsida; order Pinales; family Pinaceae; genus Picea; species Picea engelmannii. The sequence goes on along the minus strand of ML795600.1, from coordinate 220,891 downwards.
GTGTTGACTGCCCATTTAGCACTAGTGGTCAACTCCATGTGCCATGAAGAGATGCATCATCAGATGCAAATTTGTCGAAGACTTTTGGTCTCACAGGGCAGTGTTTGGCCCCAGCACTTTATTTTGTAATTGGAATTTTCGCACCCCTGCGTGGGTTAATAATGTAATAGGTCTGCTTGAGTCATGTCTAGGTCAGTTACCTTGGGATCGATTCACTGGGAGAGTTCCTTTCACCGAGAGTTTTTTATCCTCGGGTTATCAGTTGGGCTTTTCAGCCTTATTGATTTCCCTTGAGTTTTTCCCTCACACTTGCAATAATTCCTCCAAAGTGGTGAACGACGTTCTAGTGGGCTTATGTTTTGGTAACTATTATAGGGAATCATTGTAAATGACCATGCAAGACATCTTAGAAAGTTTCGCGGAATTCCGTCGAGTCTAAGTTAATTTTTTTTAATTAATTATTTTTTAATTAAATTTCCCTAAGTTTGGAGGTTTAATTATTTAATTAATTAATTATTTTTGAGCAATAATTGTAAAAACTAGGTCTTTGGACTTTTGATAGAGGTATTTGTGCTCAAAAGAAATGGAATAGCACCCCCTACATCCATGGACCAAGTTTCAGCTCAGTGGGACAACTTTAGCCATGGATTTGTCCACCCGGAATGTCAGTCAGTCTAAAACAACAATTTTAATTGCTAAAGTCCAAACATGGCAAAATGTAGAAGTTGTAATAATGAGTTAGAGGATGTGAAAAGGTGAAATCACACCTTTTGTTCCAAATTTTCCCATTGGTGGGCTCACATTTGAAGGGAAACCATCACTAACAGCAAATTAGCAGTTCCCTAGGGTTCCTTAACAAGATCTCATTACCTTCATTGAAGAGATAGGATGTTTGAAAAGTGACTGTTTAGAGGGTTTCTTTAGAGCAGAGATTGGGGAGCCCTCTGAGCTCTCAGCGAGGCTTTTTCATTGGATCACTCTAAACTAGTGCTTCAGCCATGAATCTTGACCAACAACACTGGATTGTTCTATAAGTCCAATAGTGAGAGTCAGGAGATACATGAGGGCATTACGAGACATGGACATTTAGCTGTGCAGTGACCTTTGTAGATGCATTCCAGGATTACCACATTGGTGATACCTCTCTTAGTATCAATGTTATTGACATTTTCACTGTCACGGGCATCTGCTGTAGCTCAACTCGTCTCTGTATGTTTTCTGTTGAGTCACCTTGTGTATGTTCTATATTATACATTTCAAAGGCCTTGGGCTGCATGAATTGTGGTTTATCTTGTATTTAGACAGGAGATGTTTTGGACATTCCCTTTTTTCTGGGTTAAAATTTATTTATTTCTTTGTTATTGTTTAAAATACTATTTTAATCTGTCCATTTGGCTGTTTTTAGTTTCTTTGGTGTGTGTGTGTGTGTGTGCAATTTAATTCCCACATTTGCAATCTTTGAATTGCATAATCTTGATCCTCCCACATTGTGGTTCCATCTTGGCTCTGTTTCCTGCTAGCATAGTTCCTTGGAGGGATTAGGAGAGATTGTGGGGTAGTCCAAAAGTTTGCAATTATCTTCTATTGAATGGTTTGTTGTTGGAGAATGCTATATACTAGTAACTCATTTGTCATTAGCAAATTGGTTGTAGGGTTAGTAATAATTGGCAAAAGATAAATTTTGCAACATCCAGTCATCATACCTCAGTCATAACTTTCGACAACATTCTCCCAATGTATACTACAGTTGATGTTACTCTTTGATGCATGTTTACACCATTTATTTTTGTTGAGAAGGTGTAGATCTTTATCAAGTTTTAAATACTCCACGTTGTGACTATTAATCATGCAGCTATGTGAACTGTACGAAAATGATTCCATATTTGACAAATTTGAGTGCTGCCTAAGTGGGGATGGGCTCCATGTTGCAACTGGGTCTTATAGGTACGTTTTACTAGATTCACAACATACCTGACTTGCTACTGTTTAGCATCTTTCCACGGTTTCCCTCATGCATTTTTCTTTATGATTGCTTCATTTGTTTGTTTTTTCATTTCTTATGGGTCAATTTGTACATATCCTAATCTTTTGTAACTCTAGATTGCTATATTTTGATACATTTATGTGCTGCACTGTTAATATGCATAGAATTGTTATATAAGCCTTCTGATTTGGAACTTAAAGTGGCTTGATTCTTCCAATATTTGACATCTGTTCTTGCATTGGGTACAGCAATCTGTTTCGAATTTTCAGTTGTGTTCCTGGTAGTGATGAATCAACCACCTCGGAAGCTAGCAAAAGCCCCAACAGGTATTTCGAAGAGTGTGACTTGGCAACAAGTAACCAAATAAGAGACAAAACTTCACTCTCTTGCAAGATGCATAATAATAATTACAGTATTAATTTCTAATTCAGGTGGTCTGTATTGATTTTGGAAGTTGTAATTACTTGTAGTGTTTTTTTGGGTGAATTTTTTTACATGTAATTTATTCCCAGGGTATTCAAGTTTGTGTTTTTTCCCTTTTCCTTTAACGTTTTAGTTTGGGTCATCTTCCTATTATTCTTTATTTATTCCCAAGTTAGATCTAGTAGAACTTGAAAATTGTCGGGTTTCTTGTTTATCTCATGTCTTTTGGTTACGGCATTGCATGACTGGGCCAAGATTGACTGGGGTAGGGCTTAAAACGAGTGACTTGGCACTCAGGGCCTAAAACAAGACTTGCCAGTCTTATTCAGCCAAAAGCTGTCTCAGACTGTGACTCAGCCTGACTCACTGTCTGATTTGGCAGACCTCCAATTTTTTTTTGGATCTATATAGACAAACAGAAAAGAAAACAGAGCTACAGATCTTCTCTCATCTCTGTCAGATACATTTGTGAGGATTGGATTAAGAAACTCGAGCAGGTGTTTGATCCATATATATTACAGCCAAAGGCCAGACTCCAGACTTTTGCTTTGCAGTAAAATGGTAAGGATTCATTATCATATTAGGGTTCACTAAAATGCTTGTGAAAAATTTCAGAACCTGAACGTGTAGAGCCTTGAAGCATGTGGCATCTAATTATATAAAGGTTTCTTGCTAGAGATGAGATAGTTTTGTTAATGATATGGAGATGATATAGTTTCTTTTTTATTGATATCATTGTTCTTGCACCCAGTTATTTCGATGTTTTATATTCAAGTACTTATAAGAGAGAATCTTTTAGTGGGCCATTTAGCAATATTTCTGTACAGAGTTTCTGCTTAGTTGCCTTTGCTTCATCTTCTCCTAGTCTTTGGGGTTAATACTTAGAATCTGTGTTTAGTTGAAAATGGAGATCTACAATGTGTTCAAACTCTCAACTCTAAATAGGTCAAGAAGCAGTGCGAGGCAAAATCAAAAGCTATTAAAAACGATGGACATAACTTGCTTGTGCATAAGAGAGCATTGAAAAATAAATCCGTTCTAACTTCCAGTTTTGGGTATCCAGTTGATTTTCAAAGCTTACCGTTGTTAAGTTGGAAAATGGCAGATGCTCCTTATATCCCTGAGGAGTTGGCCTGTGTCTATATGGACTGTTGAATATTTTCACTGCATTTTCTCACAGAACTGATCTTTGAAGAATTTGAAGTCAAGATATTACTTCATAAGATTCACTAAAAGATTGTCAATGGAATAATAAATGCCAATGTGATGATACAGAGGAGCTGTAAACATTGATATTATTTTATTGGGTGTTTGATTTTGTCTTTGTGAGATTGATCTGTTCATAAACTCTCTAAATACCGCAGTTTCAATTCTGGTTTTGGTGCATACCAATAAATTCAAGAAAATCAAATATAGTTATTACATATAGTGCTATTGTAGATACTAGATAGCATTTGTATTGGACCTGGTCCTTGCAGATGGCAAGGACAAGTCCCTGTCATATTTGGTCCCAAATTGATCGTATTTCCATTATTGGGCACGGATTTATATATATTTTTAATTAAATTTTGAATATTATATGTATTTTTCAAATTTTCCAAGTCGACTCTGAGTTTTGTGACTGAAACTGAAGTGACTCCAAGTCAAAAGGTTGTCATTGTCCAATATGATTGTGATTTGTGCAATTTTATTTGGTTATTTGGGAAGTTTGTAGGTAGGAATAGTGCTCGTGTCCAGTCTGTTATCTGTTTTTGCTTTCATGCTAAACTTTTGGTGAGTGGCTATTATATCAATTAAAATAAGGCTGGTTCCTTACCTTATGGTTGTATGTGTCTTCTCTTTCCCTCGAACATCATGGTACATCTTAAAAGACGGCTGGTACAGGCGCCTCCAAGTCCTGGAAGAGCTCTAGCTAATCTCACATGTGGCCAAACTCAACGAGGTAAATGACATTGCATGTTGTCTTCTATCTCTATGTTCTAGGTTCAAGTTTTTGAAATTTTTTATGTTCAATGTAATAATATAGATTAAATACAGCTACTTAAAACTGCTTACCTATTTACATACAGAACTCATAATCTGTTTCTTGTATTTGATCTTGCCCTTAGTATAAGATACTTTTAGATGAGCTGTTGTTCCCCCCTCTGGATTTCTAAATGCTGTATGGCTGTGATCTGTGCCAGGAAACGAGAGCCCAGGCAGTGATATAAATGGAGGTGCAAATGATTTTACTTCAAAGTTGCTCCATTTGGCATGGCATCCAACTTCAAATACCATTGCCTGTGCTGCTTCGAATACCTTGTACATGTATTATTCCTAAGGTTAGAAATCATTCAAGAATATTTAAAGCAAAGGTGATATTTTCTCCTCAATAATTTGTGTATCACTTCCAGAAAAGCTCTACAGTGTGAGAGGAGCTATGTGTTATTGTTAACTTCCATTTGTTGTCCTAGCCCCTTGTAACTCCTCACATGTTCATTTAAAACTGTGAGGGTCCTCACTTCATTCACGAAGGTGAATGAGTGTCATCTCTAAGAACAAGTGGTAGAGGTTCAAGGAATCTTGTTCCAGTGTTCATTCTTTAACAGTAAATGAGATCTTAATTTGTAATTTGTTTTAGCGTACTTGTAATGTCAATGCATCCTAACTGATGTAGCTCCCAATTTAAAAGTTTCCTTCAGGCAATGACCAAAATTTTCTGTTATGTTATCATATGAGACATGCAGGCATCGTAGTGTCAATGGCTATGCTCTAGAGTCTAAACATCTCAGCCTCAACATTGTAATATTTTTGCAGCTATCTATATAGGAATCATGCAGTGTGGCTTGGAATTAGTATTTAGCCTCCAGAGTTGAGGTTTTCAAGGGACTCGCTGATTTGGCTGGCATTTTTGCAGCAGCATTTCAATATTTTTAGTGGTAAGCCAAGATGCTCCAGAACTATATCTTTCTAGAGAGATCCCGGGACTTCTTTTATCATGTATAGTCCTTTTCCTTCGCTTGCGTTTAAAGTCCATCATTGTGTGGTTTCTTATCCCATAAATACCTCTTGTGATTGTATCAAATTAAGATTCCTTTTTCATAGTGTCATGTATTGTAAGAAACAAGTTAACAACTTATTTATAGCGTACCCATATTCACTGAGTTATGATTCAAGTTAATTATGCGTTTTTTCTCATAGGTGCCAGTTAGTTTTTATATTCAGAACAGAACTTGATATTGACTTCTGAATTTATTTCAATTGCAGAATTTTGACAGGTTTTATCTATTGTGTTGTCCATCACTTACATTAATTTTATTGTTTTGTTGCCCGTTACCGCATCTGATTATGCTGATGTAAAAAGCTATGAACAATGTGGTAATTAATCCAGTTATATTTTCTTATTTTTATTCTTTACGATGTCATAGACAAATACAGGCATGTGCATCAATTATGCTCGAGGACTGACTCTCACTGGCTCAAAATCAAAAGCAAAATGAAATTACCCTAGCAATAATATCTCGTATGTATCAATTATTTTAGAGAATTAATATGGACGGTGAATGTTCATAATGATGTTGGTTAGATTTGATACAAAATCACTGAACCTGAATGATATGCACTTCTATGAAGTGTGGAAGCTCTTTGAAGTAACCGGTACAAAATGACGCTCTAATAGCATTGTATTTTTGCAGAAGTTGTTTGGTTATAATTCCTGCTTGTTGATATGCCAAGGAAGGTTGCATCTTTAAATTGAATGTACTAGTTTGGAACCAGACATTTCGAAGCTGTTGTATGTTTTGTTGCCATGGAACAAATGTTCCTAATGGTCCTGTCAACATGGTCATTGCAAAGGCCAGTTTTTTAGGATCGCTGAGAAGTATAATCTTCTTGTAGACTCATATATGTTGAACAAAGAATGAGAATTGGAGCATTATGATTAAAGCACTGCACTGCTTTCAATTAGGTGGGAAGGTCAACAGTGCTTCTGGTGATTTCATTTTGAACTGAAGAGTTTGCCAACATCTGTGAGCAAAAATAATCAAAATAGAATCTAGTGAAAACATATCAGTCGCAAATTTTCGTTTATGTCAATGTTGCCCGGTGTGGCTGGGTGCGAGTGTGGGTACGGGTGCAGGTGCATGTGTGGAAACATTTTAAAATATGGGTGCGACGAGGTGTTGCTGCAGGTATGGCTGCCGCTAAAGGCAGGATGGAAGAACCAGCGCAACTATGTTTTATATACACGTGGCTAAGCCATGGTTTCTTAGGAAGAGTAACGATGTCCAGTAGTTTAATCTTGTGTTGAAATCTTCAATATATTGAACTGAGTGTAAATGATGATTGTTGGTATAGACTGAGTAGACCATGTTATTCAATATACAAAATATAATTTGTACGAAGAGTGCATGTGCCGTTGACATAATTGGCCTAAATGCTCTGTACATATAAGATTGTCACATGCTTGAAAGCACATGGCAACTAGGGCTTTTTCAATTGACATCGTCTATTGATAAGTAGGTATCTCACTGTAACAAATCAAAACATTTATTTTTT
>ML795600.1:193501-211925 GCA_009831015.1 Picea engelmannii | reverse complement strand
TGTCTTGACTTCGAGGGGGGACTTGTCCACTAGTCAAGGTCACCAATGTTCCTGACATTTGCATGTGACCCAATGCTCCAAATATCAATTCAAGAAAGTAGAGCTATGGCAATGTATGTAAGGAGTATGATGTTAAGTATATGTAAGACAAAAAGCTTGAGGTGTAATGAAATGCATGACAAGCAAAGAATGTCAAGAGGAGATACAAATGAATCTAGCTACTATGAAAGAAAACCATCAACTAAACAATGACATGTGAATGTAGAAATGAGAAAATGAGTAATACATTTAACTACAATAGCTTAACTATGAAAGAAAAATGAGATAAGTCTAAATATCATGAAAGAGAATGCAACAATTAGAAAGTGATGTTAGAAATGAAATATAGGTGTCAGAACATTAGGACAATACTTGTATTTCCCTAATTGCAAGTGTTGACGATAGAAGCTAGCCAAGACACAAGAGGTGTGAACACGGTGCACTTAGACCCAAGCAAGGTATGTACTTGCACAAAAAGGTTAGGAGCTTGCCTCAAGTAGGTCAAGGATAACAACAACAACTCCTAGGGAAGCATAGCAAGTGAGTGAAGGTGAAAGGAAGAGGGGACAAGATATAAGAGGCGGAAACTCAAGCACTGAACTAATGAAGGAAAGAGATAAGATGAATAGAGCATTTGAGGTATGGTTGAGAAGATGATCCCAACGTTGCATTTTATAGGATATAACAACCAAAACCAATGTCCCAAGAAGGAAATGGTGATTGATCTTGTATGGGAAGAAGTCATCTAAAGTTGGGCCCTACCCAAGAAAATGACCTAGAGGGGGGCAACCATTAGTAAAGTGACCAAGGAGAGAGGTGACCAAGAGGAGAAGGGGTTTCCTTGAGTATCTCTAGGAAGGCAAGGAAGGAAAGGCGAGAGAGAACAAGAGACTAGTGCTATCAATTTCATGTGGTAAGTGTTGAATTTTCACTATGTTAGGCTCAAGCATGAGGTTTATTTCATTTAGCATGTACTTGAACCATAAACAAATGCAACTACACCATACACAAGTGTTGCAATAACCAAGATCACAAGAAGAATTACCATGCACAAGAACACACGAAATATCCTAGGAAACCCTTCTACTCAAGGGAAGAAAACCTAGCAATACTTTGTTATATTCTCAAGAGAAGATCCCCCAACCATAAAATCCTAATGCACACAAGAGGGTGCTCTACCACCTTGAAACTAGCGCCCAAGAGAGGTGTGCACTTCAACCTTAGATGTAGTCTAAAATTTCCAAAAGACAAGTGACAAGTGTGTTTCCTCAATGGGGAAATCACCTTTATTTATACAAGACCAGACACAACAAAAGGTGTGTCTATTGGCACAATAGGGCTAGCCGCAATAACTCAGAAATATAATCAGTTATTACAATAAACCTTAATTATCTTTCACATATGGTGGGGTCGTCTTGTACCCTTTACATCATAATTAGGGTTACAAGTAAATCTTACACGTAGAAAATATAGCAAGGGATCCACACGTCCACTAGTGCTCAACCACTAGGGACATGTCCACCTATGCTCAGCCACATGGACATCATACTCAATAGATCTCTATCTCAACTGAGTCCACGGGAGAATCATCTGGAGTACCACATCGACTCAACTCTCACACAGAGGAGAACAATACACCCATCACATGGGCACACCCAACATTGGGGAGCGACTCAACTCTCACACAAAGGAGAACGATGCACCCCATCACATGGGCATGCCCAACACTGGGCTCTCTCACAAGTCGACTCAACTCGGTCACAGAGGAGAACGTATCCTAGAGAATGTTACACGATGCTACAATCATCAACACTCCCTCTCAGCTAGGGAGACATTCTCCACCAGGCCAAGTCTCTCATGAAAGTACTTGAACTTCATTCTGACAAGCGGTTTGGTGAAGATATCTACAATTTGCTCATGTGTAGGAAGGTATTGCACGTGTATTGCTTTACTCTACACCATGTCTCTGATATAATGGTATTTGATCTCAATGTGTTTTGATTTATCATGAAATACAAGATTCTTAGAGAGCTTCACACAGCTCTAGTTATCACAATGAATAATGGTAGAATCCATCCCATGATCAAATAAATCTGTCAGGAGCTTGTGAAGCCACACTGCTTCACGAACTGCCACACTCAATGTTATATACGCTGCTTTTGCGGTACTCAAATCCACAGAGCTTTGTTTCCTGCTGCACCAGGAAACCATGGCAGACCCTAAAGTGAAACAATAACCAGATGTGCTCTTCTGGTCCACTGCGCTCCCTGCCCAATCTGCATCGACATATCCCTACAATATCATATCTACATCGGAGGCATATCTCAGGCCATATCCAACTGTGCCTCGTAGATATCTCAATACATGCTTCGCTGTTATCCAGTGAGTCTGTCTCGACTGACTCATAAACTGACTAAGTACATTCAATGCATAGCATATATCAAGTCAAGTGTTAACTAGATACATCAATGATCCAATCAACTGTCGGTAAAGATGTGGATCAATCTCGCTTGAATCAATAGAAGCCTCGTTCATTTTCTTCAGATCCATCACCATCGATGTAGGCATTATTTGCAATCTGTCATACCGAATTTATTCAATATCTCCACTGTATATTTTCCTTGACTTAGGGAAATCTCATCAATCCTCTGCCATACTTCTACTCCCAAGAAGTAGTGCATCATACCCAAATCCTTCATCTCGAATTCAAAAGTCAATACTCGCTTGCATTCAACAATAAGTCTTTTTGAACCGGTGAGGAATAAGTCATCAACGTACAGGACCAAGATCAGGCACTCGTCACCAACAATGTGATAATATAGGTTTGGATCAACAACACTCTTGTTGAAGCCCAAACTCATCAAGAATCCATCCATCTTCTCATACCAAGCACGAGGTGCCTGCTTTAGTCCATATAGGGATTTCTTCAACCTGCACACATGAGATTTATGCTCATGTATCATGAATCCTTTTGGTTGCTTGATGTAAACTTCTTCCTCAATCTCACCATTGAGAAAGGTTGTGTTTACATCCATCTGATGTAGTTTCCAACCCATAGATGCATCTAGTGCAATGATATTATGGATGGAAGTGTATCAGGCTACATTAGCAAATGTCTCTTCATAATCAATTCCCTCTACCTGTGAGAATCCTCTGGCCACAAATCTCGCTTTGTACTTCTCAATACTTACATCGGTTGCATGCTTAATCTTATAGATCCACTTAGAAGTTACTACAGACTTCCCTCCTGGTCTCGGAACAATATCCCACACATCATTCTTCATGATGGATTGATACTCTTTTGTCATGGCATATTGTCATACCTGTTGACCTGCTTCTTCTCCGTGATAAGAAGGCTCAGTATCAATGATGTGGCTCATGGATAAAACATAGCTCGAAAATCTATGTGGTCTCTTGCTCTCTCAGAATGTGCCTCGAGGAGTTTCGTGTCCCTCTGCCTCTTGCAGAGTTTGTAGAGCCCATGCAGACATTGTATGGCCTACTGCAATGTCTCTAGGAACATCAACTGGAGCAATTGGATCAACTTGATCAATTGGATGGTTATCTTCCTTTGAACTGTTGAAGGGGAGAAGGTATTGTCTCTTCCTTCTTCTCAAATATTTTGACTCCCTCTGAAGTCGGAAGGATAAACATATGTCTTGGAGGAATTGTGACATCATTATTTTCCTGTGTTTCTATTCTGGAGACATCCCATATCTTCTCAGGTCCTTTACTGCCTCTATAGTATCTTGTTGGCCTCCTGTACTAGGATAACAACCAATCAAGAAAATTTGGACTCTTGTACCAGGGATAATGGTCCAATTCATGAGGGCTCCCACACCAAGGATAATACCCTTCATTAGCAAAATGTAAGCAGCTACAGGGTAATAAAGAAATCAAATAAGGAATGCAGTACAATACTTAACTTAGTCTACAGTTATGCTCAATCTTGTTTTTGGTCCTCTTGAGAAAGCTCAGAAGAAGAAAGCCTCATCTTTCATGTCTTCATCTTTCCGTGGTGGGTCTGGATCAATGTCAGCAGTGGAGGCATGTTGTCTTTCTTTCTTCATGGTAGGACAATTTCTCGCATAGTGTCTGTTATCACACTAAGTTGCCTTGGGTCTTTTAGCCCTTAGTTTTAATTTTTTTAAGCCCTTTAGATTTTAAATTTTGATTTATTTTCTCAAGTGTGATTTACTTAGGTTACCTTGAATAAATGAAGGCTTGAGTGTTGGCTCAATTGTGACCCTCACATAATTTTTAGCCTAGGTTCATTTTCTTGGCTTATAATTTGACTCACCTCATGACTTGACACCAAGCCTGACTCAGCCCATGACCTACATGACTTGACATGTCATTATTTCCACTCATACCTTTGTATCCTTGCCATGTTGTCCCTATGTCCTATTAAAATGGTCAAATCCTCTTTTTGAAAAAGAGCGCTGCCAACTCACTAGGAGTTTTCGTAGCGCACTCCTTGTCCTTCATTTTCGGCCATGATTCGTCATCATAACGTTGAGGTCATGTTCTACCTAGTTTTCAACACCATGGTTCGTTAAAAGATGCTTTCGAAGATTTGGTTTTAATGCATATTGCTAACGGTTTCAATTTTTGAATGTTTTCAAAACTCGGCATTGTTGAAACTACGAGTTCAGACCAGTTGGCAATGGCGCTACGAGATTAGTTGCTAAGGTGGATTTGGAAGCTGAGAGGGTTGTGGTGATCTCCTAAGCAATTGCATAAATCCAAGTTTGTTACTCCTCTAGGTATTCTGTGGTTTCCCTCCTCTGCATAGAAAATTTGGGTAATAACTTTTGCCTAGAGTTTTCGGTAGCGACTATCTCTGCAAAACGCTCTCTCCTCATCCCTCTCCATTCATATTTTCTCTCACACAGACCTGCAGTCATTATCACTTGGTTTGAAGTTATCAAGACACCTATTCACCTTTCTCCCGAGTGTTGAGTGCCCAAGCAAATGTTTATTCCTTGTGTGCACACTGCGCTACCCAAAATCGCTGCTAAAACTTCACTATATTTTCCCTACTTCCTCTACTATTCGGGTTGGATTTTTCTTAACCTGGTTTTCAAAGACCATTGCAGTGGTTTCCTTCACCATATTGTTATTCTTCAATTTGAGATCTATAAATAGTAAGGGAAGGGAAAATTGCAGCTCTTGATTTCCAAAACCATCAAGCAGTGTGAGTTAGAGGAGAATCCTAGGAAAAAACAACTATTGTTCACTATCAATCTCCCATTGAAGTCTACCTCCATTTTCTCTCCTAACCTTCACGGCACCATAGCCTTTGACCTCTCACCTTGACCCATGGAGACACCTCAGAAAAATAAATCTCACAAGGGAGGCATTGTGGTCAAAACTGAACCCTCTGACATGCATTTATTTGAGGCAGAGTCAATGGTTAGGGAAGTTTTTCAAAGGGTGGGTTGCCTCTCTTTATGCCAAAACATGCAGAGGGGACATCCTGAGGTGGCAAGGCAATTTGCCTCACATTTTTATGGCCTTAAGACTAAGGTAGGAGATCTAGAGTTTGAGGTGTCTGGAGCCTCTATTGCAACAACCACATGGATTCTTAACACGGGGGAGAGATGGTTTAAATCCATGACTTTGAATGTTGCCTTCTCCAAGGATTTCCTTAAGCCATATTATCATACTGACAACTTGTCCAAGGGGGTTCCTAGAAGTCATCTAGTTGAAGGTTTTGACAAGATGTTGAAGATCATCCAGAGATACTTCACATGTGAGGGGAGGTTTAATGTGTTATACCAGTACCATATAAGGCTTCTGCTTCATTTTACTGGAAAAGATGAAATGAATATCCCTTTCTACTTGTTGAGGAGCATGGGGAAAATGTCTGACATAGTCCAAGCCAAATCCAAGGCTATGGATACTAGTGTTTTTAATTTTGGATTGATCAGAATCTTGGTAATGGAAGAATTGAAGAAGAGAAACATTTCTTGGGAGAAATTCATTGTTTCTGCTCACATGAAGTTGGGTACAGTTTCAACTCCTCAATCAGAGATGAAAATTCCTTTGCCACCTACTAGTGATGCTCCAGCGGGAACAAGCAAGAAAAGGAAGAGTAAATCCATCACTCAAGACAAAGAGGTTGTTAAGAAAGTTGAAGAAGCAAACAAGGAGGCATATCATTCTCCACAAAGAGACTCTTCACCTCCTCCTGCACCAGAATTGGAAGAGGTTTGTTCATCTACTAAAGCCACAACCAAGAAAGGAAGAAAGTTGCATTTATCTTCATCTCCCTCAGTAGCTAGCACAAAGGTCAGGAAACCTTTCACAAGATCATCAACTCTCAAGGGGGTTGTTGAAGCACAAGTCCTACCAAAGGTTTCTATTCTGAAGAGAAAGAGGGATAAGGGAAAAGGCATTAAGAAACCTATTGAGATGATAGACAGAGCCCCTGAACAACAGAAAGATGAAGGTGAAGTCATAAAGAATCCTGTTGAGATTATCAACATAAGCACTCCACCTAGTAATCACACCTTCAAAAAATTGATTAGACAACTCAGGGAGGCTAGGAAGGAGGTTGCCCGCTTGAAATCAGAGGGTTTATCTAAAAGAATTAAGATGGAGCTCATGAATGATTACAACAATAATCTTGATTTGGGAAGATTTGCAACTAGAAGAGTTCTTCCTCTACATAAACAACTCAAGAACCTTTATAGGAAAAACAAAGACTTTCATTCTTAGAACATAAAACTCAAGGCAGAATTCCAACACTTCAAGGATGAAGTGGCCCAACGGAATTTGAATGTCCTGGTTGAAGCTGCCATTGAGAAGAAGAAATCGGTAGTGAAGAAAAGCACACGTGCAGTTAAGAAGCCTATCACTACAAAAGTAAAGCATGTTGTTGTGCCAAATGGAAGTCCTCCTTCCACAAGGAGTGTCAGGTTGATGAAATGATTGGGGGGATGTAAGCTCCATTTTTTAGAATGGTCTCTTTTTGCAAAGAGTAAGTGATCAAGGATGTATTATTTTTGCCACTTATACGGGCATTTACAAGCTCCTAACCTATCAGCTCAAGGTTTTTTGTTCTTTTCAAAAGATTAATCTTCTCATACAGAAAGAGCACATACATTTTGTAGTGCTATGGTGCTGCGGAATCGTCTAGTTTAGCATATCCTGCTAATTCGCTACCTATAGTGCTACCAAATCTTCTAAGACCGGTGTAACGATGGTGTTGTGAATTCCACATGGTGCTACCAAATCTGTTAAGCAGTGTAATGATGGCGTTGTGAATTCCACAGGGTGCTACCAAGTCCATTTTGATGTCGGGCGCTACGAATTATGCATGATCGCTTCAGTGTAGCGCTACCAAATCATACACAGAGATATATAAAATAGGCGCTACCAATTTCGTAGGCCTGTTTTGGAGACTGTGCTACGAAATGGGCAAAGTATTTTGTGAAGGCGCTACAAAAACCTTCTACCCATCGTGCTACTGAATGACGCTACCAACTAGTACCTTGAATCAAGGGATTCGATTTATCACTCTGGTGGGTGGCTGATGGTGTGGAGAAAGACTAAGATCATAGGTGGCAGCAAGATGAAAACTTACAACTTCTGCAGGACACTTGGCATGGAAAGGGATGTGCATCAATGAAGATCATGTCAGTTAAAAGTTTGTTGGATCAGTTGTCAACATGTTTCTTTTTTTATAGCATAGTTATTAGTTGGAATAACTAATTTGGAGAATCTTATGGGAGGAAGGCCAACTCGCACCTCCAACTGTTGCCTTCTCTTTTTGTGATAAATAGACATTCCAACTGCTTTAGAGGGTTCAGATGGTTGATCTAGGCTCCCTTATTGTAATATTTTGATGAAGCATACTGGTTCTCTAGTTATGTACTTGACTTGAGACTTTTTTATTAATATAAGTCAGTTTCTCTGATTCCATCTTATTGACTCTTGTATTGAAATGTTCACGATTGAATGATTCACATGAGATTGTTATAGCTGTATTATGATGAATGTTTGATTATAATATTGTTATGATGTTCTTCGGTGTTCTCTAAACTTTGAATTCAAGAAGATCTTGTGTTTGAGTTTTTCTTCCTTAGGTTGCTTGAAGACCTGATGTCCATAGCAGACCTCTACATTTTCCTCACTAAAGTCTTCCTTCTATTCACCTTTACTCCCACTCACTGACTGAAGTTGATCAAGACCGTAATTGCTTGTGCATGCAAGCCCATATTTCTGAGTTAGAACATTATTATCTTGAGTCTTATCCATTTGACCTCTTAAAAAATCATTTACATTTACATATAACATGATGGGTATTGGGTTTATCCTCTTTGCAATCTGAGGGTGATTCCTAGTGCTAACATTCTTGGTGTAGTTGTCGGGGAACGAGTTGAAGACATTTCCCTGGGATTGAACGACAAATGTTATTGATTCTGAAGGTGCATTAGAACTTGGTACATTGAATATTGTAGCTTGCACTTGGCGACTTCATTGTTTCAGTTGTGGCTCCTAAAGGCAGACACACGAGGTCAACTCGATAACTACCTTTGGTTTCACCTAAAGCTGACCCAGAGAAGATAATCAAGAAGGGAAAAGCTTCTCAAGAAAGTTTTTCTCCTGCTGTATTAGGTAATTTTGGTCAATTGCCTGATTCCATTCTTAAAACACCAATTGTTATATCATGTAATCATCCTTTACTTTCTGCTGAAGTTTCTAAGAATTTGGATTTTGAAAATTTTCCTGTTGAATACTCCTCTTTTGACCCTGATTTGAAAGAAGAAAATTTTGAAATCCTTGCCTCTCCTGATATTGTGAAGTGGTTCAGGCTTGAGAGTCTTAAAGATTTTCCTACCTTAGGATTTACTACTCCTCCTCCTATTAAAATTTTTGTAGCCAAAGAAGAGGAAACCTTATCTCCCTTGCAGATTATACCATCTTCTTCTAAGACTCGGCCTTCTGCTGTGAAAACTGAAATCCCTCCTTCCTACATTCATTTTTCTCCTAAGTTGCACACAGCCAGGTCTCCTTCTCCTCCTTGTTCCCCTACAGTTCAAAATCCAATGGCAGGTGCTAACCCTCCTAGAAATACGATGGATTCCATATTCGCTGCTAGGTATGCCCCTCTTATCTTACCTCAGCCTATGAATGCTCTCCCTGCTGGAGATTACCTAAAATACATGCCCAAAATCACAAGAGAAGAAGACATAACTGTTGAAGAACACCTTGTTGCCTTCTATATTTATGCAGACAATCTGAACATTGAGAATGAGGATGTGTGGATGAGAGTCTTTTTCCAAAGCCTTGATGGTGAGGCTAGAAAATGGTTTAGGTGTTTGCTCCTGGATCCATTGTTAGGATTGAAGCTTTACACGATGCTTTCTTGAGACAGGGAGGGGGATAAGAAATATTTTTTGTATTATATCATAGAATTTGGATCCCTAAAGAGGAAAGAAGGAGAATTTGTCTCTGACTTCTCTAAAAGATTCAACAAAATGTACAATAAAATCCCTGCTGAGATAAAGCCTACATAAACCTCTGCCATACTACCTATGTTAGTGCTTTTGACCTTGAGTTTTTCCTTTTACTAAGGCATGCCTCCTTAGCTCATATGCACGATGCAGCTTTGGAGGTAGAATCTAACATAGTGGCATCTGATAAACTTAGGGGAAAATATGATAGGGACAAGAGAAAAAATAGAGTTGAAGCCTCAACCTCTTATTCCTCTATTGTCCATCCTCAAGTTGATGAACTTACCAAATTAGTAAAATCACTTTCTGCCGAGATGGAGAAGTTAAAACTTGAAGGAAAACAGACCTATAGAAATACACAAAATGATGATAACATAGGCAACTTCAAAAGACCAAATAATGCTCATCAGATCCTTCCAAGAGATCCAAGAAACAAAGACATGGATGATCAAAAGGTCCAAACTCCTTTACAAAACAACCTTGTTGTTGATGAAGAAGGAGAGGATGAAGAAATTGATCCTGAGATCCATTGCCTAGGTGACACCTCTTCATCCCGTCACTTGACCCAATCTACATATGAGGAATCCCTAATGGATAATCAAATAAATGAATTGAGTAAGGGAGAGAAGGCAAAAGAAAATCCTAATAGATACAATATGAGATATAAAAAGAAAGAGGAAAAGATGGATTCTTTTGATCAACCTTCAAAAACAGAAAGCTTTGCCAACACTATGGCAGTTGGCAGCAAAGAAAAAGATGTATAAAGTCCTCGAGCTTTGGTTAAGGCTCCTACCCCAAAAGTCAAGGATATTCTGAAATCTTCATCTTCCTTCAGTTTTGAAAGTGAAATTCAAAAAATCAAGATCCTTGTACCTTGGAGCTGATAAAGAATGAGGAGTTCAAAAAGTATCATTCCAAAATGGCGCATCCTGAACCCTCCTCCATTTCCACTGATTCAGTCAACCTTCAAGATGAAAATCGATCAATCATATTAGGACCTTTGATAGAAGATAGATATGATTCATCCCCTCCCTTCTATACATCACTAAACATCCATGATAAGGTGCTGCATAACTTCTTGATGGACTCGGGGACATCTCACAATCTCATGCCAAAAACAGTCATGGATGAACTTGGATTAGAAATCCCAAAAACTTACCATGACTTATATTTTTTTGACTCTAGGAAAGTGAAGTGTCTTGGGGTCATCAAAGATATGGTTGTGACCTTGTTTCAGTTGCCCATGAAAATTGTGGTCATGGATATTGTGGTGGTTGATGTTCCCCCCAAGTTTGGTATGCTCTTGTCAATATCTTGGATAAAAATACTTGGGGGAACCTTGCATATGAACCCCACATATGCTACCATTCCTGTGTTTGGGGGATAGCATAGAAGACTTTACAGGGAAACTCAATTGGCCTACATTATTAGTGATGAAGCAAACCCCACCAACCATCCTATTTTTGCACTTGATACTGATTTGGGATCCAACATATTGCAGCTCATTGATACTCCTGAACCTCCTCTTGAAATCAGAAAACAATCCATCACTTTTTGTGAAGATTCTCCTCCAACTACCTATGTTTGGAAGATGTTCTTTGATGGAGCCTCTTCTAAGGAAGGTGTTGGTGTTGGTGTTGTATTAGTCTTTGTTTCACCTACTCAAGAGACCGTATCTTTGTCCTACAAGAATTTGAAACTACCAACAATGTGGCAGAGTATGAAGCTCTCATTTTGGGTTTGAGGGCTGCAAAAGACATGGGGATTGAAGAGCTATCAATGTTTGGAGATGTTGAATTAATTGTCCATCAGATAAAAAATCTATATCAAGCTAAGCACCCTAGGCTAAGGACTTATAGAAATGAAGTTTGGGATATTGTTGACAGATTCTTATTATATTTCAAGATCCCATTTATCCCAAGAGAGGAGAACACCATGTATGATTCTTTGGTTGTTTTAGCAAGTAATTTCAGAGTTCCTTTGCCACCCAAACTCAAGTATGATGTAGAAGTGAAATATAGACCCTCTATACTGGACAATGTCAAACATTGGAAGGTGTTTGAGGATGATCTTGAGATCAAAATATTTCTTGAGACTATTGATGAGTTTTCTACATTACATATTGATCAAGATCATGATTATGAAAATAATCCTCATGCTGATGTTTTTCTAAATAAAATCGCTAATCATCATATTGTTCAGTTTCCTAGTAGCCATATTCCAAAAGGACTAGTTCCTTTGGAAATAATGTTCGATAGAAATGATGTGGCTATAAAGGTTGAGGGTTCAACTAATGAAGCTGATGTGATTGAATGCAATGTGGGTACAGAGAAGGATCCAAAATATGTCAAGTTGTCTAGCAGCTTGTCAAGGGAACAAAGGGATGAATATGTTGAGTTGTTAAAAGAGTTTGTTAATGTGTTTTCCTGGACATATGAAGATATGAGAACATACGACACAAGCATCATTGAACATAAGATCCCTTTGAAGGAAGAGACCAAGCCATTTAGGCAAAAGCTAAGACAAATAAATCCTATGTTGTTGTCTATTATGGAAAAAGAGGTAAAAAAGTTTTTGGATGCTAAGATTATCATTCCTTTGAGATATTCTGAATGGGTGGCCAACTTGGTCCCAGTGAAAAAGAAGAATGGAGAAATCAGACTTTGTATCGATTTTAGAAATTTGAACAGAAGCTCTAAGAAAGATAATTACCCCTTGCCAAAGATGGAGCACATATTACAGAGGGTGACAGGTGCATCTAGGATGTTTATGATTGATGAATTTTCTAGATACAATCAGATCTTTGTCTTGCCTAAAGATAGAGAGAAGACAACCTTCACTACTCCTTGGGGTACATTTATGTACGCTAAGATGCCCTTTGGATTGATGAACGCATGAGCGACCTTTCAGCGAGCCATGGACATTGTCTTTATTGGGGAGAAGGACAAGTTTGTAGTCATTTATTTGGATGACATAACAATGTTCTCACAATCTGATAAATAACATTATCATCATTTGAAAAGGGTCTTCTTGAAATGCATAAAATTTGGTCTCTCATTAAATCCAAAAAAGTCATTGTTTGCCATGAAGGAAGGGAAATTATTGGGGCACATTGTATCAGCTGAAGGGGTAAAGATTGATTCAAGAAGAGTAGAAGCTATCCAAACCTTGTCACTCCCTAGATCCAAAAAAGATGCTCAATCTTTCTTGGGGAAAAATAATTTTTTGAGAAGGTTTGTTTCAAATTTTGCAGAATTGGTAAAGTATATCACAACTATGTTGAGGAAAGGAAATGAAATCAAATGGACTACCGAGTCTCGAAATTATTTTGATCAAATAAAGAAGGCCTTGACTGAAGCACCTGTGCTCATCAGTCCTAACTACTCCAAGGATTTTCTGATTTTTTCTTTTTCTTCATTTGACACAGTAGAAACAGTTTTATTGCAGAAGAATGTTGAAGGGTTAGAGCAATCGATTACCTTTTTCAGTAGGGCATTGAGGGATGTTGAGATAAAATATGACATCATGGAAAAGTAGGCCTATGCTTTGGTTAAAGCTCTCAAGGATTTCAGATTCTATGTGTTGCATTCAAGAGTCATTGCATATGTCCCTTCAACCTCGGTGAAAGAGATTCTTATTCAACCTGACATAGATGGAAGAAAGAGCAAATGGATTTCCAAAATTCTTGAATTTGATCTTGAAATAAAGCCCGCCAAATTGGTTAAAGGCCAAGGTTTAGCTAGGTTGTTGGCTGAATCGAATTGAAAATCTCTGGTCATCAACATTTTCTCAGAAAATCAGCAAGTTGAGTTGTCTGATAAAGGTTCTCAAGTCAGCCCTCCATTGGCAGAATGCACTTGGTACAAAGACATTATATTTTTTCTACAAAATTTGCAGCCTCCTGACGGTATGGAGAAGAACAAGGTAAGAGATTTGAAGCTCAAATCAATCAAATACTGTCTTGTTAGCCAAGTCTTTTATTGGAAAGACCCTTTAGGAGTTCTTTTGAGATGCCTAGACCCACAAGAGGCCCAAAATATTATGTCTGATTTTCATGACAATTTATGTGGAGGCCATCACTTCTGGAGAACCACGGCCTATAAGATCCTCAGAGCTGGGTATTTTTGGCCTAGTCTCTTTACTGATGTTTGTGCAAATATTAGAGTTTGCGTCAAGTGTCAAAAATTCTCTGGAAAACAACAGCTCAAGTCTTTGTCATTGAATCATGTGGCAGCTTCAGGGCCTAGATTTTATTGGGGAAATTCATCCTACTTCAAGTGGTTAGCATAGGTGGATCTTGACTACCACTGATTACTTTACTAAGTGGATAGAATCCATCCTTACAAGGAATTCCTCCCACAAGGTGATCATTGGTTTTCTTGAATATATTATGGCGATATTTTGTTGTTTGAAAAGAATTGTTACTGATAATGTTGCATCATTCAAGGCTAAACCATTGATCAAGTCTTCTGAATAGTTTGGAATTACATTGGTTCATTCTACTCCTTACTACCCCCAAGGGAATGGACTGGCAAAGTCATCTAACAAGAGCCTTATAAATATCATCAAAAGACTATTAGAAGACAACAAGAAAGCAAGGGATTCAAAGCTTAAATTTGCTTTTTGGGCTGATAGAGTGACAAAAAAGAGATCTCTTGGTCTCTCTCCTTTTGAACTTGTGTATGGAGTTGAGGCCATCTTTCCTTCTCATCTTGCCTTTTCTGTGGCAAAATTCTTCCAAGACTACCAAAGAGAATCTGATGACATGATCAGAAGAATACAACATCTGGTAGAAGTACAGCAGGCTAGAGAGCAGCTACTGGAAAAAACACAGGACCATCAACATAAGATCAAGCAAGCCTTTGACAAGAAGGTAAGCAAAGAGGGTTTCCAGCTGGGAAATCTAGTGCTCAAGTGGGATGCACCCAAGAAAGACAAAGGCAAGCACAGTAAATTTTAGGCCTTGTGGATTGCTCCTTTCAAAATTTCTGAGGTATTTTCAAATAAGACTTACAAGTTGCAGAATTTGGAGGATTCTGGAGTTTTGGGTGGCCCTGTTAATGGACATTTTCTGAAAAAGATTTTGCTTAAGCCATGAGTGGATTTCCATGCGATTGTAAATATCATTTTTGTTTTTATTGAATAAACGACCCCATAGCCCTAGGATAAGGCATTGAGACTACTTGTTTTTTGCAGTCTGCATGGAGCATGCCATCCCCTGTGGAGCCAATGTTATCACACCAAGTTGCCTTGGGCCTTTTAGCCCTTAGTTTTAAGTTTTTTAAGCCCTTTAGATTTTAAATTTTGATTTATTTTCTCAAGTGTGATTTACTTAGGTTACCTTGAATAAATGAAGGCTTGAGTGTTGGCTCAATTGTGACCCTCACACAATTTTTAGCCTAGGTTTATTTTATTGGCTTATAATTTCAATCACCTCATGACTTGACACCAAGCCTGACTCAACCCATGACCTACATGACTTGACATGTCATTATTTCCACTCAAACCTTCGTATCCTTGCCATGTTGTCCCTATGTCCTATTAAAATGGTCAAATCATCTTTTGGAAAAAGAGCACTGCCAACTCACTAGGAGTTTCCGTAGCGCACTCCTTGTCCTTAATTTTTGGCCATGATTCGTCATCATAACGTTGAGCTCATGTTATACCTAGTTTTCAGCACCATGTTTCTGTTAGAATGTGCTCGTTTAACCATAGACAATATCACTATTGTCACCCAACCATAGGCCGAAGCCACCCAATCTTGACCTTGACAGAGAGAAGAATCCCGATAGCAAATCAATAGCCAAGCAAGGCTAATGCACCAAGCAAGAAGTAACCAAATATGATCAGAGATTCCAACCCAGAAAGACCGAAACTATAGACTTCAGATCAGGCAACAACGCCTTCCCCAGGACTTGCACACAAGACTGCCCAACTACAGTGCGCACAAGTGTATCTTTGTGATTTTGAGAGTTGTGTGTAAAGTGAAGACTGTCGCCCTGTATTTATACTGCCTCTGCCAGACTATCAGGGCCGACTTCTCACTCTGGGTACTAATTAATCCATATTAATTATCTCCTTTAGCTGACATCTCTTCTAGGGTTATAATCAATTGTTTTCTTGCTTCTGGAATATTCTAATCTTGTCAAAGGTCATAATGGAGGTTGATACCTCCCGCAACTACCATAATATCAACACTCCCTCCTAGCTAGGGAGGTATAAATGATAATGATCTTGAGCACAAACAGACCATTCAACTGGTAGCATTATTATAGATACATGGGCTAATTAAATCACGAGCACTGTCATTATTATCCAACTGGATAATCTCCATGACACCTGGTACAATGTCAACTGACAAAACACCACTGTGTTTATCCATAGTAGTACAAAACTACTCAATATGTGACACACAGTCACAAACAGTGGAACATATCCACCACAGTAGCATACCTCTACTGTCTGGAGACATACAATCTCCATAGTAATCATATCAACTGATATCAACCTGCACAGAAACAATGTTATGATATAAACAGAGTCATTTGGGCCATTCTTCCACTCACATCTGTGAGATATGGAAAATCATATTCCCTCAGAGTAGAACATCAATGATGGGCTATCTAGACTATTCTTCTCAAGCAAGGAAGAAAAACTTTCTTGATTTCTGAGCCTGAACCATTCCCTATCCGGGTCATTCCTCCGACACTAAACAAAGTGCAACCTGGAGAGAATGAATCTGCCCTAGGGAATGACTGTCCTGACCATTTCCTAAGGAAATGACTATCCTGCACCAACCTCCAAAACGGGCCATTCTTCGAAACTTCTCACAATTGTGAGCTTCAAAAGAATGACTATCCGGCGAGGCGGACCAGTGTTCTTGACCACTACTAAGAGTGACCATTAAGAAGAGAGACTATCCTAGACCATTCCCAATGTTATCCACAAGGGAAATTGTTGTCTATGGTACATCAACAATCCATCGAACCATTTTCATTACGAAAATGATCGTTCGATCTGGACCATTTTCCGAACTGGAAAATGCCTATCCGTTATAAATCTCAAACCACTTTCCGAACTGGTGCTATAGCGGGAAACCCCCCCCTATGGACTACACTAGGGTTCAACGTGCAGGCAGAGCTAACCATCTAAAGTCTCCTACTTTTAACAACTACCCTGACAACACCCTACATTCATGCATAAAATAAAAAGTATAAGGATCCGGTAACTCTACCTTAAACTCCGCATCTGGTGTTGATCCTTTTACGTTCGGTTGTTCCTCGACTGCAAATATCCTCCCAAGGCCGACCTGCATTCACCAAAAGACAAACAAGAAACTACGAACATGCATCTTATATATGAATTAATGGGTTAGATTGTTGAAATATTGTAACTACAAAGAGTATTTTAATTATTATTGATGTATTATTCATTAGATCAATCCCCTTTTGTGGATTGATCATCTCAGGTATTGTAAATGACCAAATCCCCTTTTGCAGATTGGTTATAACCACCCAGAATAAGAAGTCAGCCCTCCCAGTGAAAAGACACCTTCATCCACACGTGCCAGACTATATAAATAAAGAGGCTAGTGCCTCATTTGGACACACACTCACTTGTTCATCAGAGCGCAAGTTCGGAGCTGCAGTTGGAGAAGAAGAAAGAGAGAGAGAGGCACATTCTTGGGAGAGGAATTTATGTATTTGTTTGAGTTATCTCTTGGCATTGTATTGGCTATCTATATTAAGGAAGTTTTTGTTGGGTTTTCTCCCCCATGAGGGTTTCCCAGGATAAATGATGTTTCTCTTATGAATGTGTATTTATCAGTGATCCTATCTATGCTATGGTTTTCTAGTAAATTGAAAAGAAACCTAATAATAGCTTAAACCTTAACAACATGGTATCAGAGCCAAGATAAAGAGAGAATCTTTCACAAGAGAAAGAGAAAAACGTTATTGTTGTCGTACATGCAAATTAGGTATTTTTATTGAAGAAGAGTTTTAGCCCCAAAACCATCTAGAAAAGTGAGCCCTTCCTCGAGGATCACTTTGGCATCCTCAGCACAACTTTTCAGTGGCTAGATCTCCTGGAAAGTGAAACCCTAGTTTTCACAAAGTACCAGAAGTACCAGAAAACTAGAGTACTAGAAGTACTAGAGTACCAGAAGTACTAGAAAACCAGAAGCACCAGTCCAGAAATCCGATGATCAAGTTTGAAGGGGTAAAATTTGGATTTTCTGAAATCTAACCACACCAAGCTACTTGCCTCAGCGAAGCGCACCTCCTTGTAAGTTCAAAATTCAATTTTGAGCATTTTCATTTTTTGTCATTTTCCGAGCTCCAGGTAAAAGATGTATGCAAGCACTAAGCTTGTTGACAAGCTAGAAGGTGTTGAAAACTTTCGTTCCTGGAAGTATAGGATTGGACTCATTCTTGAAGAGAATGAGCTAGCAATATTCGTCAAAGAAGAAGTACCAGAACCCGCCAATGCTGTAGAGAAAGAAAAGCACCAAAAAGACACAACTAGGGCTAAAAGAATCATTGCAAATTCTATCAAAGATCACTTGATTCCTCAATTGTCTTCAAAGAAGACTCCAAAAGAAATGTTTGATGCCCTAACCAGATTATATGAAGGAAATAACATAAACCAGAAGATGAATCTAAGAACTCAACTCAAGAATACAAGGATGCAGAAAGGAGAATCGATCCAGGAATACTTCTCCAGAATATCTCAATTCAAAGAACAACTAGAAGCAATTGGATATACTATAGACGAAGACGAACTCATAATGATGACCCTTAATGGTCTCACAAGACCATGGGATGCATTCATCCAAACCATTTGTGCCAGAACGGAGAAAATAAAATTTGATAGTCTTTGGGAAAAATGTATTCAAGAAGAAACAAGAGTAGCTAACCGAG
>ML795600.1:155521-188616 GCA_009831015.1 Picea engelmannii | reverse complement strand
ATTAGGTAACTGTTTATTCTGGCATACCAAGCTATTGGAGCTTGCTTGAGTCCATATAAATCTTTCTTTAGTCTGCAAACATGAGTGTCTCTGGAATGTACTTCAAACCCTTGAGGTTGTTCAATGTATACTTCTTCTTCGATTGCTCCATTGAGGAAAGTTGTCTTTACATCCATTTGATGTAAACTCCATCCCATGGAAGCAGCAAGAGACATGATAGCTCTAATGGAAGTATATATGGCAATAGGAGCGAATGTTTTGTCATAGTCTTCTCCCTCCTTCTGGGAGAACCCTCTAGCTACGAACCTTGCTTTATATTTGTCCACACTTATGTTTGCTACATGTTTGATCTTATAGACCCATTTTGAAGTTACTACTGATTTTTCTTTAGGTCTAGGCACAATTTCCCATACATCATTTTTAATGATGGATTGGTGTTCTTCTGTCATGGCTTCTTTCTATTGTTTCTTCTGAACTGCCTCTTCAAACGTGGTAGGTTCTTTGTCTAGAAGATTTTTCATACATGCTACATAGCTAGAGAATCTTTTGGGCTTCTTACTTTTTCTGAAGGTCCCACTTGGGGCCTTGAGTCTTTTTGCTTCTTGTAGGGTAGCTTCAAGCCAAGCTGGTTGTTTCTTGGTCTTGGGTATAGTGTCTGAATCAATGGTCTCACATGGTTGCATCGGATGATCAAGTTGTTCTTTTTCTTCATTTTGATTTTCTGGAAGACATGTGCCTTCTTCAATAGGCTCTTCATACTCTTCTTCTTCTATAGTTTCTTCTATGGATTTCTTGAAAGCCATCTTTTCATTGAAGGTTACATATCTGCTGACTTCAATCTTATGTTGTTACAGGATATAGATTATAAAGGCTTTGGATGATTCACTATATCCCACGAATATGCCCTTCTTTCCTGAGAGTTCTAATTTATTCCTTTTGTCCTTGGGAATGTGAAAGTAAACAGGGCATCCAAATATTCTTAAGTTTTCCACATTAGGTTTCTTTCCTGAGAAGGCTTCTTTTGGAGACATATCCTTCAATATGCGGTGAAGAATTATGTTCTGAACATATATTGTTGTCATGGGTACTTCTCCCCATAAAAAAAATAGATAAACATTGATCGTTTAGTAATGCCTTCACATTTTCTTCAATAGATCTGTTCTTCCTTTCTGTTACACCATTTTGTTGAGGATTATGAGAAAAAATCAACTCCCTCCTAATCCCTACCGATTTGAAAAAGGCAACGAATTCCTTGGATGTGTATTCTCCTCCATTATGTGTTCTCCTCCATTATGTGTTCTCAAGGTCTTGATTTTCTTGTTTGTGAGGTTCTCTATCTTTTCTTTGAATTCTTGAAACTTGTTGAATACTTCGTCCTTTGTCTTCAAGAGATGTAACCAAGTCTTTATTGAGTAATCATCTATGAAGATTACGTATTAAAGAGAACCTCCTAGATATTTGGATGGAATCGAATCACAAACATCTGAATGTATTAGATCTAGAGTCTCCTTAGATATATTGTTGCTGCTTGGGAATGGTTTCTTGATGTTCTTTCAAAGATCACATCCTTTGCAAATTCCTTCATGTGTAGACTATAATTCTGGTATTCCTTCAACCATATTTTTGAGAAAAGGTAATTCTTGATAGTTAATATGAGCGTACCTTCAATGCCAGAGTTCATTGGGATTGAATTCATCATGTACAAGAGCTTCATAATTTTGTTCTAGTAGTTTGTATAGATTTCCTTCACGGGTTCCAATAACCCTATCATTCTCTAAGCTGGAGTCTTTATGCCAAGATAACACTTTTCCATCTACGAAATCTATTTTGTTTCCTTTGTCTTCTAGAAAATATATGGATACGAGATTCTTTTCTAAACCAGGTACATATAAGACATTGTTGAAATGAACATTGTTACATGTTTTCGACTTGACGGAGGCTTGTCCAATTCCTTCGACTGAGTAAGTGCTTTCGTCTCCAAGCTCTACCTTATACGATGTCTTCTTTTTATTTAGATTGGAGAATTTGGCTTGATCTCCTGTCATATGCCTAGAATCTCTAATTTTAATTATCCACATGTCATCTTCAAGCGTTCTTGTGAGTGCTAAGTAGTGTAGAGGACTAGTCTTTTCATTCATGACTTCGATTGACTGATGATTGGTCAAGCTTTGACCCAAAATTTCAACCTTGATGTTTCTGCATTCTGAGAGTGCCAAGAGATGCGTTGGACTAAGGTGCACTTGAATACCTTCTTCTTGAGCGATATATTCCATCAAAAGGTGTTGGATCAGGGTTTTAGGATTTTTGCAGTTACACATGCTAGTAACCCTAGCGGTAGTGCTTTGGTAATTTCTCCTGCTAGAAAAACCCTAGCGCGGTTCTTCAATGAGCTTAGTATCCTTATGGCTATGCTTCCTTCCAGTGGTTAGAATGAATGAAGGAGGTATGGGCCCATAACCTGTTAGAATGTGCTCGTTTAACCATAGACAATATCACTGTTGTCACCCAACCATAGGCCGAAGCCACCCCTAAGCACCTTGACCTTGACAGAGAGAATAATCTTGGTAGAAAATCAATAGAAAAGTAAGGATAATGCACCAAGAAAGAAGTAACCAAAGATTATTAGAGAGTCCAACCCAGAAAGACCAAAACTATAGACTTCAGAACAGGCAACAACACCTTCTATAGGACATGTGCACAAGACTACCCAACTGCAGTGTGCACAAGTGTATCTCTACAATTCTGAGAGTTGTGTAAAGTGAATAATGACACCCTGTATTTATACTACCTCTGCCAGACTGTCAGGGCCTACTTCTCACTCTGGGTACTAATTATTCCATATTAATTATCTCATTTAGCCGACATCTCTTCTAGGGTTATAATCAATTCTTTTCTTGCTTCCAGAATATTCTAATCTTGTCAAAGGTCACAATGGAGGTTGAAACCTCCCGCGGCTACCATAATATCAACAGGTTCGTTAAAATATGCTTTCAAAGATTTGGTTTTAATGCATATTGCTAACGGTTTCAAATTTTGAATGTTTTCAAAACTCGACGCTACTAAAACTACCAGTTCAGACCAGTTGGCAGTGGCACTATGTGATCGGTTGCTAAGGTGTATTTCGAAGTTGAGAGGGTCCTGATGATCTCCTAAGAAATTGTAGAAATCCAAGTTTTCTATTCCTTCAGGTATTCCATGGTTTCCCTCCTCTGCATAGCAAATTCAGGTAATAATTGTTCCCTGGAGTTTTCGGTAGCGACTATCTCTGCAAATCGCCCTCTCCATTCATATTTTATCTCACATAGACCTACAGTCATTATCACTTGGTTTGTAGCTATCAAGACACCCATTCACCTTTTTCCTGAGTGTTGAGTACCCAAGCAAACATTTATTCCTTGTGTGTGCACTGTGCTACCCAAAATCGCTGCTAAAACTTCATTGCATTTCCCCTGCTTCCTCTACTATTCAGGTTGGAGTTTTCTTAACTTGGTTTTCAAAGACCATTGTAGTGGTTTCCTTCACCATATTTTTATTCTTTAGTTTGAGATCTGTAAACAGTAAGGGGAGGGAAAATTGCAGCTCTTACTTTCCAAAACCATTAAGCAATGTGAGTTAGAGGAGAATCCTAGGAAAAAAAAACCATTGTTCATTATCAATCTCCCATTGAATTCTGCCTCCATTTTCTCTCCTAGCCTTCACTGCACCATAGCCTTTGACCTCTCATCTTGACCCATTGAGACACCTCATAAAAATAAATCTCACAAGGGAGGCACTGTGGTCAGAACTGAATCCTCTGACATGCATTTATTTGAGGAGGAGCCAATGGCTAGGGAAGTTTTTCAAAGGGTGGGTTGCCTCTCTTTCTGTCAAAACATGCAGAGGGGACATCCTGAGGTGGTAAGGAAATTTTCCTCACATTTTGATGGCCTTAAGACTAACGTAGGAGATCTGGAGTTTGAGGTGTCTGAAGCCTCTATTGCAACAACCACAAGAATTCCTAACACAAGGGAGAGATGGTTTAAATCCATGACTTTGAATGATGCCTTCTTCAAGGATTTCCTTAACCCAGATTATTAGACTGACAACTTGTCCAAGGGAGTTCCTAGAAGTCATCTATTTGTAGGTTTTGACAAGATGTTGAATATCATCCAAAGATACTTCACATGTGAGGGGAGGTTTAATATGTTATTCCAGTACCATATAAGGCTTCTTCTTCATTTTAATTGAAAATATGAAATGAATATCCCTTTCTACTTGTTGAGAATCATGGGGAAAATGTCTAATAGAGTCCAAGCCAAATCCAAGGCTGTGGATACGAGTGTTTTTCATTCTGGATTGATCAAAATGTTGGTAATGGAAGAATTGAAGAAGAGGAACATTTCTTGGGAGAAATTCATTGTTTATTCTCACATGTAGTTGGATACAGTTTCAACTCCTCATTCAGATATGCAAAGTCCTTTTCCACCTACTAGTGATTCTCTAGCAGGAACAAACAAGAAAAGGAAGAGTAAATCCATCACTCAAGACAAAGAGGTTGTTAAGAAAGTTGAAGAAGCAGACAAGGAGGCATATCATTCTCCATAGAGAGACTCTTCATCTCCTCCTGCATAATTGCAACACTTCAAGGATGAAGTGGCCTAAAGGAATTTGAATGTGTTGGTTGAAGCTGCCATTGAGAAGGAGAAACCAGTAGTGAATAAAATCACACATGCAGTTAAGAAGCCTATCACTACAAAAGGAAAGAATGATGTTGTGTGTTGGCATAGGGGCAAACCCAGGGTTCAACTCCAAGAGCACACCAACAAGCCCTAACTACTGGCCCTTTTGACAACACTTGCGAGGAAGATGTAGTCTCACCCGAAGTAGCTATGGAGGGTTGTAGGACAGAGATGTCTACAACCAAGGGGAATATCAAGTGGATCCAATACAAGAACAACACAACATATCAAGTCCCAGCCTAGATCTACTCCACACAACTATCTATCAAATCTATCACAATAGCATTATATCAAATGAAAAAGAACACAACATCAATCACACACAACACAGGGTATATGTGGTTCACCCTCTCTCTAGGGCTATGTCCAAAAAACTGTGCTTTATAATATATTAATATGAAGCATACAGTTCTTATATGTGCTCTTAGCTAGCAGATATTCTCTTCTTCTCTCTCTTTCTCTCACCTCCCTGCGCACCTAGCTGTAGGGTTGATCCTTGCACCCAGCTGAAGATATTACAATACAGACTGCTCTCACAATACAATAGTTCTCTCTCAATAGAAATCTCTTCTCATGACATAATTGAACCTATCCCAGGTCCTCTTGACCTTTATTTATATATTACAATCACTCACTGATGGCCTTAGGCTGAAACATAAGTGTAAAAACCCTAGATACCAAAACCCTAGGTCAACTTAACCCACATTTTTAGGGCTTCACCAACCTGTCTTTCTTTCCTTCTCGTGCAGTGCTCCAAAGCATCCAACGGTGGATTTTTCCTCTTGTTGAGTTGTCCACGATCTGTCTTCCTTATTGATCTGTCATACTCGGTCTCCTCATCCAACGACTTGCTTTCTCTTACGTCACTCTGTCTTTTCTTCTCTTCTTCTCACTTCGACCCAGTATCAGTCACTGTGTCTTCTGCGTAGTTCATGTTTCACTTTTTCTGCCTTAATCTTCACTTACTTCCATACCCAAGGGCCAACAAGCCCCCAACACTCGCCTGTGACTCGTCCTAAGGCACTTCATATCTAAAATTTCTATTTTTCTTCGACTTCAGACTACGCAGGGCAGCATGTGCTTTCAGCTCTATGCCTCCCTTCCTTGTGCAGACTGTCTTTTTGGTGTCTAGTACCCAGTTTCAACTGCACCTAGTCCCTAGACCCTTTTCTTCATGCTTTTACTAAGAGTTGCGAGGAAACTAGTTGTCATAATACAATTTCAACCAGCTGTCGTTCACCAAACCTTCCTTCCATTCTCCATTCAAAGTCTTCAACTGCGCATCTCCTCCTTCTGTGATATAGGCAACATCATATGGCCCAAGCCAATGCGTTTTGAACTTTCATGGATTCTTCATGAACTTACTTTCATATACCAGAACCAAATCACCTTGCTTAAATACCTTCTTCTTGATGTGTCTGTCATGGTAGGCCTTCTCTCTTTCCTTCTGTACCTGCGGATGAAATCCTGCAATAAATCTATCTTCTTCTAGTTCGACCAACTGCGCAAGCCTTGCTTGAACAATGCCAATGTCATCCATATATGTAAAGGCAATGATTCTTAAGCTTGGGACCAAATATTCCATCGGGACAACTGCTTCGAGACCATAAACCAACTTAAAGGGAGTCTGCATGGTCATCTTCTTGCAAGTGGTTCTATAGGCCCATAGTACGGCTGGTACTTTTAAATCCCAGACATCCCTGTTCACACTGCAAATCTTCGTCAGCGTTGTCTCCAAGATCTTGTTGAATGCTTCAACTGTCCCATTCGCTTGTGGATGGTAAGGTGTGCTCTTCTGATGAGGGAATGAAAATTCCTTAGTCAAGGCTTCAACGGTCTTATTGATGAAATGTGTGCCTTGATCACTCATAAGGATCTTCGGGCATCCAAATCAGGTTATGATGTCATCAAATATGAAGTGTACAGCTGTAGTTTCACTACAGTCCTTAACTTCTCTTGCTTTGGCCCATCTAGTCAAGTACTCTGTCGTAGTGATTATGTACCTTGCTCATGTGCACTTCCCTGGTGGGTTTATAGGTCCCACGAAATCAATGGCATGTTTCTCAAATGCTTGTAGAGTCAGCTGCGATGCTAACGGGTGGTTGATGTCTCTTGTTCCTGGTTGTGCTAACACAACTCCTAATGCAATAGAATATGCATTGACATGCATGTGAAATTCCTTGTTCCAATCTGGAAAAACCAAGATAGGTGCAGTAACCATTTTCTGTTTCAGTGTGTCAAAGCTCTGTTGGCATTCCTCTGTCCACTAAAACTGACAGTCTTTCTTCAAAAGCTTCTCCATGGGTGTTGTAATTTGTGCATAGCATTTAATGAACTTCATGTAGTATCTAGTATGTCCCAGCGCAGTGCGCAGTTGTTTAACTGAAGTAGGAGGGGGTAGATCAACTATAATGGCAATCTTAGATGGATCTACCAGCAATCCATGCTTGCATACAATATGACCTAACAACACTCCTAAGGGTGAAAATAAGATGCAATTCTTCAGGTTTAAGTCAGTCTGACACTGTCTTCTCTTGTCCAACATTAGCCTTAAACATTCAATATGATTTTTCAATAAAACAAAAATAGTCCAATCATCAAAGTATGCTTCTAGGAATTTATTTAGAAACTCCTTGAATGCTTCGACCACCACCCTGGAAAATATGGCTAGGGCATTCTTCAATCCAAACAATCCACTATATACTGGTAGGATCCCCATTCTATGGAAAAAGGTGGTCTTATGGAAATATTCCTTAGCAATTCGGTTCTAGTGGTATCCTGAAAATCCATCTATACAAGAATATACCTCCTGGCCTCCTGCATTATCTAACACTTCGTCAGTAAATGGTGTAGGGAATGGGTCATGAAAACAGGCATCGTTCAGCTTCCTGAGATATACGCAGATCCTGATCTCTCATGTCTTCTTGTCTTGTACCACCATAGGGCTAATCCACTCTGACTCTTCAACAGGTTCTATGATTCCTGCTTCCAGCATTCTTTCGAGCTCAATCTTCACTTTCTCCTTATATTTAGGGTTCAAATTGTAGGGTCTCTATTTGACTGGCCTGGCATCTGGTTTCAAAGGGATCCCCATCTCTCCCATAGGCCTTTTAATGCCCTTCATATCAATTAACTTGGTTGGAAACAAGTCTTGATATTCATGTAGTAACTCTGTGATCTTGTCAATAGTGGAAGCATCCCAATAGTCTCCCACATTTGCAAGATTCGGTGTTTGATATGTTCCAATATTGACTTTATTAATATTGATCGGTTGTGCAATAAATGGTATCTCAACTCCTGGTCCTTCCACATCTCGTTGTCCTTTTTTTTTTGTGATGTTCACCTTCCGAGGATCATCGTCTTCATCAACATTGATATTGTAACAACCTTGCAGTTTTTGGAGAGGTGCAGTCCATTCTTCCTCTTCTTGTTCCAAAGGGAGGCTAGATGCCCCCTCAAATACTTTCTATCTTACAATCTGTAATGCTTGATACACTGTAGGATATTGGCTTTCAAACAAAAAGGTAGTCATAAATTTATGAGTCATACCTTCCCAATCTGCAGTGATGAGGCACAGTTCTGCTTGAAGATACCAGTTGATAGGGGTTGTGTCCAGCGTGTTAATAAATTTGTGCACCCACTGCTCTTGAGGAATGTTTCTTCAGGCTTCCTCGCAGCTTCGCACATGGTCCTTCGGACAACTTTGACCTGTGTACCTAACTTCGCAACCTTCTACTTTCACTGAGAACCACACTGTCATCAAAGCATGACATTGTACCCAGTCTGTAATGTTTTTTTTGTGTGTCCCCCACCATCTTGATGGTGTTGCTTTCAAGGCCTCATCCATTGCCAAAAATATTTGTTGTGTTGGTACAATTTCTTCAAAGTCCAACAAGAATTCTTCTAAGTGATTAAGACCATCAAAGGTTGGTAAGTTACTTATTGTTGTGCCAATCTAGCAAAATTCCCTGGTTAATCTAGTACATCTCCTTGTAGATACTTCATGCATTTTGTTCTGCCAGTTCTCCAGTGCTTCTTCTGAATATGATGAACATGCATTGTCACTTCACCATCTTAGGTTCCCATCCACTGTAGGATTAATGTAATATTGTTGTCTGGATGTTAATTTGTATATGTTTTCTAGTTCATATGTGTGGTCTTCTTCTCTGATGGGTTCTGTGTATCGTTGACCTTCATCGAGATCTAAAGGTGCAATGACCCTAAGTCCTGTTAATATTATGGTAGGTGCGGGAGGTATTTACCTCCACATGTGAACCTGATGAGAATAGAAGACTCTGGAAAGTAAGAGAAACCCTAATGAGTTGGCTAATAACCCTAGAAGTTTTGTCGGCTCAAGAAGATAATTTATATTAGGCTATTAGCCTCCAAGAGAAGAAGTCAGCTAGAAATAATAATAATATACTGAATAGACACTTATCCAGAAGGAGAATTCGGCCCCAACAAAACTGGCAGAACCACTATAAATACAGGGTGCCAGTTCTCATTTTGACACATCTCAGAATCGCAGTTCCTAGTTTGGTGCACACTGCAGTTGCAGTCTTGTGCACAGGTTTGGAGGAGAGTTGTTGGTGCAGCTGCAGCAGCAACAAGTTTTCAATATTGGGCTTGAATATCTCTTGGCTAGGGTTTGGACTATATGATCAGCTTTTTGTGATGTGTTATCCGTGGGGGAAATGTGCGCTACTCTTTGTTTGGCTATCTAGCCTAGGGTTTGCTTCTGGAGGAATTCTCAGTCAAGGTTAAGGTGCTCGGAGGGAGGCTTCAGCCTATGGTTGGGTGACGAGGGTATCGTCAATGGTAAAATGAGAACACCATATTTTATATTCTAACAAGTTATGGGCCCACACCCCTTCAGTCAGCCTAAAACGCTAGAAGGAAACATAGCCACTAGATATTGAGCTCATTGAGGAACTGCCGCTAGGGTTACTAGCAGGAGTAGTTTCCAAAATCACTACAGCTAGGGTTACCAGCAAAAGCAGTTGCAGAAACCCTAAACCTCTTGTCGAAGCACCTTAAGTGACGAGATTGACCTAATCTCTGGATAGATCAGTGCACCCTAGCCCAGCGCATCTCTTGGTACTCTCAGAAGGCCAAGACGTGAAGTTTCGATTTCTGGTCAAATATAGGGTTTGACCAAGTCAAGCAAGCCATGACTAACTCTATGAAGTCTGAGAACAAGCTAGATGGAGCCTCTAACTTCAGAGCATGGAAGACAAGGATTGACCTCATCCTTGCTAAGAATAAAGTGTTGGATATTGTGAAAGGAAAGATCGTGAAGCCAGAGTTTAAAGAAGGAGAAGAGAAGGAACCACAGAACATTGCAGTTATGGAGAAGTTCAAAGATGTTGACATCAATGCCATGAGTATCATAGTGGATTCCATAAAAGACCACTTGATACCCTACATCTCCCATCTTGATTCATTGAAGAAGATGTACGATGCCCTAACAAATCTCTTCTCGGTCAGAAACATTGGACAAGTTATGAGTCTAAAGAATGAGCTCTGTGACATGGAGATGAATGATGATGACAGCATAACATCATACTTTGTAAGGATATCCCAATTAAGAGATCAACTACAAGCTATTGAAGAGATCACTTCAGAAAATGAATTGGTGAACATAGTACTCAATGGTCTTCCCAAGAAATGGGATGCATTTGCCGCAAGCATGAACACAAGGAAGGAGTACCCGACATTTGAAGAAATTTGGACTTGTTGTGCTTAAGAAAAATCAAGGATCAATGCAAAAGAGAAACCTCAAAAGAAGTACGATGATTAAGCCTTCACAGCAAGATTCAAGAACTTCAGGGACAAAAGAAAGTTCGATTCAAGAAGGAAGCCAAAACAAAGAAAAGATATTTCAGAAATACAGTGCTTCAACTTTCAAAAGTACGGTCACTAAAGGAATCAATGTCCCGAGCTAAAGAAAAAGAAGGAGAAACACGAAGCATCGATTTCCGAAGAAAAGGAACCTACAAAGAAGACTAAGCAAGATGGAAGAGATTTTTTCTACTAAAAGGTAACAACACTCTTCTTATTTCTTGTACATCTCTTGCTTGTATCATCTTTGTACATATCTTGTATATCTATCTCTTGGAAAACAATGTGTTCCAAGAAGAACTATACCTATGGAAGAACAACAAGATAAGAATGAATATCATTAGATAATACACATGAAGGGATGAAATACAAATCATGTGGAAACTACTGCAAGATAAGACAAATCAATCATGAATAAACTTAGAAGTCAGACATCAAGAGGAATTGGAGAAAGACTTATGATGACAACTAAGATGAAAGCGTGGACTCTGTTAGACAAAGAAAGCCAATTATATATTACAGAAGACAATAAGGATGCAGATGGAAGTATGGACTCTATCAGACGGAGGGAGCCGATTATATGCACTCTTACATGAAGCAAGGATTAGGAGGGAGCTAATCCTATGATCCATTGAAGATGATGAAATGTATATATCCATGGTAGCAGCCATGAAAGACAGTACGTGTTCAGCTCAACTGTAGAAGAAGAACTCTTAAAAGGAAAAACCTTAAAGTATTCCTAGTTGTTCATCCAGATCCGTGATCCTATGATGAAAAGAAAAAGTGTAATCTCTAGGGCATGGAAACTAAAAGAAACTCCATGGACCCAAAAGTAAAAGAAAAACATGAAGATTCCAAGAAAGAAAAAGGAACCAGAACAACCAGTCATTGTATTAAAGAATCACAAGATTACTAGCCTGATATGAACTCACTAAAAGCAATCAAGTAGAAGAACTGAAAGTCGTGATGAAGAACAGTGTATGAAAGACTTCTGAATGAAATCATTACGAGATCTAAAACCAGAGGTTCTCTCAAATGGAGGGAGAAGGCTATGATGATTACTTGTTCCAGTACACCAGACATATCTCTGCATGAGTCATTGTATCATCCGCAACATCCATGAGTTAGAATTCTACATCAGATAAATGCAAAGAATGTTCTCTAGAGAAATTGAATAAAGTCTCAAGACTTTGAGGCATACCAGAAAGAGACTCCTATATGCAGATAAGAAGAAGAAAACTTGGTGGAGAACCTCCAGTGCACAGCAGAAGCATGGTGAATATTTCCTATAAAATCAAGATGACTACTCAGAAGATCAGATCTCATGATGACAGAAGAGTGCCACATGGATATGTTTCAGTTCTCCAACTATGATATACTCTATTGTTCATATCTACATGAAGCCTTCACAGTATTCCAGACTAAATCACATTTGAAATCAATCATTACATTATCCATGATGAAGTCTAGAAAGGAGAGGTAAAGCTCGAGTATATTCCTACTGATGAGCAGACAACAGATATCCTGACAAAACCTCTATCCAGAATCAAGTTTGTATATTTCCGAGAGAAGACGGGGATCGTGGAAATAACTCCCTTAGCTGAAAGGGAAGATTCTCCAAGCTAAGAGAAGGTACGAAAAAATATTTTTGAAAAACATTTATTTTTATGATTTAAGTAACTCTCCAGTTAGGAGGGAGCATTTATCTTTGCAATTGAAAGATAGTCCAGATTGGACAGATGCTTTCCTGTTCGGAAAGTGGATTGAGATTTCTGACGGACAGTGACTTCCCATTGTAGTTAACATGGGAGGCAGACTGATTGTTGATGTATCATAGACAACGAATTCCCATTGTGGTTAACATGGGGAGTGGTCTAGGACATTCATTCTTCTTAGCAGTCACTCTAAGTAGTGGTCAAGTAGAATGGTCTGCCTCACCGGGCAATCATTCTTTCGAAGTTCACAGTTGTGATCAGTTTCGAAGAATGGTCTGTTTTGGAGGTTGATGCAGGACAGACATTCCTTAGGGCAGACTCATTCTCTCCAAGTTACATTTTGTTTATTGTCGGAGGAATGGCCCAGGGTGGGGAATGGTCCGGACAATTATTCCTTAGGGCGGACTCATTCTCTCCAGGTTACACTTTGTTCAGTGTCGGAGGAATGGCCTAGGGTGGGGAATAGTCGAGGCTCAACAATCATGGATAGTCATTCCTTAGGGTTTATACATTCTCTTCAGGGTGCACTTTAATTAGTGTAGGAGGAATGGCCGAGTGTGAGGAATGGTCCAAACATTTCTTAGGGTTTATACATTCTGTCCAGGGTGCACTTTAATTAGTGTAGGAAGAATGGCCCAGGGTGAGAAATGGTCCAGGCTCAGAAATCAGAAATAATCCTTCTTCCTTGTTTGTGAAGAATAGGGCAGATAGCCCATTGCTGACGAGGGCAGATATTCTTTCAGATCTGACAAACGTGAGTGAAAGATTGGCCCAGATGATTCATTTTATCTTTAACAATATTTTTTTGTGCAAGATGGTATCAGATGATTGTTATGGAGACTACTTATCTCCAGACAGTAGATATATACTACTATGGTGAATATGTTTCACTATTTTGAGGCAGATATTCTTTTAGAGCTCACAGATGTGAGTGAAATATTGGCCCAAATAATTCAGTATATATCATAACATTGTTTCTATGCAGATTGCTATCAGATGTTTGTTATGAAGACTGTATGACAGTACAGGAAGACTATTGTGGTGGATATGTTGCACCGTTCGCAACCATTACGTTGCTAATCAAGTACTTGTGTGTTACTTGGTGTGGTAGTAAACCACTTGGATTGTAGTTATGTACTACTATGAATAGACACAGTCGTGTTCTATCCTTGTTCTAATTGCCTTGAAGACTATCAACATTTTATTGGAGATAATGATCATTCAGATGAATGATGAACATAGATTTTCCAGACGAAAAACAGTTTAGAGATTTTACTCCTCTTGTATCACTCTATGGTGAGAGTGACTTATTCAACATCATATCGAATTACTCAGATGAAGTATGGTTTCAAGAGATGATGTAGCTGATGGTGATGGTGATGCTCATGATCTAGTCATGAAATAGTCTAGATGACTATATTGATGCTACCGGGTAAATGGTATGTTTTGTGCTCAAGTCCATTATCTGTAAATACCTCTCTATCTAGGAGGGAGTGTTAATATTATGGTAGTTGCGGGAGGTATTTACCTCAACGTGTGAACCTGACGAGAATAGAAGACTCTGGGAAGTAAGAGAAACCCTAATGACTTGGATAATAACCCTAGAAGCCTTGTCGGCTCAAGAAGGTAATTTATATTAGGCTATTAGCCTCCAAGAGAAGAAGTCGGCCAGAAATAATAATAATACACTGAACAGACACTTATCCAGAAGGAGAAGTCGACCCCAGCAAAACTGGCAAAACCACTATAAATACAGGGTGCCAGTTCTCATTTTGACACATCTCATAATCACAATTCTCAGTTTGGTGCACACTGCAGTTGCAATGTTGTGCGCAGGTTTGGAGGAGAGCCGCTGGTGCAGCTGCAGCAACAACAAGTTTTCAGTATTGGCTTGAATATCTCTTGGCTAGGGTTTGGACTATCTGATCAACTTTTTTTGATGCGCTATCCTTGGGGAAAGGTGTGCTACGCTCTGTTTGGCTACCTAGCCTAGGGTTTGCTTCCGAAGGAATTCTCAGTCAAGGTTAAGGTGCTCGGAGGGAGGCTTTGGCCTATTGTTGGGTGACGAGGGTATCATCAATGGTAAAACGAGCACACCATATTTTATATTCTAACAAGTCCATCTCCTTCAAACATCATTCATCTTTTCTTTAAATCAACCAAAGTGGAATTATTGAAAGCCCAATCAATTCTTAATAGCACAGGTTAAGAACAACTATCATCAACTATCTCTATCACCTCGAAGTCTGCAAATGTTTTTACTCCGTCGATGTCCACAGGGACATGTTCCAATCTTCCAAAGGGGCTTACAACTTGTTTATTAGACATCCTAAGCCTGATAGGGGAATAGATCAACTTAGGTTTTTCCATCAGTGCCCAGGTATGCTTCGTCATGACATTGACCTCTGACCCTAAGTCGAGGACCACATAATCTATATCATACTCTCCAATTTGGGCATTCAGGTGTAGTTCCTTATTTTTCCTTCTCCTCCTTTTAGAGACTTGGTGTACTGCTCTATTCAACATGGTATCTATCTTTCCTAGCTCATACTGTCTAATTAAATTTTGTAGCTCTTGTACAACGCTTTCATCCTGAATCAACTTAATACAAGCATATAAGAATTCCATGAGCTTGTTTACCTCTTTTCCTTCTTTCGGCAGAGCAGACTGATCGAATTCTAGAGACATCCCATATTATTTCACTTATGGTCATGTCTTTGATGAAGAACCTTGGTCCCTCCCGAATTCTTTTCTTGCCTCCTCGAAGATCTGTTTTTCTTTCTTTGTATCAAAAGCTTGTGTCTTCTCTACAACTTTCTTGACTCCTGATTTTTCTGTAGTATTTTCCTGGGTCACTCTGTCTTCTCCTATAACAATGCCTCCTCTAGTGATAAAAACGACTCTAGGGTCCTCTCCACGAGGTTCAACAAATATCAGTTGCACTTGCGGATTCTGCTGAGGTCCCCGTCTCTCCTGAAGTTTGGCTAGTAGTACAGGACAATCTTCGATAACATGTTCGAATGAACTGCAGTAGCTGCAAGTAGTACAAGGGTTTTAATAGTCCCTTGCTAAGTGTCCTGGTTGCACACAGTTGTAACAGATGATCTGTCCTTGACCTCGACCCATACCTCCTCCTCCTCCTCTTCCTCTAAATGCACTGCGAGGGTTGAAGTTTCCTCTTCCTAGAGAATTATACTGCGTAGTGTTTCCTTCTTGTTGTACTTCGCCTTGAATTTTGTATATATACCTTGACCTTTCATGCATGAGGTCATAAGCCCTACAATCCCTATCATCATTCCCCACAGACTTACAGAATGTGAAATATAGATTTGTGGGTGTATGAACATATTTTTGCATGTAATAGCAGTCACCAAGGCAATGTCTATTTCTACATACCTCGCACCATGGTAGGGTGACTTGATTTAAAGGACTCGGAGCTCCAGAGGCTAAGTATTCATGAAATAGGGGACAATGTTCCTTGTCATTGCCTTATGATTTGCATCTGATACACCATATGTCTTCTCTTTTATCTTTTCCCTTGTCTTTCTTCATATCTTCGACCTGCAGAGACAAACTAGTTAGTTGACTTAAGATTTGACTCATACCTGAGATGGATTCTCCCATAGGGGTTGATTCTATCTTCATGGTGATTTCCAGCGCCTCAGCCTACGAAGCAATCTTTTGTTGCATCAGAGGAACTCTGATGTGTGGTAAGAGAGAAGAAATGAACCATTCTTTGTTTTGCTCATCCGGGATTTGAAAGCTCAGATGGCCTGTCAAGGTCTTAAATATTTGATGAAACTCCCACAGAGGTTCAACTATTTTCTGCTTGATTTCTTTGAGTTCTGTAATTCACTGTGATTATGAATTAGGTTTCTTGAATTCATCAATTAGCGCAGTCTTAATGGCATTTAGCGGTTTAGGTGCATCTCCTTGGATGAATTTCATGTACCAGCTCAATGCGTGATCTTTTAGGGTAGTACAGAAATGAGATCGTTTGACAGCCTCGTCGGTGATATTCTTAATACTCCACACAACTTCACAGAGAAACCAGTGTTGATCAGGATCTTCAGATCCATCTCCTCTAAAGGTGGGTAACCTCATCTCATCTGCCATAGATATTACTAGGTTTCTTGACTGAGTATGTAGTGGACTACTAGTGACAGTGCTCTGAGTGCTCGGGTGACTCTGATTACTCTGATCACTTAATGTTGCTGAAACAACATGAGGAGTAATATTACTTAATTCAATAGTTTGCACAGTTCCTGAAGTTTTTGGTTCTTCCCGGTGAGGTTCTTCAGCTTTCCCTTCCTCTGACCTAGCGGATTATGAATGTTCTTCATCTGTCAGATCTGTCTCTTCTCCACTGTAGAAACCCTCGTCCCCGTAGTTTTTCTTAAACAGGTTCACAAGAGGAACTTCTTTGAATGCTCTCCCACTGTGAGTATGTCTAGCCTCTGTGTCGTTGTCGTTGTTCGGGTTCTTGAAAATTAGTCTTTTCCAATCCGACCAACTACTATATCTTCAATATGTTCTTCTCATGCAATAATATCTTGATCTTTAGCTTTAAAAAGTGTAAAAATTTTCCTCTGGGTCCCTTGAAGAATTATCTCTCGGCTTGGCTATATGACTCTACTCTATCAACAACAAAATCGATGATGTACCCTCCAATGGTGCTATCAAACCAATGATCTACTGCTCGTTACACGACGTTATCGACTCTCTTGACCTTCTTGATCAGTGTCGATGTCCAAACCACAGGAGGTCTATATCTGATCTCAAACTGGATATATGCTAACCTAACTAACCACTCATATAGCTCTTGATAGATTCCTCCAAAGAAAATCTTGTGTATATCAGTAAAGATATATCTTCCTAACCAATCCTCTGTACTAAGATTAGGGTTCTTGTTCTGGGCTTCAACGAAGTCATTTTCTTGATCCTCTATCCACTTCTGAATCTTTATCTTTGATGGAAACCACCTTGACATTCCCTCAAGAAGATTCCCATCCCGGCAACGGAACCATTTGTTGGCACAAGGGCAGACCCAGTGTTCAGTTCCAAGAGCAAACCAACAATCCCTAACTACTGGCCCTTTCGGAAACACCTGCGAGGCAGATGCAGTCTCACTCGAAGTAGCTATGGAGGGTTGCAGGACAGAGATGTCTACAACCAAGGGGAATATCAAGTAGATCCAATACAAGAACGACACAACATATCAAGTCCCAGCCTAGATCTACTCCACACAACTATCTGTCAAATCTATCACAGTAATACAATAGAAGTATATCAAATGACAAAGAACACAACATCAATCACACACAACACATGATATACGTGGTTCACCCTCTCTCTAGGGATACGTCCACAGAACTGTGATTTATAATATATTAAGATGAAGCATGCAGTTCTTATCTGCACTCTTAGCTAGCAGATCTTTTCTTCTTCCCTCTCTTTCTCTCACCTCCTTGTGCACCCAGCTGCAGGGTTGATCCTCACACCCAACTAAAGATATTACAATACAAACTGCTCTCACAATACAATAGTTCTCTCTCAATAGAAATCTCTTCTCATGACATAATCAAACCCATCCCAAGTCCTCTTGACCTCTTGATTTAACATAGATCCATTAGGGTTTCCTCATAAAACCCTAAGCTGCAGTTGTAGTTGCAGTCTCAGAACCAATTGCAGTATCAATTGCAGTTGCAGTACTAGTTGAAGTATCAGTCATAGTACCAGTTGTAGTCACCCTTGAAGTTTTTAAGAGTTGGTGATGATTGTCGTTGCTACCAGATGGTGCCACTACCTGCAAATTCTATCAGAGGTATGTACTCACATATGTTTAAATTGTTAAGCATTAAAGGGTATTTGCAGGAGAAGGGATCTCTTGCCATAGACCCAAAAGGATCTCAAGATCCAACA
This sequence comes from Picea engelmannii, assembly GCA_009831015.1. NCBI lineage: Eukaryota > Viridiplantae > Streptophyta > Pinopsida > Pinales > Pinaceae > Picea > Picea engelmannii. Next base: position 170,420 of record ML795600.1, on the reverse strand, counting down.
CATTCAGAGAAATAATGCAACCCAAGTGTGATTATTCTGATATGCATCTATTTGTTATGAAATGATTTTGATCAGTGTTGTATGTTGTAGTTATGACCATCATTCTAACCTTTGGTCAAAATCTGAGTCAAGGTATTAGATGGATTAAAAGTTGAGATCATAGAGTTTACCATCTAACCCAACCCTCTGTCAAGATATCATATTAGTACAGAAGACAGGTTGAAGAAATCACGTGTCATCTTGAGTGAAGGAGACTTGGAAGAAAAGCAACACACTCATTCTTGAGCACAAAACTCCAGGTTCCAGGTTTGAATGATTAAGTTGCTAAAATTAAAAACGTGCAAGTTTCAAGAAAACACTATAGTGCTTGGTAGAATGTGAGCATATTGAGATAAATGCTTAATGTATTTATTTGCATGATACAACTAACATCTCCTATAAGAGAAAGGTCTTGTGTTAGTTCCAGGTTGCCACAAAAGACTGTTTGATCACAACACTATAAGAGTGTTGACCTCATTATGTATTGTATTTATTAATTTTGATCTTTGCTTCAGACAGGTCACAAGTGAAAGATCTAAAGGAGCCACTGTGATGATTGTTCGTGGTATTTCTTTATCTACTATTATCAAAAGATTACTATTCCTGCTTGTTGTTTTGTTGACCTTGTTTCAGGTCACAGGTGATAACTCTAAGGAAACTATAGTGAAGGTTGTTGAAGGAAACATATTATATGAGACATGAAGCAGACTATGTACATGACCCTATACACTCATGTACCAAAGAAGATGAAGAAGAAGCTATCTCTTGATATTCAGAGTATCTCATATGAAGATTGATTGAAAGGAGCAGAAGGATCCAAAGATGATCGAACATTAGAACAGGAAGCAAATCTCGTTTGAAGCATGACTCTGTATTTAGACTTGGTATTCAAATATCAAGTATGCCCTGTAAGAGATAATGAAGTCCTTGTAGACTCAAAAGAAATCGAGAGTAATCCTGATCTCAGAAAGGATCAGATGAAGAGACAACTTACAGGACTGGGAGACAGATGTTGTGAGAAGACTAGATCATAGCTTCAGAAACTTCTAGGAGATATGGAATCTCCTAGGAAGATTCCCTTGTTTCAGTGACAAAGAAGGAAGCCAGTGAGAAAGACTAGGATATGGATTCTTCCGTAAGAAGAAAAGTCAATATTGACTTCCAATATTGATCTATATAGATCAAACATGTTGCAGATGTACAAAGCTTGATGTATGTCCATAGGATTCTCCCAGCAAAAGGGAGAAGACTATGACGAGACACTTATTGAAGAAATAGTTTAAGTATTTATGAAGACAACCAAAACAACCATGATTCATATATAGTATGAGATGCAGGGGGAGCAATCCCCATATTTAAAATTGAGTGGCAGTTGGTGAAATACACTAGTTGGGTCATGGAGACATGACTACAATGAAAGATAGATTTACCTCCATGAAAGAAGAAGAGCTATCTTCAGTATCAGTTATTGAGCCACTCTCAGTTTTAGATGAAATTGTTGCTATGATAGAATAAGAGGAGTTACTCTCAGATTTTAGCAGCCACAGTGAGAATGAAGCAGTCATTCTTAGCCTCAGAGTAGCTGCAGGTGCAGAGTCCTAGATTCGAGAAGGAACAATTGAAGAGAGAGTAGAGGACATACTCCCAGACAGTGAGACAAATAGTTCCTTATAGAGAGAACATAGAGCTAGTACATGTTTGTGCAGATTGAGTTGTCGTTGAGAAGTGTACCAGATTGGTACAATGTAATGAGAAAATTTGATCTTCAACTAGTAGACACAAGTTGAAGGAAGCTTTCATGTTGTACTCTCTTTCCATCATAGCTTTCATGCTGATAAAAGCCTCCAAAAACTCAGTTTCGGAAACAACAGGCTTTTCCCGTTCTGTATGTCCTTCTTCTTCCCCTCGTGGAGAAGACATGGTTGTTCTCGAAAATGTCCTCCTCGAGCCAATCTCGGGTTCACCTTCTACCATTTCTCCTTCACCAAGCTTAGATTTGGACCTGGTAAGCATTCATAAACTAGCACCAACAGTTAACTCTGCTCTGATACCATAATATGATCCGTAAGACCTCAACTTATGCGCTTTTAAAGTTTGAAAAGAATGCTCTTATTTGAATTTCATTACCACAGGAAAAAGAACTTGAACAGCATGAAATAAAGCTTATAATCTGAAATGGACACAGTTGGAACAGAAATGGAAAAACAGAAAATAAAAACACAGCAAAAGAGAGTCTCAAACGCAGAAGTTGTTAACGGAGTTCACCCCCTTCACTGGGCTACGTCTCTGGGTCCCTCTCCAATGGGTACCGATCCAATTAATGGATTTAAAATGGTACATAATGTTTCTGGAATCTCTGAACATCAACTTCAGCAACATAACAGAATGTTGTATAAACCCTCAAGACTCCTCTCTTGTGGAAATTACAATTCATCCTTCAAACGACAAAGAAAACTAAATCATAACAGAGTGCAGTCGATTTACATATAAACAACAATCTGGAAATACACAAATAAACCCTCTCTCTGTCCTCTGTATCGGTAGAAACAACTTCACCATTGTGGAACAGATGGTTGTATAATCAGTCTTTAAGACCTTCTCTCTCAAAGTTACAAATCGGCCTCCAAAAACTCGTGGAAAACCAAAAAACGCAGGGAGACAGTTGACTATCAAATGACCATCATCTAGAATTTGTTTTATATCAAACTCCTCCTCCATCATGGCCAAAACGCTGAGTTAAATAGGCTGAGACCCCCGACCTTGGCGCGTTTCCATCTATCATTGTGCGATTTGATAACAGAACGAATCTTATTCATGGTTGACTCTGTGTTCGCGCGTGGTATTGTTAACCAAATCCGCGCCCAACTCCAAGCTGTTAGAGTTGTTCCATATGCCAATTAAACCATATGAAATATCCCGCCAAATGTTCCTTTAATTGTGCACCAAATTCACACGGTTTACGAATATAACGTTTAACCGTGCAATAACATTTGATGTTACTATTTTAACTGCACGAGCCTTGCCACATATGTGATGAACTGTCGCCAAGCTATGCAAATAACATACGTTGCCACAGATATTCTATAACCATTAGTTATTTCACATAATATTATAACTTATGACACTCCTATGTGTAAGAACCGTTTTAGCATATCATTGGTTGGAGGTGAAAACATTGAGTTTAGCCTTTTGCGCCATGTAGCAAAGCATATTATATGGTTAAGTTTAGCTTATGTGACTCATAGCTAATAACCAAAAAAATGCATTAACCTTCTTTTAAAATGTGGTCAAGTCTTAATACCAAACCTGGCTGCCATTGTACCATTTTTTCTTTATCTTGGATCGGTGTAATTTTGAAGACGAATGACCCCCTGGATCATTTACCAAGAGTAAATTTGATTCTAACCTTTACTTCAAGGTTATGAATGATGAGTCGGTGATATTGTTGTTGTATGTGGATGACTTATTCTTAACTAGAGAAGAAAAACTCATCACCAAATGTACAAAGAAGCTCGCTTCAAAATTTGAGATGAAAGACCTTGGCCTAATGCATTATTTCTTAGGTCTTGAGGTATGGCAGAGCCTAGAGAGAATCTTCCTTAACCAAGGGAAGTATGGAGTTGAAATCCTGGAGAGATTTGATATGTTGGAATGCAATTCCATGAATACACCATGGAAACGAAGTTGAAGCTTCTGGTCAACACTTCGTCAGAATTGATTGATGCCATGTTGTATAGACAGATCATTGGATCATTGATGTGTCTGACGAACACCAAACCAGATATATGTTTTGTCATGAACACCTTGAGTCAGTTTCTGGTAGAACCCAGACATGTCCACCTATTTGTTGCAAAACATGTGATGTTGTACCTTAAAGGTACGTTAGATTGTGGTCTCAGTTAATGATGGAGATCATGACTTCACACTGAGTGGGTACACTGATTCAGATTGGGTTGGAAGTGTCTCTGACAGGAAGATCACTTCAGGATGTTGTTTTAGTTTGGGATCAACCATTATCTCATGGAAGAGAAGGAAGCAATCAAGTATTGTTCTTAGTACAGCGGAAGCAGAATACATTGTTGCATGTTCTGCCAGTTGTGAAGCCATATGGATTCGTAAGTTGTTGACGGGTCTATTCGACCTAGAGATGGAAGAAACCACGATCCTATGTGACAACCAGAGCTATATAAATATTATAGAGAATCATGTATTTCATGACAAGTCGAAACACATAGAGATTCGATACCATTACATCTATGACATGGTGTAGAGAGGAGCCATAAAGCTCCAATATGTTAGCACACATGAATAGGTTGTCGATGTGTTGACCAAGCCTCTATCTCGTGTAAAGTTTGAGCACTTTTGAAATAAGCTCGGTATAGTCCAAAAGGACCTCCCTCGATAGGGGGAGTATGTTGTGTTGATATGCCAGCCTAGTATTGTGCTTCCAGCTTAATTGTTGTGTCGAGATGCCAGCAGAGTGTTGTGCTTCCAGCTTAATTGTTGTGTCGAGATGCCAACCGAGTGTTGTGCTTCCAACTTAATTGTTGTGTCGATATGTCAGCCTAGTGTTGTGCTTCCATATTAATTGTTGTGTCGAGATTCCAGCTTAATTGTTGATGTCATCTTAATTGTTGTGTTGAGATTCCAACTTAATTGTTGTGTTGTGATTCCAGCTTAATTGTTGTGATGATGTGCCAGCTTAATTGTTGTGATGTCAGCCTCGTGCTGATGACATGCCAGCCTTGTGTTGTGATGATGTGCCGGCCTCGTGCTGTGATGATGTGCCAGCTTAAGTGTTGTGATGCCAGCCTTGTGTTGAAGACTCTCAGCCTAGTGTTGATGTTGATGATGCTCCAGCCTTCATGTTGTGATGTTTTTATTGTTTATGATGCTCTAGCCTTTGTGCTATGATATTGGTTCTTTTGGTGTTGTATCAGCCTTGTGTTGTTATTGATGATGATGATGCATTAGTGTTATACTAATCCATGTTGATGCAGTTTATGATGATGATGCCACTCCAGCTTCCTGCTGAAGTTGATGATGATGATGCCACTTCAGCTTCCTGCTGAAGTTGATGATGATGATGTCACTTCATCTTCTTGTTGATGATGATGATGTCACTTCATCTTCTTGTTGAAGATGATGATGATGATGCCACTTCAGCTCCTTGTTGAAGATGATTATGATGATGATGATGTCATTTCATCTTTCATGCCAAAGATGATGATGTTACTTTAGCCTCACGTTGAAGATGATGATGATATTACCTTAGCCTCATGTTGATGAGGATGATGATGCCATTCCATCTCTCTGTTGTGAATGATGATATTGATGATGAGAAAAACTTATGATGATTTATAGATATGCCAATCAGTGTTTCAAGATGTCATTGATGATGTTGCCCTCTCTCTCGCTTGATCCTATTGTAGAATACCCTTCTTGTTAAGGGGGAGTGTTGAAATAATGTAACTGCAAAGAGTATTCTAATTATTATTGATGTATTATTCATTAGATCAATCCCCTTTTGCGGATCTATCATGTAGGGTATTGTAATTGACCAAATCCCCTTTTGTGGATTGGTCAAACCCTAATTGTAATGGGATAAATGAAAATTCGGCCCCAGAGTATATTAAAGTGGTTATAACCACCTAGAATGAGAAGTCGACCCAGCCAGTGAAAAGACACCCCAGTTCACACGTGCCAGATTGTATAAATAAGAGAGGCTAGCGCCTCATTTGTGCACTCACTCACTTGATGATCAGAGCGCAAGTCTGGAGCTGAAGTTGGACAAGAAGAGAGAGAGAGGCACATTCTTGGGAGAGTACTTTATGTATTTGTTTGAGTTATCTCTTGGCATTGTATTGGTTATCTATATTAAGGAAGTTTTTGTTGGGTTTTCTTCCCCATGAGGGTTTCCCAGGATAAATGTTGTGTCTCTTGTGATTGTGTATTTCTTATTGATCCTATCTATGTTATGGTTATCTAGTGAATTAAAAAGAAACCTAATAATAAATTAAACCTTAACAAAAGTGACATTAAGAGTTAGCTAAACATTGTCAATTTTTCTTGTGACAATTTACTATCAATTTGCCTAGTCAAAGTCACTTTTTATTGTTTTTTTCAAGCAATTTCAAGGCATAAATCTTGTGGTTGTTATAAAATATTAATTGTTGTTATAAATTGTTGCATTTTTGCAAAATCATAATCGACTAGCTTCCTTTATGAAGGTTTATTGCCTTATGAAGTATTAACAATAATTTGGTACTTGGGAAGTTCCATGTTTGCCTTGTTGTCTTCTTCTGGGCAGGTACACAATATCATCCATTTGCTTCATCCTTAAGACATAAAAGAAACTTTTGATTTTAGTGATATGTGAGAGGGGAAGGATTTCCTTGTGGTTACTTGCCTTAGTCTTCTCAAACTCCCAAGGTCATCGGGGACGTCTCCCCTAGGGTAGACTTGACATACTCCTAAATAGAAAGGGATCTCCTATTAAGGTGACAGTGATAGGTTATTCCCAGTTATGGAAATTTTATATCCACTTCCCTTGGGATTTTGGGCAAGTACAAATTGTGTGATAACAGGACTGCATACATCTAAGTGTACAAGTTCTAAGATTCCTTCTGCTTTACACTCTCTCTTTGGAAAATGATTATTTATGTTATTTCTTTGTGCACATCCCTTGCATACACCTTCATGATCAACCTTTAATTTTGGTAAACCTGTAACTACCTTGCTTACATATGGTAAGGCTTTGTAGTTGATGTGAGCTAGTCTTTTATGCCAAAGTTCACAAGGACTTTCGGTAGAGTGAGTCAAGACTACATCTTAGTGACCTTTTAACTTGTACAAACCACCTTCTTCTATTCCAATAACAACTGCATCTTCTATATTTTTTCCTTTAGACCACATAAGAACTTCACCATCTATGAATGCAACCCTGAAACCTTTCTTATCTAGGGATGAAATAGAAAGTACGTTATTTTTCAAACCTGGTACATAGAGTACGTACTTAATTTTGATTGGAGTTTCTGAATCAAGCTTGTAGGTGGATTTTCCCATTCCTAGCGCTTGATCTTCATCTCTTAATAGGATGGATTCTCAATTGGCCACTCTTGTTTCTTCGTGAACACATTCTTCCCATAAATTGTCAAATTGGAGTTTCTCTTTTCTTGCACAAATAGTTTTGATGAAGGAATCCCAAGGTCTTGTGAGACCATTAAGATTTGTCATTATGAGTTCATGTTCATCTAAGTTGTCTCCAATTTCCTCTAAATGTTCCTTGAATTGAGAAACCCTAGAGAAATAGTCTTGAATTGTTTCTCCGTTTTGCATCTTTGTATTCTTGAGTTGGGTTCTCAAGTTCATCTTTCGGTTGATGTTATTTCCTTCATACATTTAGGTTAGGGAATCAAACATATCTTTTGGATTATTCTTAGAAGACACTTGAGGGATCAAGTGATCTTTAATAAACTTTGCAATTATCCTTTTAGCCTTAATCATATCCTTCTTGTACTTCTATTTGGCTGCATCTTCTTCGAGTTTTGGCACATTTTCTTTTATGAATTTTGCAAGGTCATTCTCTTCAAGAATGAGTCCAATTTTGTACTTCCAGGAATGGAAATTTTCCACACCTTCTAGCTTGTCAACAAGCTAGGTGCTTGCAGACATCTTGACCTGGAACTAAGAAAATGACCAAAAAATGAAAGTGCTCAAAAAATGAAAATGAGCTTACCAGGAGATGCATTGGGTTGAGGCGAGTTTGATGGAGCTAATTGTTTCAAAAAATTCCAAGTTTTACCCCTTGAAAATTGACCTGCACAATTTTGGACTAGTACTTCTAGTACTAGTTATGGCTTCCTAGTTTTCTGGTACCAGTCAAAACTAGGGTTTGGATTTTTGGAGAATCTGGCCACTGAAAAAGTTTTCTCAAGATGTCAAAAGATGCGCTAGGGCAAGGTGCACTTCCCAAGATGGTTTTTGGTCAAAAATTCATCTTTAGTAAAAAGCCTTAATTTTCTTGTACGACAACAATGACATTTTTTGTACCTACTAAAAGATGCTCTATTCAGTCAAGATCTGATACCATGTTAAGTTGTTACTGTTTTTATTAGATTATTTCCAAATTACATGAGAATTCAATGCATTTTCAAAACAATAACATAAAGAGGATCACTGGAAGAAACACAATCACAAGGTACACAACATTTTATCCTGGGAAACCCTCACGGGAGAGAAAACCCAGTAAAAACTTCCTCAATAATAGATTGCCAATACAATGCCAAGACTAAGACCAAAACTCCAAGAATAAACCAAGACTGAGCATGCACCTATCTTCTCCTTCCTCCTGCAACTGCAACTACCTTCAAGATATGCGCACTAGATGAGCGAGTGTGAGAGTGTGCAAGTGAGGCACCATCCTCACATATAAATACTAGTTGAGGAGGTGCTAGGGTTATGTCACTTCACTTAGTGGGGCTGACTTCTCCTAGAAGTGGTTAAAACCACTTTATAAATACTAGGGGTCGACTTTACATATACCACCATATAAATATAGTTTGGCCAATCCACAAAAGGGGATTTGGTCTTATACAAGAGCCGACATGATCAATCCACAAAAGGGGATTTAATCTATATTATAGTAACTCAAATTCAATTAGAATATTCTTCGAAGTTACAATATTTCAACATTGTTGAGGATTGTTACAAGGGAAAAACTCTCTATGGTCAAGGGTAAACCACAACAGACAGGTATGACTACAGAAATCAACTCAATTCCAACATATGCTATATAGACTAATGCGCAATATAAGAAAGAGGCCTACCTTGATCCAACGTTTGATGATGTTCCACCGTTGAACACTTTGACCCAAAGCTTTATATCTGCAAGAAGTTCTCAACAAACACGTTGAGCAAGTACATAGTGAAGATATAAAAGAGGGTTAGCACATCAAATAGCATAATCCATTAATAAACATTACAAACTAATGATCATATATTTGTAAGATACCAATAGGATAGGAAAGGAGTGTTTCTATTAATAATTGATCAGCAGAAGTGACAACATTACAGACTTCCGTGTCGGCATGGTTTGAAACCAAGAAACCAAGCTCCTTCCAACTGGGTCTCCACCACTTCGATCCTCCACCAAAAGCAATCTCATAAGAAAGAGGCAATGAGGTCCTCTCAACAATAGGGAAAGATCTTGGGGGTTGAACACTGTGTTCAAACTTGAGGGACAAAGGGATGCAGACTCAATATGAAGTAATTTCTCTAGAGTAACTTTGCTCTCAAAGTTGAATGCTTTCTCCTTCTTTTCCATAGCTCGAAATTATGCTCTTATAGCCTTCAAAATGAAACTGAAGGGTCGAGTCAGAACGTTTCTAGTATATGGAAGGCCAAGGATCATAGATCTTCTGTCGTGACATGGAAACCCGACCTCATTTTGTATTTTCTGGCACAAATCCCGATATACGTGAGTTGTAGTGGAGCAACAAGCGTATACGCATCTTGTATAATTGATAGGGAGCGTATATGTAGAAAAATGTATATTTTTAGCTCTGGATTCATCAAAAAGGGATGATAAGTCTACATAGGGAAATGGAAAAAGGCCCTCTGTGCAAGATAGCAATGGTGAGGCAAATCTTGCTATAACAGATGCCCCCTAATGTGTGAGATCAGAGGAGTATCTGCGATGGTCGAAATACATTATAAATAACCCAGAAGTGGAGTGGTAGAGAACCAGTTGGACGAACTTAACTCCTCGTTACATTATGTACTGACTTTGCATACATGGCTGTCGAGAATACAATGCAGATCCATGTGGAAAATATACCAAACAAGTGTTCATGGCCATGAATAGGCAAATACAAATGTGGTTACATGCCAAAATCTGTCATAGTCATGAACAAGGCCCAGTGAAACCAGTCTCAAAATCAATATGAAGATATATGTATACCACGAAGTACAATCTGATCTCCCATGATCACTGAAGTCAAATAGGTATTGGTCCAATGAAGGGGAAGCAACAGCTCAGGAAAGTTGCGGCCACATAGTGATGTCTTCAAGTCTTCTACACTATCCGTGAAAGGTGAAAGTCTACATCATGTGAATAAAGGAGTTGAATTCAAACACGATGAGACATCGTTTGATTACCGGTCATTGAGGTATACCATTAACAAATGTGAGACAACCTACCAATAATGAAAGTAGGTATCAAGGCACCAAGTAAATTCCTACAAGTGTGAAAAAGGAGTCGATGTCGAACACTTGAGAAATCCATTGATCAGGAAACATTGATGTATTCCCATCTTTCAATGGCGAGAGAGCCTACCACTAATGACTGCAAGCCTCAAGGTACTCATAAAACTCTAGGTCCCATATCCAGAATAAATGAGCTGAAGTCGATGGAAAGAGACTCGTTGAAAGGAGAGCATTGAGGCATCTCTCACCAGTCAACATGAGGAACAAAGAAGGAGCTTCATGATTTGGTGGAGATCGGACGAATAACATGTTCACGAACCAACGACCCTGTGCATCTTTCACATGTGCCAAATGCAAGTGGTACATGAAAAGGATCCTCTGAATAACAGCCAATGATAAAAAATTGCTAACAAAGGAGAGGAAACCACCAATAAGGATAATGGAATCCAAGACACTACACGGCTCCCAAAGTGTGAATAGATGTCTTGTCGTCGAACACAAGGGAAATCACTCAGTCAATGACCAATGATGAAATGTCGATTTTTGGGTTCAAGGAGACCTACCAATGATGAAAGTAGGGCCAAGGTGCATGATAAGACCAAAGTATCATGTGATTCTGAGACAAACTAAGGGTATGGCCGACATGCAAAGTCAATATTTCTGAGGAGTGGTCGACACAAGTTAATAGACTTCCTTTGAACAAGAGCATGAGACAGATGGTGGACTCCGACAGCATGGACTCAATGATGTGACAATTATATGCAGGAGACATCAATAACGTTCTCTATAGGGACTCGAAGAGTAACCAATCGATAGAGAAAGCTATGTAGCGAGATCAGCTTCCTAAGGCCATGCTAAACCCAAAATTATGATGACACAAGGACTCAATAACTTTGTGCTCTATTTAAAGGCGACACGACTGCTGCCAATTACAATATAGTACTCCCTTCTTGCCCGTATTTTTTTGTTTTTTCATAACAAATGAATGCTATGATACAGAGGAAGGAACGAGTGTCGCAAGTAAGCAAAACTAGTTCTAGCAGTGGAACGTACCTATGCTTAATGCAGGGAAATGCATGCAGGAGATGGACACTCGGGGTGATGTTCCCTCCAAGGTATAGGGTGTCAAATTGCAAAGGATATTGATCTAGGGGATCAAATTTTGCTCAAAATTCAAAGTGCTCGGAATTGCTTCAAATCGAACGGGTGCGTAGGCCTCGTCGTCACGAACCCAACGCAACTTGTTTGGGTTCAAACGGACATCGGATGAGACAGATATTGTGTTTTATTCAAATCAACAAACAGGCAAAAAAAATGGGCTGACTGTACAGTCTGTACGGATGATGACGTGGAAGAATCGTACGACACGTGGCAGAGCCGTACAACATGTGGCAAGGTCGTATGACATGTGGCAGGTGTTGGTTGGCAGTCGTGTGGACGAGTTGGCGTATGACACGTGGCTTGTTTGTGGCGAATGGGATGGTGACACATGGCCCAATCAATGGTTGCCTCGTGTCACCTAAACAGTGGTTTAAAACTTTGGTAGTTGGAAGGACTCGATCCTGCGACCTCCGGGTAGGGGAAGAGCCCTGGGAAGGGCCGCCCAACTGGCGCACCCACATGTGTTTCTTATTATATATATGTTAAACAATGTATATAAGTTGCAATAGTTTTTAAATGGGGTGCGGTCCGGGTCGGGGCTAAGCCCTGGCCCCCGGTCATATGTATATGTGCTATGGAACCACCGACGCGCGTGCTTCCGACCGTTACCATATGATTTAAACCTTTTGGCCCTTTTTTGTATATGCGCGTGGTCACATGGACCCATATGCCCACGGTCTTGGCGGTTAGTGGCTAGGCGCGTAACCGTCCTACAGTTCGCATCGTTTTGCGGTTGCACCCGGTGCTGGGTTTTCACACAAATATGCGCGTCGGGGCTAGGTTGAGGAGACAGAGGTGCATTTTGGCGATCCAGAGACAACAAGTTTGAAGGGGAACTTCCAGGAAGCCTATCTTCTTCAATTTTTGGCCAAACGAGGTGCCAAAAAAGCCCAGCTAGGGGTTTTTGGACATTCTGAAGCCATTGGAGCCATCATTTTGTCATTTTGAGCATTGTAAAGGACATATTTTAGCACTTTGAGCAAATAATACAAAATATCCATTGAAAGCTGGACCAGGAGATGTAGCCCAAGAGAGGGGTGAACTCCTTTATCATTTGTTGTGTCATGTGTTTTATGTTCACTGTTATTTGTTGTTGTTTATATGCATCTTGAATGTGTTATTTCTATAAAAGTTGTGTTTGCAAAATTGATCCATTTGCATAAGAACACTTGAATTAAAACTTGTAAATATTGTTAAGAATACAAGTCTTTATCATTTTCAGATCAAATATAAACAAGGCTCTGCTTGGTTGAGGATGCAAACTGCTTAGGCAACAATTTATAACGCAAAGCGAGAACCGACTAAAGACTCAATACTGCAAGCGAGGGCATAAGATGCAATCACAACTTAACGCCAAAAAATTTCCTTTTTTATATCTTTTAGTCTACTTGGTGTGAAAAAGGGGTAAACTTGTTCCAAATAGACCTATTTTCAAATCCAATTTATGAGTGTGAAAAAGACAAGTTCACTCAGCAATCTTTTCATTTTTTGGTAGCGAGTCGGAAAAGAGCTTAACTAAGACTCATGACCTTTCAAATCCAACTTTAACGAGCATGAAAGGGACAAATCACTCAACAATCTTTTCAGTTTTTAGACGAGTCGGAAAAGAGCTTAACTGAGACTCATTTTTTGGGAGTTTAATCAACATGTAAAGGGGGAGGCCAAGGCTCCCGTCCCGACCTTCTGCTGAAATTCAGTACCTTGCGGATAGCTGACAAGAGCTTGGGAAAACCCAAGGTTTTCCAAGTTAAGGAGGAGAAGGTGCTAATAGAGGATACAGTCTCCGTGATGGTTCGAATAATGTCTCTTAATGGAAAAGACATGGGTGGGGGAATGGGATGTCCCATCAGGTCGTCCCAATCGAAAGGAACCTCGTCCGGACTTGTAGGGAGAGCATTTGGGAGAAGAATAAGTCTCTCTCGTTCAAAAGGGGGAGGATTTAAAATGTTGATGACATGACTGATAGGTGCATCATTCTCTTCAGGGAGAGTAGGGTTGACCAGAGATTTCACTGGTGTGGCCACTTCTTCAATTATAGGCTGAAGAGGATGCATAGTAACGAGGGCAAGAGACGCTCCACCCTTAACAAAGGGGGTGATGTCGGGAGAAGATTGCGTCATTGAAACCATCGAGACGATCAAGGGAGAAGTGGTGTGAAGATAAACCACAGATGCCTCAGAATTTTAAGGGTTCTTGGGTGAGCCCCATGCTTCTGGTATCTCGGCAGTAATTGGACATAAACGAGTAAGGTGACTTCCTTTGCAAGTCCTGCAAAACAATTTAGGCTTACATTTGAGGTGTCTAGGCTTCTCAATGTAACTAGCAGGGGAAAGAGAGTCGTCTCCCGTATGATGAACAGAGGCGGGAGACGTGACATGGCTATGATTCGGGGAAAAAGGAATGGTGCCCCCAACGTAATTGGTAGAGGTTGGGGGCAAGTTGTTGATATAGTTCGTAGAAAAATTCGACACATCTCTTAAGTGACTGGCAAAGGTTGGTTATGGAGCACCAGTATGACTGACAATGACTGGGCTGGCGATAGATGGTGGCATTTGATTCCACGGTCCGGGGAAAGATTGATTCTGAAAAATTGCAAGCCAGGTAGGATCTTGGTATACCTCTTGCCCTAGCCCAGGAGGGTGTTGGTTCACGCCAAAATGGTCCGAAGAGGTTTGGACAGGCATCGTCACTAAGGTCTGTGAAGAGACCGAGGTAGGATAGGGATTATTCGAGTGAGGATATATGTTGCCCCCTTGTGAAGGGGTCCCATAAAGAGGGTAGCTCAAATCGTAAAATTGATTCTCTCTGTATGAAAGACCTGGTGGTAATTGAGGACCTGTCATGGAAAAGGTGTTCGAAGGAACTGACATGGCGGACGAAAGATACATGGGTGGGGTGTAATAAGCGGGATAGGCGCCCATCTGAGTACTGGCTCCTAAAAGAGCATAGCTAGTATTGGATCCATAGGGGGGAAGATTCCAACCTCCCATGGGGACACGACTCATATCAAACGAAGCAGTAGGCATCGAAGCCATGGTGCCCCCGAGTCCAATGCTAGGATTCATATATGTGGTCCAGGTAGAGGGTTGCACGGGGGGAGGCATATCAACAGAAAAATGGTTGGAGACCCAAGGTGCAGACTGAGCATTGTGGTTATGCATACCATTGTAAAAAACGGAAGGGTTCGTCACCATGAAATTAGCAGGTATCATGGGGTGGGTAGCAGCGAATAAGAGAGCAAAAGAAAATCCATTGTCCATAATGATGAAACCAAAAATAGACACCTAAGGTCGACTAGTAGTCAAAGAGCATACCAAAACGTCAAACGACCAATACGCATGCAAACGAGCTAAAGTGGTTGAGTGGCCTCCCTCGCTAAAGAAGGTATGTCTCGTCCAAGAGGGACCTGAGACTCCCCGCTAAATTTTGGAGGTAACATAATCAGTTATAAGGGCCCTCGTAGGCTTAACAACCAGTCGGCCAGATCCCCCCG